>JAPXFY010000015.1:51841793-51851793 GCA_030674185.1 Monoplex corrugatus | reverse complement strand
TCTCTCCTCCTCTCCTCTCTCTCTCTCTCTCTCTCTCTCTCTCCCTCCCCTCCCTCCTCTCTTTCCCTCTGTTGCCTCCTTCTATCTCTCTCTCTCGATTCTGTTCTACTCTCTCTCCTCTCTCTCTCCTCTCTCTCTCTCTCTCTCTCTCTCTCCCTCCTCTCTCTCTCTCCTCTCTCTCTCTCTTTCTCTCTCTCTCTCTCTGCCCTTCTCTCTCTCTCTCTCTCTCTCTCTCTCTCTCTCTCTGCCCTTCTCTCTTCTCTCTCTCTCTCCTTCTTTGCCTTCTCTCTCTCTCTGCCTTCTCTCTCTCTCTCTCTCTCTCTCTCTCTCTCTTTCTCTCTCTCTCTCTCTGCCTTCTCTCTCTCTCTCTCTCTCTCCTCTTTCCTCTCCCTCTCTCTTGCCTTCTCTCTCTCTCTCTCTCTCTTCCCTCTCTCTCCTCTCTCTCTCCTCCCTCTCTTCTTCTCTCTCTCCTCTCTCTCTCTCTCTCTCCTCTCTCTCTCTCTCCCCCTCTCTCTTCTCTCATCGTTATATGTCACCGGGTTTTCCCATCCTAACCTACCACCTTGGAGAGAAAGATCAATACAAAGAACACAAAGCTGGCAAAACGACTCCAGTTATTGAACGACTGAAGACAGACTGAAGTCCTGCTGGCAGTGACACTATTTTCAGGTACAGAAAAAGAGAGACAGAGAGAGAGAGACAGTGAGAGAGACAGAGACAGAGACAGAGAGACACAGAGAGAGAGACAGAGAGAGAGAGACAGAGACAGACAGACAGACAGAGACACAGAGAGAGACAGAGACAGACAGGCAGACAGAGAGAGAGAGAGAGAAACAGACAGACAGACAGACAGACAGAGTGACACAGAGAGAGACACAGAGACAGACAGAGAAAGAGAAAGAGAGACAGAAACAGAGAGACAGAGACACACAGAGACAGACAGAGAGAGAAAGAGACAGACAGACAGAAACAGAGACAGACAGACAGACAGAGAGAAACAGAGACAGACAGAGAAACAGACAGACAGACAGTGAGAGAGAGAGACGGAGAGAGAGACAGAGACAGAAACAGAAAGAGACAGAGACAGAAAGAGACAGAACAGAGATAAAGAGAGAGATAGAGAGAGAGACAGAGAGAGAGAGAGTGAAACAGAGACAGACAGACAGAGACAGAGAGACAGAAACAGAGAGAGAGACACAGAGACACAGAGACAGAGAGAAAGACAGAGAGAGACAGAGAGAGAGAGAGAGAAAGACAGAGAGAGAGAGAGAAAGAGAGAAAGAGACAGACAGAGAGAGACCGAAAGAGACACAGAGAGAGAGGAAGCGAAGAAGAAAAGAAAGAAAAAAAAGAGACACGCACAGATACTGACAGCCAGTAAGCCATACTGATCACATCATGATTATGTGAAAAGATGGGAATTTCCAGAGCATACGATCGATTCTCTTCCCTTCCCTCTCCCCCTACATTCAAATTCATGTTTTCGAAAAGAAAGAAAATGCCACTCTTTCAGTAAAATCTACAACAACAAAACAACAGCAACCCTACACACGATAGTAATGTTTGTGAGGTCAGCCTTTGTTTAGGGAGAAAACAAACAAACACACAAACAAACAAACAAACAAATATAAAACAAACAAACAAACTACCTATTCCCATGGCCCCCCCCCCCCCCCAAAGTTATACATTTAACAGCCTTATCTTTCCGGAGTTCTACATTCCTGAAAAGAATTGAATCTGCACGTCTCTATTTCCTTATTTTTAGCGGTCTGGTTGGCTCGCATAACAGATCCACGGAGTCATAATCTGTTATTGTTACTGTTGTTTAAAGCCCAGCCGACTGCGTAGAGCCATATCAGGGCTATAACCGTTTCAAAACACAAAATTTCAACAGAATTTTTTTTTTTTTTAAATAAGTACAAATATCAATGTATTCGCGCACATAATCTAAGGAGATGCCCCTGGTGTTGACCATTCCGCCCAATTTATCGCACAGGGGATTTAAAAAAACTTGCCTGAATACAAATTTAAGCATACCTAAAGACATTGAAACATATAAAAACGGGCCTAAATTGCCCAAAATTGCTTGCGTATATCTCACCTCCCTAGAGCAAAAAATGCACTTAATACATGTATCCATTTATCAATCCTAAGACAGAGTACGTAACCTTTATCGAACACGTACAGGTGAATGGACCAGCAAGGTGGAAAACGATAGGAAGAAATGACAGAAAGCAAAAGAAGGAAGAACGAAACAAAAGAGAGTGGCAGAAAAGAGAAAATTTCCAGCACAGAATTTCCAGAAAGTGGGGATACTATTTATACTTTAAGAGCCCCCGGGGGAAATTTAAGATCTGATGTCTCGAGTTCAATTCTAGCCCATATCATATTAACAACCGGTCTGTTCGCTGTCCAGCTTAATAATGCTCCAGTCATTCTGGTTGTGGTCAGCGTAATGTTTGAATAATGGATGCGAAGCGTGGACGGTCAACAAGCAGCAATTCTCTGGCAGACTGACTCTCTGGGTCTCATCATCATCATCAAGTGCCTTGCCGCATGGCGTTGGCGATCATGGACTTCCATCTGTATCTGTCTCTTGTTGCCTCAAGCATCTCTTCCACCCTCCTTGTCTTCAGCCACTCTGCAAGTCCGTCTAGTATTTTCTCCCTGGGTCTACCTGGTGCTCTCTTTCCCTCCAGCTTTCCCGTTGTGACCAGGTGCTCCTAATCCCCTTTCCTCATAAAATGGCCTATAAATGTTGCCTGTCCTTTTCCTAATCTTCCTTATGAATGATCTGCCTGTGTCTGCCTCCATCAAGACTGTCTCGTTTGTTTTCTTTGCTGTCCATGGAACTCTCAACATCCTTCTTAGAAACTACATGTCGGCTGCCTCAATCTTGTTCTGACTTTGCTTGTTGACTGTCCACGCCTCACAACCGTCTATAGATGTAAAAATCTATGTGCTAGCAAGGTCTTGACACGCCGTGAAGGTGGGGAAAAGAATCCTATGGGACACTTAAGAGCTGATATCACCTGAATGATGGAAATATTAACCTTTTGACTCCTGCGCCCTGTTCACCAGCATCTTGCACTGCCAACCATGCTAGCAAAAGCAAAAACTTTAACCCTTTGACTCCCTCACCCCTATCCACCAGCTTAGCTGGTGGATAGGGGTGAGGGAGTCAAAGGGTTAAGTTTTTGCAGTTGGTGGGATAAGGTACAGGAGTCAAAGGGTTAAAACGGGCAGTAAACAGGCCAGGTTCTTTTTGTTCTGGAATTGAACTGGAGATAGATTTCGAGTCCACGACCAGAGCTACTATAACAACCAAACAGTAAGTTTGATTAACTCTCAACTCTGAACATCCATAGCTCAACATATCCCTCTATTCCCGATTCTGTGTATACAAGCTCTTCTCTCTCTCTCTCCTCTCTCTCTCTCTCTCTCTCTCTCTCTCTCTCTCTCTTTCTCCTCTCTCTCTCTCTCTCGCAATCTCTCTCTCTCGCAATCTCTCTCTCTCTCGCAATATCTCTCTCTTTCTCTCTCTCTTCTCCCTGTCTCCTTCTCTCTCTTTCTCTTTCTGTCTCTCTTTCTTTCTTTCTTTCTCTCTCTCTCTCTCTATCTCTTTCTCTCTCTTTCTCTCAATCTCTCTTTTCTCTCTCTCTCAATCTCTCTTTCTTCTCTCTCTCTCTTTCTCTCTCTTTCTCTCTCTCCCTCCTTCTCTCTCTCTCTCTCTCTCCTCTCTCTCTCTCTCTCTCTCTCTCTCTCTCGCTCTCGCTCTCTTCTCTCAAGGAATTTTCCTCTACAGTTCTGAGCACTCAACGCTTCAAGTTCCAACTGTAATAGACTCCACTTACTCTGAGAGTCTTTCCACAAGTTGTGAAAATGTTAGACAGGGTGAAGCCACACACGTGCATGACAAAATAAAAGGACTTCGTTGGAACATAGCCACCGGGGGACCTATAGAGCTGTGAAGACCACGACACGACCCCAACCCCCTCCCAACCCCCCCCCCCAACCCCCCCCCCCCCGTTTGTTGTTATAGGTCAGCATGAAAGCTTTCAGCGTTGATGAAGTCATTAACACGATTCAGAGACAGTCAATTATACCCAGGCGAATATACTAGTTTAGCATTGTTCATGTACAGCTTCAATGTTTTATAGCCAACTGTCACACTTTTTATGTGTGATGCCAAAGTGTTAAATGTTTTTTCAAGGAAACCCCCCCAAAGAATACTATAAGGGAAGGGTCGCCTGTTAGAAATGGTACATCACAACAGGAATAAAGACGGGAGATACACCGTTCTGGCGAGAAACCCTTGACTGGTATCGTTATATAAAGCGACGAAAATGTTCACGCGTCCTGTGTGTTTTCCATTACAGTACTAAAGTAGTAATGTTCAGGAGGTATTTCAGGATGCACTATACATACAGCAATGTTCAGGAGGTACTTCAGGATACACTATACATACAGCAATGTTCAGGAGGTACTTCAGGATACACTATACATACAGCAATGTTCAGGAGGTACTTCAGGATACACTATACATACAGCAATGTTCAGGAGGTACTTCAGGATACACTATACATACAGCAATGTTCAGGAGGTACTTCAGGATACACTATACATACAGCAATGTTCAGGAGGTACTTCAGAATACACTATACATACAGCAATGTTCAGGAGGTACTTCAGGATACACTATACATACAGCAATGTTCAGGAGGTACTTCAGGATACACTATACATACAGCAATGTTCAGGAGGTACTTCAGGATACACTATACATACAGCAATGTTCAGGAGGTACTTCAGGATACACTATGCATACAGCAATGTTCAGGAGGTACTTCAGGATACACTATACATACAGCAATGTTCAGGAGGTACTTCAGGATGCGCTATAAATATGATAATGTTCAGGAGGTACTTCAGGATGCACAATGAATATGGTATGTTCAGGAGGTACTTCAGGATACACTATACATACAGCAATGTTCAGGAGGTACTTCAGGATGCAATATAAATATGATAATGTTCAGGAGGTACTTCAGGATGCATTATAAATGTGGTAATGTTCAGGAGGTACTTCAGGATGCATTATGAATATGGTAAATTCAGGAGGTACTTCAGTATGCACTATGAATATGGCAATGCTCAGGAGGTACTTCATGATGTACTATAAATATGGCAATGTTCAGGAGGTACTTCAGGATGCACTATAGATATGGTAATGTTCAAGAGGTACTTCAGGATGCACTATAAATATAGCAATGTTCAGGAAGTACTTCAGGATGTACTATAAATATGGTAATGTTCAGGAGGTACTTCAGGATGCACTATAAATATGACAATGTTTAGGAGGTACTTCAGAATGCAAAATAAATATGGCAATGTTCAAGAGGTACTTCAGGATGCGCTATTAATATGGTGATGTTCAAGAGGTGCTTCAGGATGCACTACAAATGTAGTAATATTCAGTAGGTACTTCGGCATGTACTATAAATATGGTGAAGTTCAGGAGGTACTTCAGGGTGTACTATAAATATGATATTCAGGAGATACTTCAGGATGCACGACAAACATGGTTATGTTCATAAGGTGATTCAGGATGCACTATAAATATGGCATTGTTCGGGAGGTACTTCAGGATGCATTATAAATATGGTTATATTCAGGATACTTCAGGATGCACTATAAATATGGTAATATTCAGGAGGTACTTCAGGATGCATTATAAATATGGTTATATTCAGGATACTTCAGGATGCATTAAATATGGTTATATTCAGGATACTTCAGGATGCACTATAAATATGGTAATATTCAGGAGGTACTTCAGGATGCACTATAAATTTATTCAGGATGCATAAATAGGATTCAGGAGGTACTTCAGGATGCACTATAAATATGGTAATGTTCAGGAGGTACTTCAGGATACACTATAAATATGCAATGCTTCAGGAGGTACTTCAGGATGACACTATCATATGTAATGTTCGGGAGGTATTTCAGGATGCACTTAATATGGAATGTTCAGAGGTACTTCAGGATGCATCTAAATATGGCAATGTTCAGAAGGTACTTCAGGATGCATTATAAATATGGCAATGTTCAGGAGGTACTTCGGGATGCACTATAAATATGGCAATGTCAGGAGGAACTTCAGATACACTATAAATATGGATGTTCAGGAGGACTTCAGGATACACTATCAAATATGGCAATGTTCAGGAGGTACTTCAGAATACACTAAAATATGGCAATGCTCAGGAGGTATTCAGATACACTACAAATATGGCAATATTCAGGAGGTATTCAGGATAACTATGAATATGGCAATGTTCAGGAGGTACTTCAGGATGCACTATGAATATGCCAATGTTGAGGAGGTACTTCAGGATACCTATAAATATGGTAATGCTCAGAGGTACTTCAGGATGCACTATGAATATGGCAATGCTCAGGAGGTACTTCAGGATGCACTATAAATATGGTAATGCTCAGGAGGTACTTCAGGATGCACTGTGTACAGCTGAGTCGTTGACAGATTGATTCATTCATTCATTGTTTGACTGATTGATTGATGTGGTTCAGGTTTTACGTCAGCACCCACCTCAAGTGATATGGCCGACGGGGATAACCACCCAGGAAAATGGGGAAGGGGGGAGTTATCTAATCCTATACCGACACCACCAGAACAACAATATGTTCAGATGGAACGGCAAAAAGGCCGGTTTTATCGCTTTGACTCTTGCATCCTGTCCACCAGCATCCTGCATTGTCAGCCATGCTAGCAAAGCAAAAATTAACCCTTTGGACTCCCTCACGTTATCCACTAGCTTTCTGCAGGAAGCTGGTGGATAAGGTAAATGAGTCAAAGGGTTAAGTTTTTGCAGTTGGTAAAGCGGATGCAGGAGTCAAACGGTTAATGTAGCGCACCGTGGGATTCGAACCCGCAACCATTAGCATATGAATCCGACGCACGCTCAACCAACTGTGCTATCGACGCCTTGTCTACAGTTGAGTGGAGCTAGTTGCGTCCATTTATAGACTGCACAACTTCCCGTCATGCATCACTGACTCGGGCCAATCACAGAGCCGAGGTCTGGTGATGTCACGCGCTGTGCAATGCAGGTGCCAATCTGTTGTCACTGCACGCTAATTGATGCGTGATGCCTTGATAACAGTTCTTGATGTCGGCTGCTAAAATCACATGGGAGTGGGGGGGGGGGTGAATACAGAGGTGGGAGGGGCATTCCTTCTTTGTTAACCCTCCTTCGTGTCTCTCCTTTTTCATTATTAATTTTTTCCTTTTTTTTCCCCAAACATGGTACCAGTGAAAATCTAATCAATTTGGTCATGAAACTTAACTTGACTTTAACAGTTCTCAAAGTTGGTAGAAAGGGTGAGGGAGTCAAAGGGTTAAATTTTTACTTTGCTAGCATGGTTGACAATACAGGGTGCTGGCGGACAGGGTGCGGGAGTCAAAAGGTTAAAAACGAAAGAACGACTGGGAAGCCTCAGTACCTCTCTCTGTCTCTCTCTCTCTCTGTTCTTCTCTCTCTCTCTCTCTCTCTCTCTCTCTTGTCTCTGTCTCTTCTCAGTCTCTCTGTCTGTGTCTCTCTCTGTGTCTGTCTCTCTCTCTCGCTTTCTCTCTCTCTCTGTCTGTCTGTCTCTCTGTCTGTGTGTGTTTTGTGTGTGTGTGTGTGTGTGTGTCTCTCTCACACACACATAACCACACACAAACATACACACACACACAAATACACACACACACACACACACACACCACACACATACAACGTTCAATCACACACACACACACACACACACACACACACACACACACACACACACACACACACACACATACAACGTTCAATGTTTAATAAATTCTTTATCCCTAATTGAGGAATGGAGGATAAAAGCAAATAAATGCCAAATCACCAGATATCATGATGCAGAAAGAATTTATAACCAAAAAAAATGTACATTTGAAATTTTGTCTGATTGTTATTGATATTTTTGTTTAAAGCCCAGCCCACTGCGTAGAGCCAGGTCAAGGCGTACACAATACTTCAACAGGGAAAAAAAGGAAAATGAAATTAAGTACACATATCAACGCATTCGCCCACATAATTTAAGGAGATGCCTCTGGCGTTGACCACTCCGTCCAATTTATCACACCACGCCACCACACACACACACACACCACACACACACACACGGACGCACGACAACATCACACCACACACACACATACACACACACACACACACACACATCACACACACACACACACACCACCACACACACCATACACACACCACGCACCACACACACACAACACACACATACACACAACACACACACACACACACACATCACCACACACACATACACACAGCACACACAACACACGAACGACACACACACACACACACACACACACACATACACACACACACATACACACACACACACACTACACACACACACACACACACATCACAACACACACACACACATACACACACACACCATACACACACACATACAACACACACACACACACACAACACACACACACACACACACACAACACACACACCACATACACACACACACATCACACACACACACACACACACACACACACACACACATACACACACACATACACACACACACACACACACACACACACACATACACACACACATACACACACACACACACACATACACACAACACACACACATACACACACCACACTACACACACACACACACATACACACACACACATCACACATCACAACACACACAACACACACAACACACACACACCACACACACACACACACGCACACACGCACATACATCCAACAGTATCGTACCTAACGCCACACACTGCCACACAGAGAGCGATGGACCCCCCTATACTACCCCACCCCCACACATAACCACTACACTCTCGCGTTATCCCAAAGTCGCCAAATTCACATCTTCCCACTAGCTTCCTATAAGAAGATGGTGGAAAGGACGAGGTAGTGTTAAAAGGTTAACCCTTTGACTCCCTCACCCTATCCACCAACTACAAAAAACTTAAAACTTTTGATCCCCTCACCCTATTCACCAGCTTCCTGCAGGAAGTTGATGGGTAGGGTGAAGGAGTCAAAGGGTTAAGTTGTTGGGGGTTTTGTTTGTTTTTGGTTTGTTTGTTTGTTTGTTTGTTTGTTTGTTTTTTGCTTTGCTAGCATGGTTGACAATGCAGGATGCTGGTGGACAGGGTGCGGGAAATCAAAGGGTTAAATTGAGTAGTCGACGTAGGATTCATCATTTTGACGTTTAGGTTGACAGAGAGCCAATGACAGTGATATGTCAGAAACGGTACGCCGTATTTGTAACATCAAAACCTCGATCACGAGGAAAAGCCTTAAGAGTACAGCTGAACTTAACTGCCTATGAATTTAAATTTAAATGAAATAAGGGCAGCGTGACCTGTGAACGTAATCGAAGCAGTTCCCCCACCAGCGCAAAATGAAAGAGGCACCTTTCATTTTCTAATTTGACTGGTGCAGTTGGTACCTGACGTACGGTGTCTTCTCGGTCGAGTACAATCTCAAACTGAAATCATTATTGTGTGTATGGTTGTTTTTTCTGTGGTTTTTTTTTTTTCAGTCTCTCTCTCTCTCTCTCTTCTCTCTCTCTCTCTTCTCCTCTCTCTCTCTCTCTCTCTCTCTCTCCCTCTTTCTCCCCTTCTCTCTCTCTCTCTGCATCTCTCTCCTCCCTCTCCCTCTCCTCCTCCTCTCTCTCCTCTCCCCCTCTCTCTCTCTTCATCTCTCTCTCCCTCCTCTCTCTCTCCCTCTCCTCCCCTCTCTTCTCTCTCTCTCTCTCTCCCTCGCTGTATAATTACCGGCAATTTGAAAATGTCTTTCTTTTCTATCTCTCTTTTCCTTAGAAAATAACAGCATTGTCATGTCTTGTCATTTCTCTCT
>JAPXFY010000015.1:51831793-51839293 GCA_030674185.1 Monoplex corrugatus | reverse complement strand
ATGAAAAAAAAAACCCAAAGAAAAAGCTTAACAAACAAAGAAGAAGAACGGTGCAAACGAAGACTAAGGACAGAACTGCCATTCTAAAACACTTTCTTTCCTCATGTCGTAGCGTTCTGTATTATAAACTTATCAACTTGACGCTCTCTGTCTTTCTGTCTCTCTTGTCTCTGTCCATGGCCTTGACTACCAAACCCGAACCCTTTGATTCGATGACTGACGTTTTTACCCACTTGACCACCAAACCCGTCTATTCGTTCATTTCGATTTTGAGAGTGTTTGGATACAGTCCAGATGGATCTGAACCCACCGCGGACATCAAAAGAAAGGGTGGTCCTTTCTTCTCGACGAGTGGAATATAACGTAATGTATTCCTCGGCATGACTGCCAAACCCCAACCCTCTGATTGGAAGACTGATGTTTACCCACATGACTACCAATCCCCAACCCTCTGAGTGGAAGACTGATGTTTACCACTTGACTACCAAACCCAAACCCTCTGGAAGACTGATGTTTACCCACTTGACTTCCAAACCCCAACCCTCTGATTGGAAGACTGACGTTTACCCATTTGACTTCCACACCCAAACCTTTGATTGGAAGACTGATGTTTACCCACATAACTACCAAATCTCAACCCTCTGACTGGAAACTGATGTTTACCCACATGACTACCAAACCCCAACCCTCTGAGTGGAAGACTGATGTTTACCCACTTGACTACCAAACCCCAACCCTCTGAGTGGAAGACTACCGTTTACCCACATGACTACCAAACCCCGAGCCTTTGAGTGGAAGACTGACTTTACCCACATGACTACCAAACCCCAACCCTCTGAGTGGAAGACTGACGTTTACCCACATGACTACCAAACCCCAACCCTCTGAGTGGAAGACTGACGTTTACCCACATGACTACCAAACCCCAACCCTCTGAGTGGAAGACTGACGTTGACCCACATGACTACCAAACCCAAACCCTCTGATGGAAGACTGACGTTTACCCACATGACTACAAACCCCAACCCTCTGATGGAAGACTGACGTTTACCCACATGACTACCAAACCCAACCCTCTGACTGGAAGACTACGTTTACCCACATGACTACCAAACCCCAACCCTCTGAGTGGAAGACTGATGTTTACCCACATGACTACCAAACCCGACACTCTGTTCAGAAGACCGGCGTTTACCCACTTTTGACGACCAAACCCCCAACCTCCTGATTGGAAGACTAACGTTTACCCACTTGACCACCAAACCCGTCAATTCGTTCGTTCATTTCAATTTGTAGAGAGAGTGTCTGGATACCAGTCCAGATAGATTTGAACCCACCCACCACACCACACCACACCACACCACACACACCACACCACACCACACCACAAACCCACCACACCACACTACACCACACCACACCGCCTCTTTTTCAAAAGCGAAACGAGCTTGAAAAAGCGTGGACATCAAGAGAAAGGTGGGTCCTTTTCTTCTTCTCCGACGAGCGAAATAAAACTTGAATAATGTATTCCTCGTCATGTCGTCGCTGCTCTGTCATGTCGTTTGACCTGACATGGTAAGAAAACTGTCGGACATGACGGCACATAAACACCTGCCATAATCCCTTATTGTGTGCCCAGTGGCACATTACTGCCTACCCTCAGCGTGAAACAAAAGGTAGAGAGGTGGGGGTGAGGGTTGGTATGGGTGGGAGAAAGACTCAAATTTGAATTTTTTTGTTTGTTTGTTTGGTTTTTTTTTACTCAAGGACAGCAGCGCAAGTTCTCACTTGATCTGTGTCTTACAGTTAGTCATTGCTATACATTTCTTGTTTTGTTCTTGTTCTTGTACTACTATTACTTCTACTACTACTACTACTTATACATACTACTACTACTACTACCACTACTACTGCTACTACTACTACTTCTTCTTCTTCTATAAGCATAAAGACATAACAGAAGAACGTATTACTTAAAACAAAGCAAATAAAATCTTTTTCTTCTTCTTTCTTTTTTCTTCTTTCTTCTTTTTCTTCTTTTCTTTTTCTTCTTTTTCTTTTTCTTCTTTTTCTTCTTCTTTTCTTACGTAAGCATGAATACATAACAATGTGAAACGTATTACTTAAAACTAGGCAAACAAAATAGTATAAGTAGCACTTATAGTAGTAGCAGTAGTAGTAGAGGTAGTAGTGGTGGTGGTGGTGGGTAGTAGTAGTAACAGTAGTAGTAGTAACAGTAGTAGTAGTAGTAGTAATATGATGATCATCATCATGATCATCATTATCAGTATCAGTATTGTTATAATTTTTGTTATTATTATTATTATAATCATTCATTATCATTATTTACATAAGCATAAGACATAACAGTGAAACGTATTACTCAAACTAAGCAAACTAAAATAGAAATACACTGCACAAACATAACAAAGCAAATGATCCACGACGGAATGGAAATCGTCATACAGACAGAGACAATGACAATGATACTTTCATGTTACAACGATACAAGTTACCAGCTGAAAACCACAGTTAAAACTTGCCGCTACTAATCTACATATCTGCCTAGATAAAAAATTAAAAAAAAATATTGAAAAAGAAATCAATCAATAATACAGGACATAACACACAAGGAAACAGGAAAAGTAACAGTATTGTTGTTATAAAACAGAGAGGGGTAAAATGAAAACAATAAATAATATGTGTGTGTGTGTGTGAGAGAGAAGAAGAAGACAGATAGACAGACAGACAGAGAGACAGACAGACAGAGACAGACAGAGACAGAGACAGACAGACAGACAGACAAACAGAGAGAGTAGGGGAGGGGGAGAGCGAGAGAGACAATGGGGTGAAAATATATGTGTAAGACATGGAGGGAAAGAGAGAGATGGGGGGAGAGGAAGTGAGAGAGAGCGAGAGTGAAAGAGAGAGCGAGAGAGAGAGAGAGACAGAGACAGACAGACAGACAGACAAACAGACAGACAAACAGAGAGAGTAGGAGAGGGGGAGAGCGAGAGAGAGAGAGACAATAGGGTGAAAATGTACGAGTGTAAGACATGGAAGGAAAGACGGAGATGGGGGGAGAGGAAGAGAGCGAGAGTGAAAGAGAGAGCGAGAGAGAGAAAGAGAGAGAAAGAGACAGAGACAGAGAGAGAGAGAGATAGAGAGAGAGAGAGAGAGAGATTCCAGATGATTTATTCAGTAAAGGCCATGGCCCCTCATGAAGGGGTGAAATAAACATGACATCACTTAATAAACATACACTGTTTTATCTTAAATATCATACAGAAAACAGGGAATTGAAACATTTTACTTTGCACAAGAGCATCAGTGTTTAAAGGCTTTAATAAATAAACAGCAAGCTGCTTAACATGATCTTCTTCGCGGATGCCATGAGCAACTCAGTCGAAATAATAAAGGTTGTTTATAATATTTTGGGGAAATCTGTGAGAGAGAGAGAGTGAGAGACAGAGAGAGACAGACAGACAGACAGACGAGACGAGAGACGTGAAGACAGACAGAGACACTACAGAAAACAGACAGAGACTGAGACACGACAAAACAGACAGACAGAACAGACAGACAACAGACAAACAGACAGACAGACAGAGAGAACCATAAAAGTTTCCCATACATATTCACATATCAGAGAAGAAAAAAGAGAGAAAGAATAAAACGTAAGAAAGCAATAAGGAAAAGAAAACCAAGACAAAACCACGACAATCACAATACACATAAAGATTCAAAGACAGTTCTAACTAAAGAAAATAAAGAAGAAGAAAAAACAAGATGGGAAGCCATTCCAAAATCTCCTTTCGTATATAATAACTGATCAAAAAAATAGCATTTCTAAACACGCATCTCTCTCTCTCTCTCTCTCTCTCTCTCTCTCTCTCTCTCTCTCTCTCTCTCTCTCTCTCTCTCTCTCTCTCTCTCTCTCTCTCTGTCTCTGTCTCTCGCTCTCTCTCTCTCTCTCTCTCTCTCTCTCTCTCTGTCTCTCTTTCTCTCTCTCTCTCTCTCTGTGCCTGTCTCTCTCTTTTTCTCCTCTCTCTCACACACACACCACGCACAACACACCACACACAAACACACACACCACCACACACCACACACAACACACCCACCAAACACCCACACACACACCCACACACACACACACACAAACACACACACACACACACAAACACCACACACACACACACACACACACACACACACAACATCCTCTGTTCTAGATGAAACAATTTCTTTATATAAAAAAAAAAGGGGGGGGGGGAGAGGGGGGCAGGAGAGATAAGTAAGGGAGAAGACTGATAATTAAGGATTTTATTTAAAATTGTGCACTTCCGTCGTATCACATACGCTCTCTCGCTCTCTCTCTCTCTCTCTCTCTCTCTCTCTCTCTCTCTCTCTCTCTCTCTCTCTCTCTCTCTCTCTCTCTCCTTCTCTCTCTCTCTCTCTCTCTCTCCTCTCTCTCTCTCTCTCTCTTTCTCCTCTTTCTTTTCTTTCAAAAAGAAAACAAACTTCATTCATTACATGTCAAAAAAACAGCCACGATAACAGCCAGACAAAGATAGGAAACAGAACAGTTGTGTACTTTACCATCGTGCTGGACAGTGTTGATGAGAAAACAGTCACTGCTTGTACTTCTACATCTGATTAAAAAAAAGAATCATAAGATATAAAAAAAGTAAAAAAAAAACAATCATATTAATAAACAAAACAAAGAATCATAAGATTAAAACACATTAAGATAATAAACAAAACAAAGAATCATAAGATTAATAAACAAAACAAAGAATCATAAGATTAATAAACAAACGATCATATTACGTTAAATTTAAGATTATAATTAAAAACTGGCAGGAAAAAAAAGACAGAAAGAAGGAAAGAAACAAAGAAACAAAAACAAAGGAAGGAAAAAGAAGGAAGGAAGGAAGGAAGGAAGGAAAGAAGGAAGGAAGAAAGAAAGAATAGAAGAAGAAAAGACAAAAAAAATGCCAAGCCTTCTTAATCTATCTTTGATTAGAATGAAGTGGTCCAAGCTTTAAATTAGCTATCTTTTATTGAAAAAAAACAAAAAAACGGCCAACTCTTTATAATCTCCTTTAATCTAAAAAAGGTAGCAGATTTGGTGGAGCGCATATGGGGTTGCCCGAGCGTGGTGAATCCGACTTGAGCAAATAACAAACAAATAACGAATAACATGAAAGAAAAAAAAAAAAAAAAAACAAGAAAAGATAAACCACAACGCAGCAGCAATGCAAAAAAGATGTTGCAGTCAAAACACACACACACACACACACACACACACACACACACACACACACACACACATACACACACACACAAACAAACAAACAAACAAACAAATACAACAAAACAAAACAAAAAATGTATGTCATCTCACATCGTTCTTGTTTGAAATTACAGCCACTGCGCACGACGAAAAAAAAAAAAAAAAAAGAGAGAGAGAGAGAGAGAGAGAGAGAGAGAGAGAGAGAGAGAGAGAGAGAGAGAGAGAGAGAGAGGACAAGGAAGAAAGAGAATCAAGGAAAGATAAATAAACCACATAATCGTAAAAATAAAGGGAGGCAGGGTGTTTTGTGAGCTATGAAGGGGGAACATTATTTCTGTTATATATTCTTTGTTGCATCGGGGGGGCTGCCATCGTCAAAGCGCCGTTCACAGCATGCCGTTTGCAGTGCAGTGAAAACAGCTGCCACAAGTGCTTAGATTTGATTTCTATCAAGATTTTGCGCTATATAAATATTGTAATTATTAATTATTATTATTACATGTACTAGCTTATAAATAAACAAACCACAGTTTGAAAGCAATGAAATGACCTATGACCACAGACACGTGTTACTCATCGATACTGGGAGTATGTATTTATTTGTGTACGTGTGTGAGGATGCGTGTATTCTGATCGATAAATAATTATACAAATGAATAAATATACATTTTATACACACACACACATATATATATTATATAATATATGTATATATATATTATATATATATATGTGTGTGTGTGTGTTGTGTGTGTGTGTGTGTTGTGTGTGTCGCGCCGCGCACGCGCGTTGGGTGTGCGTGTGTGTGTGTGTGTGTGTGTGTGTGTGTGTGTTGTATAGGTTTATAGGTAGGAAGGTAGGTAGGTAGGCAGGCAGGCAGGCAGGCAATCAGATAGGTAGGCAGACATATACGTAGTAGGTAGGTACTAGGTAATAGGTAGGTAGGTAGGTAGGTAGGTAGGTACATGCAGCTAGGTAGGCAACTAGGCTAGGTGGCTAGGTAGGTTTGTAAAAAATTCACATAATGATTAGACAAGAAGTGCTTGCAGTGGCTGTAGCCTGTGTGAAGAAGAAGAAGACAGAAAATCCAAGCACAGAAGTCATATGCAGTGTTTACCTTGTGACACGCAAGTCCGCATTGACTTAAACTTTACGTAGGGGACGTGGCTCGCGCTATATAGCAACAGGGGAGAATGAATGACTTTAGCCTGGGACATGCTTTGCTATCATGTGCACAGTATAGGGAAGAGGGGGTTGGGGTGGGGGTGAGGGGAGGGGAGGGGAGGGGAGGAAGAAGGACGACATGGAGAGGGAGAAGAGGGAATGTTAATATCCTAGCTAACTCCATCCATCTTCACCAACTCTCCGAAAAAAACACAATTCATCAATTCGTCCATCTTCCTTCACCCTTTCATTTCCTCACCCGATCTACCAGCTTCCTTACTAAGATAATTTCCTTCATTTCCTCACCCTATCCCAGCTTCCTTACAAAGATGAACCCTTTCATTCCCTGACCCTATTCCCCAGTCAAAATTAAATGTTTCATTCTTTCTAACCACCGTTCTTAGTAAACTTAACTCTTTCATTTCCATAACTTATCCGCCAGCTTCCTTTTATCAAGAGTAACCCTTTTTCAGTCCTTCATCCTACCACACCAGCTCTTTAATTAAGATAGTTGAAACCTTATCCACTAGCTTCAATGTTAAAACCAACAACCCTTTCTGTCTCTCAGACCTCTCAACCTTTCACCATCTTTCTGAAAATAAAATCGTATCCGACTATCTTAACGATTTAACTGCCTTACCCTGTCCACCAAGCCTCCGGCAGGAATCCTATCGAACTATCTTAACTCTTTAACTCCCTCACCCTGACCACCAGCCCTGGAGGAAGGAGGTGAGTTTGACGAGGAAGTGAAACGGTTAACAAGATAGCTGATGGATAGACAAACTGAGAGAGGTTGAAAGGGTTAAAGGGACCGTCACAGCTCAGTGCAGTCGCTTACTGACACGCCTCACGAATTTTCGACGCAGGAGTCCAGTGAAGTGAACCGTGACAAGACTGCGCGTACTTCGCACTGAAAAAGCAGAGAGCTCCAATTGCTGAAAGCACAAAAATAGTTCACCTTTCCTGGTCCATACACCTCAGTTTAGACGATCACAGATATGAACAAGTAGCACAGACTTTGACAACTCAGCAAATTT
>JAPXFY010000015.1:51816793-51821793 GCA_030674185.1 Monoplex corrugatus | reverse complement strand
TCTCTGCCTTTGCCAAGAATTAGACATGACTGGAGCAACCAGACTTCATCATCATCATCATCATCATCATCATGTGCCCTGCCGCATCGCGTTGGCAATCATGGCCCTCCATATGCATAATATATATCCCTTGTCGCTGCAAGTACATCTCCTACCCTTCTCTGTCTTCAGCCACTCTGCAAGTCCGTCCAGTATTTTCTCCCTTGGGTCTACTCTACCTGGTGCTCTCTTTCCCTCCAGCTTTCCTGTCGTATTGGGAATCCCAAAGTCTCTCAGTAAGTTAAATTGTGGACAGGAATAGAAGACTGAATGAATGGCGGTATGAAGACAATGTACTTACTATTGCCCCTCAGGGGAAGGAGGAATATTATCCATTATCCATTATTTTTCTGCGTGGCAAAGGGAGAGACCGCCCAATTTCACCGGTCGTTTCTCGTTTTCCTTCAGGCGATGACCAGTAACTTGGTGAACAATAGTCGTGGGCAGAGAGGCAGGTGTTATTGTCACTCTGTTGTTGTTCTTCGTTCAACCTGTCTTGTCTCCCTGTCTCTCTCTATCTATCTCTGTTCTGCCTCTACCTCCCTACCCACCTTCTCTCTCTCTCTCTCTCTCTCTCTCTCTCTGTCCTCTCTCTCTCTCTCTCTCTCTCAGTCTGTCTGTCTGTGTCTGTCTGTCTCTCTCTTTCTCTCTCTTGTATCCCTGTCTGTTTGTCTGTCTCTCTCTCTCTCTGTCTGTCTGTCTCTGTCTCTGCCTCTCTACCCACCTTCCTCTCTCTCTCTCTCTGTCTCTCTCTCTCTCAGTCTGTCTGTTTGTGTCTGTCTGTCTCTCTCTTTCTCTCTCTTGTATCCCTGTCTGTTTGTCTCTCTCTCTCTCTCTCTCTCTCTTCCATCACAGTCTGTCTGTCTGTCTCTCTCTGTCTCTCTCTCTCTCTCTCTCTCTCTCTCTCCCTCTCTCTCTCTGTCTCTCTCCCTCTCTCTCTTGTCTCTCTCCTCTCTCTCTCTCTCTCTCTCCTCTCTCTCTCTCTCTGTGATGTGTGTCTGCCAAATCTATTTATGTGTTCCTAGTGTGTTATTGAAGTTTGACTGTGGGTCCTATATCGTATTTATTCCAAAATGTTTGATGTATGCTTTATCCAAGAACGACTTGTATCATATTTTGTTTATATAATGTTTATAGTCTGTTCACGCCTCTTCAAATGGGGCTTTGGCCTTACGAATAAATCTATTATTCTGATTCTCTCTCTTCTCTCTCTCTCTCCTCTCTCTCTCTCCTCTCTCTCTCTCTCTCTCTCTCTCTCTCTCTCTCTCTCTCTCTCTCATATATTCATCATATATTCACTGGATTTATTCGAAAAAAAAAAAAAACAACATGTCACACTTTCATTTTATGTGTGAAAGGGTTAAATGCCTAGAACAATAAAAATATTAATTTATTCTCGTATCTCACACCACACAGACGAAACATCACGCGCGCGCACACTCACACAATATATACACACACGTATACACTTACACACATATACGCGCGCACACACACACACACACACACACACACACACACACACACACACACACGTATACACTTACACACACACACACAACATATATACACACAACACAACACCACAACACTTACACACACATACACACACACTAAACACAACACAATACACACACACAACACACACACCACGCGCGTGCTCACACACACCCCACCACACACACACACCACACACACACACACACCAATACACCACACCACGCCCGCAAGCTCATACACACACACTACACCACACACACACCAACATACACCACACACCACACACATACACACACACCACACAAGACCACACACACACACACACACACGACCACACACACACACACATATATAACAAAAAACATAATACTAACTATAAATAAACAATTAAAAGATATACAACTTTTTTTATCTCATTTTCTTTCCTTCAATCTTTCTTTCTTTCTTCATTCCTTTCTTTATTTCATTTAGACTTTCTTTATTTCAATCTTTCTCTTTTCTCTCTCTCTCTCTCTCTTTCTCCTCTCTTTCTTTCTTTCATTTTTAACGCCCCCCCCCCACCCCACCCGCAACACCCAACCCCTACTTAAAATGAGTCATAAACAGAGCGTGAATCATTGTCCCCTTTATAACTATATCAAGGAGAGGAAGACAAAAGAAACCTACTTCATTTTATCAATTGAGGTCAACGCTGACTTCTATTCACAATAGTTGTGGAGGAGAGCGGGGGGGGGGGGGGGGGGGCAGCAATTGTTTTGCTCTAAAATTATACGAGAGCCAAAGAAAACTGCAGCTAACAATCTTACTGCGCTTTCCTGCAATTTTGAACAGCTGGGATGTTTATACTTTGTTCCTTACGACTTCTCTCTCTCTTGTCTGTATTCTCGTCTCTGTTCTGTTGTCTGTCTTCTCTCTCTCTGTCTCTCTCTCTCTCTCTCTGTCTTTCTCACTCTCTTTCTCTCTCTCTTCTCTGTTCTCTCTCAGTTCTCTCTCTGTGTTCTCTCTCAGTCTCCTCTCCTCTCTCTCTCTCTCTCTCTCATCTCTCTGTTCTCTCTCTCTCTGTTCTCTCTCTCTCTCTGTTCTCTCTCTCTCTCTCTCTCTCGTCCTCTCTCTCTTCTCTCTGTTCCTCTCTCCGTTCCTCTTCTCTTCTTTCTCTCTCTCTGTTTCTCTCTCTCTCTTGTTCTATCTTTCTCTCTTTCTCTCTCTGTCTCTTCTCTCTTTCTCTCCTCGTCCCTCTCTCTCTCTGTCTTCTCTCTTCTCTTCTCTCTCTCTCTCTCTGTTCTCTCTCTCTCTGTCTCTCTCTCTTTCTCCTCTCTCTCTTTCTCTCTCTCGTCTCTGTTCTCTCTCTCTGTCTTCTCTCTCTGTGTCTCTCTCTCTTCTCTCTCTCTCCTCTCTCTCTCTCTTTTCTCTCACGGACAACACACAAGCACAATCACACATACACACACACATACACAAACACACGAGCGTACAATTATGCACGCAAGGCATATGCATGCAAACAATGCATGCACATACAGAGACACACACACAATGCATGTACACACGCACGCACACACACGCACACGCATACATACATACATATTTACACATACACACACCACACCGCACGCGCACGCGCAGCACACGCATACATACATACACATTTTCACGCCGTCCCAATATTACCTGGAGTGAAAAGACCGGACACATGTACGCGCACATGCACACACACACACAACACATACATACATACACATACACACCACACACACATACATACACACACACACACACACACAACACACACACACACACACACACACACACACACACACACACACTCACGCACACACAAATGGGCCCGATTGTTTTGTTGTATGTTGTAAAGTGAAGCGGATAAAGAAGCACACTGCTACACACACACAAACACACACACACACACACACACACACACACACACACACACGCACGCACACACACACACAAGTCGATTCAACTGTTTTGTGCACACACACAGAACACACACACAACGCGCACCGTCGCGCATAACACAAACACACACATACATACACACACACACACACACACACACACACACACACACACACACACACACACACACACACACACATACACACCCACACACTCTCACACATACACAAATAAGCCTCATTGTCTTTTCGCAAATGGAAAACAGATAAACAAGAATGCTTCTTTATCAATGTTTCCTGCCACAGCGGAACAGATTCTCTCTCTCTCTCTCTCCTCTCTCTCTCTCTCTCTCTCTCTCTCTCTCTCTCTCTCTCTCTCTCTCTCTCTCGTAAGCGCCTCTTTGACACATTAACACTAGCATACAAATGGTTTTCAACACACCCACACACACACACACACCTGCGCGCACACAACACACACACACACCGCACAACCAACAATCGTGCGCGAGCCACACACACACACACACAGCACACACACAACACAAAGCAGACTACTCAGAGACTAGACACAAGACAACACAACAGACAACCAGCAACCAGATAGACAGAGAAGACAGACAGACAGACAGACAGAGACAGAGACACAGAGAGAGACAGAGACAGACAGAGACAGACAGACAGACAGAGACACAGACAGAGAGACGAGACAAGAGAGAGAGACAGAGAAGAGAGACAGAGACAAGAGAGAGACAGACAAGAACAGAGAGACAGAACAGAGCAGAGATCAGGACAGAGAGAGAGAGACAGAGACAGAGAAGAGACAGAGGACAAATACAGAGACAGAGAACAGACAGACAGACAGACAGACAGACAGAGAGACGAGACAGAGAGAGACAGAGACAGAGAAAAGAACAGAGATACAGAGAGAGAGACAGAGACAGAAAAGAGAGACAGATAGAGAGAGAACACACAGAGAGAACAGAGAGAGAGAGACAGACAGACGAGAGAGGGCAATCTGATTTTACGTCCTCCCATTTGCTTTGGGGGAAAAAAAACATCGAATCCAGTCACATATATGCCCCTTCCCCACCCCCTGAGGCTACTGCATCACTGGATGATTTGCATTTCAAACAACGTGACATAATATCATGAAACTATGATTTATATCCTTTCGGCCAAGGTGTTTAGCGAGCGAATAGGGAAATTACAAAGTAAGCAATAAATTTTCCCCAAGCAGGAATCTGCCCTATAAAACCAAGTATTTATTCACTATGCATATTGTTTAATAATTTCCATCTTAAATTCAGTTATGTTCCCTCGAGTATTTTGTTGCTGTTCTTGCTGTTGTTGTTTGTTTGTTTTTATTTTCTTTCTTTTTTTCTTTGTTTGTTTGTTTGTTTTCTTTTGACGAGTTAAAAAGTAGGCTTCTTATTCTGTTTGTATACAGCTTTTTCACTAAACAAAAAATGGTAGATTCCAAAGAAATATCAGTCTCATGCGTGAAGATACAGTCAGTAAAATAACAGCACAATACGACACAACATA
>JAPXFY010000015.1:51804293-51806793 GCA_030674185.1 Monoplex corrugatus | reverse complement strand
TGTGAGAGAGTGTGTGTGTGCGTGTGTGATTGAGTAAGTGTGTGTGTGATTGAGTAAGTGTGTGTATGTATGTGTGTGTGTGTGTGTGTGTGTGTGTGTGTGTGTGTGTGTGTGTGTGTGTGTGTGTGTGTGTGTGTGTGTGTGTGTGTGTGTGTGGTCACTGGTTTAATGTCTATTCGCTTTAGTGATATTAGACACACAAAAGAGAGAGAAAGATATATGTAAAGTGATAATAATAATAATAATATAATACATTATTATTAATAATAATAATGATAATAATGATAATAATAATATTAATAATAATAATAATATAATAACAATAATAATAATAATAATGATAATTAAACACATTTATCATCTGTGTGTGCGTGTATGCTCGCGCCTGTTTGTGCACGTGTACGCGCTGGAGTCCGCACGTTTACGTGTTTTTGTGAAAATTGTGTCGGAATGTACGAGGTATGTAGACCTGTGCATGGGGTAATGTTGACACGAATTTTTTTCCCCTTGCATAACCAGAGACATAAACAGAGATTGGTAAATACATCAGTTCGCCTGTGAACGCGGTCTCGCTCGCTCGATCGATGCCATTCATTTCTCAATGCTGAAACTTCTTTGTATTAAACTGTGGGGGGGTTTCAAGAACTGTAGTTTGAGCTCTTCCCAGTTCTTGTGTTGCTGTTGTTGTTTTGTTGTTGTTGTTGTTTGTTGTTGTTGTTTTGTTGTTGTTCTTCTTCTTTTCTTCTTCTTCTTTTCTTCTTCTTCTTCTTCTTCTTTTTCGTGTGCTTTTTCCACATCTCTCTCTCTCTCTCTCTCTCTCTCTCTCTCTCTCTCTCTCTCTCTCTCTCTCTCTCTCTCTCTCTCTCTGTCCCCCTTCTTCTTCTTCTTTTTCTCCTTTTTCTTTTTGTTTTTCTTCTTCCGTTCATCATCTACATGGTCAAGCCATATCTTGCAATGAATGTGACCGCAAATAGGCAAGTGCCATTCTCATCCGATACAGAGAACATTGTAGACATTTGCTTAATATTGTATGTTATTGCTGTTTGCTCCAAGATGCCTGCAATCCTGGTACTGTGGTTCAGTCTTTATACTAATTTATTTGTCTTGTGAACTCAAAATAGAACCAGGACAGGGAAAAGTTTTATAAAGTGAAGATTCAGTTCAATTCAATTCAACACTAATTTATCAGTCCACATCTGGAAATTGAAATATGCAAGCACTGGACTCGCACCATGTACCACACATACATCAACAATCACTGGTTAAGACAAACAATATTATTATCAGTAGGGGGGGGGGGGGGGATGTGTGTAAAGAAAAAAATCTTATCTTTTTTTAAGAATGAATACTTAAAAATTTGCCATTTTGGAAAATCATACTCTTTCATGTGAATTTATAAATCTTCTTCGTTAAGCGTGTAATCAAATGGACGTAGTGTCCGGACTACTGAACTGACCATCTGAGGAGTAACCATACCCGAACGAAAAATAAAATTCCTGAGAGGCTTTAGGGTTTGTTTGTTTGTTTGTCTGTTTGTTTGTTTGTTTGTTTGTTTTGCTTTGTTTTTGTGTTGTTTTGTTTTGTTCTGAGGTGGTGGGTGGTGGTGATGGTGTCGTGGTGGGTGGTGGTGGTGGTGTCGTGGTGGTGGTGGTGGTGGTGGTGTCGTGGTGGTGGTTGACGTGGGGGTATTTCGTTTTGTTTTTAGACGTCTATTTATTTT
Organism: Monoplex corrugatus; assembly: GCA_030674185.1. Lineage (NCBI taxonomy): Eukaryota > Metazoa > Mollusca > Gastropoda > Littorinimorpha > Ranellidae > Monoplex > Monoplex corrugatus. The sequence goes on along the minus strand of JAPXFY010000015.1, from coordinate 51,805,073 downwards.
GTTGTTGTTGTTGTTTTTGTTGTTGTTGTTGTTGTTGTTGTTGTGTGTGTGTGTGTGTTAATGTACATGTGTTTGGTTTTGTTTGCTTGCGGTTCATTTATTTATTTATTTACTTATTATTTCTTTGTTTGTTTATTATTTTCATTTATTTGTTTCAGTTTTACGTCTTTGCATTGATTACAGCTATCCAAGCGATCCACGAATTCAAAAACAAAAAAAAAGCGCGATGGCCCCCTGGGTTGCGGCTGCAGCCGCCGCGAGACAAACAAACAGCGTGCCGCACAGAGAGTTACCGATCTCTTTACCCCGTGTCTCTGATTTGGTCACAAAAACAGGTTTGAGTGGATGGCGCCACCTCCTCGTGGTCATTGGTCCCAAACCCCGCACGCTTCACCGACCCGTCACAGGCGGCTGGAAGCAATCAGGTGAAAAGTGGCATGGGGAGAGTGACGGGACAGGACAGGACAGGGTGCAAGTGGGGCAGGGAATTGGTATCGACCATTCCTGGAAAGCAAGAATAAAGGGTTGGAGCTTAAATAGTAAAGAAGACGGAAGTTATGGTAATCAGTACATATATATATATATATATATATATATATATATATATATATATATATATATATATATATATATATGAAATCCCCTTATGCAAAATAACAGCAAACGGCACAACTCTGAGACAGGTTGATAAGTTGTAAATATCTGGGAACGGTCATCTCACCACACGGCAGATGCACATCAGAAATTGCCAGCAGAATCGGCCAAGCCAAAAACGGCATT
>JAPXFY010000015.1:51786793-51794293 GCA_030674185.1 Monoplex corrugatus | reverse complement strand
AAGGCACCGGTGAGTTAGTGCATGTGGGAATTAATTCCCAGCGCGGAGATCTCACCTTGAGAAACTGAAACTGATACTAACAATTCCAGTAAACGTCAGTACACAGTACAATCCAAAGAGGTAGGAGCGTTGTCTTCCTTGGAATGAAACGAACAGACAGACAGACAGACAATAATAACTAGCAGACAAAACGGACTTTCTCTCGACAGACTAAACTGCCAATCTAAAAAATCAACACAAAAAAAATAGAAATAAAAAGAGCAAAAGCAAAATAAATAAACAAACAAACAAACAAATAATACCAAAGGAAATAAGAGGGAAGCAGGGAGAATTTTAAATATCAACTAAGTAACTAACTCTTGAGCTTACCACTGTATGCTTTGTGGCTGCGTCTATGCTAGCTGAATGGGTAGCGCAAACTGTGTTGGGTTTGAGAAATTCTACATGAGAAGCAAACAAATGAATGAATAAATAAAAGAAGAAAGGAAGAAGGACTGCTGTGAGATCGGGAACACCCCACAACATTCTCCTAAAAGACAGTAACTAAACATGCGATCTTGTTTGCTTGTTTGTTTTTGTTTTTGTTTCATTTGTGTGCGTGTGTTCGCACCCGTGCATGTGTATGTGGTGGGTGTATGTGGTGGGTGGTGGTTGTTGTGCGTGTGTGCACACGCATGTGTGTTTGTGTACATGCTTGAAGCGAATGTTTGTATGCGCGTGCGTGTGTGCGCCTGTCGAATGCGTTCCTGTAAACGTACGCAACGCACTTTTTTTGTTGTTGTGTGTGTGTATACAAGCAGGCGTGTTCATCCTTGCGCGTAAGCCAGCAACCAGCACGCACACTTGCGTGTCCAAACGCTAGGAACATCATACATTATAGATAAGGTCTGACTGTCTGTCTGGTGAATGTGTGTGTGTGTGTGTGTGTGTGTGTGTGTGTGTGTGTGTGTGTGTGTGTGTGTGTGTTGTGTGTGTGTGTGTGTGTGTGTGTGTGTGTGTATTGTGTGTGTGTGTGTAGTGTGTGTGTCTGTGTGTGTTGTGTGTGTGTGTTGTGTGTGTGTGTTGTGTGTGTGTGTGTGTGTGTGTGTGTTGTGTGTGTGTGTGTGTTGTGTGTGTTAAATGTGTGTGTGTTGTGTGTGTGTGTGTTTGTGTGTGTGTTTTGTGTGTGTGTGTTGTGTGTGTGTGTTGTGTGTGTGTGTGAGAGAGAGAATTGTGTGTGTGTGTGTGTGTGTGTGTGTGTGTGTAGTGTGTGTGTGTATGTGTGTGTATGAAAGTGAGAGTGTGTGCGTGTGTAAGCGCGCGCGCGCGCACGTGTGTGTGTGTGGTGTTGTGTGTGTGTGTGTGTGTGTATGGTGTATGTTGTGTGTGTGTGTGACTGTGTGTGTGTGTGACATTGTGTGTGTGACTGTGTGTGTATGTGCGTGTGGTGTGTGACTCTGTTGTGTGTGACTCTGTGTGTTGTATGCATGTATGTGTGTGTGTGTGTGTGTGTGTGTGTGTGTGTGTGTGTGTGTGTGTGTGGTGTGTGTGTGTGTGTGTGTGTTGCGCTGTGTTGCTCATCAATGTTAGTGATTAGGAAAATACCTCTATCTCTTACTGTTTGTGTTTGTGTAGATACCTGTGAGGGCTTGCGTGATGGAGGGACCACCTGGAGCTTTGCCTATTATTTTAGGTAGTTTTTTTTATTTATTACGCACATGCACACGCTCACGCGCGCACACACACACTCACACACTATGTACGCACACGCATGCACACCCGCTCACGTGGCACACACGCATACACGCACAGATAGAGAGAGATGGAGAGAAAGAGAGAATTTAAAAAATCTTAGACACTTATTCTCTGGAGAAACAAACAGGTGGACAGGGAGGGAAAGTTCTCTTGAGACAAGAGAGAAGAAACAGAGAGAGAGACAGAGAGAGAGAGAGATAGACAGACAGACAGACAGATAGAGACACACAGAGAGACACAGAGAGAGACACAGAGAGAGACATAGAGAGAGACACAGAGAGTGACAGCAAGAGACAGAGAGAGAGAGTGAGTGACAGTGTGTATGAGAAGAGAATGAGAGGGAGAGAGAGGGAGGGAGGGGAGAGAGTGTGTATGTGAAGAGAGAGAGGGAAAGAGAGAGAATGAGAGAAAGAGAGAGAATGAGAGAGGGGGGGGGAGGGAAGAGAGTATGTGTGAGAGAGAGAGAGAGAGTGAGGGGACAGAGAGAGAGACAGAGAATGAGAGAGACAGAGAAGAGAGAGAGGGGGGAGGTTTTTGATGAGAGACAGATCGAGGAAGACAAACAGAGCAGAGAAACAGACACAACGACAGTAGGCAAGAGAGACAGACACAAGACAGTAGGCAGAGACAGACAGACACCAAGACAGTAGGCAGAGACAGACAGACACAAAGACAGTAGGCAACAGAGACAGACACAAACGACAGTAGGCAGAGACAGACAGACACAACGACAGTAGCAAGAGAGACAGAACAACGACAGAGGCAGAGACAGACAGACACAACGACAGTAGGCAGACAGAGACAGACACCAAGACAGTAGGCAGAGAGAGACAGACACAACGACAGTAGGCAAGACAGACAGACACAAAGACAGTAGGCAGACAGAGACAGACACAACGACAGTAGGCAGAGACAGACAGACACAACGACAGTAGGCAGAGAGAGACAGACACAACGACAGTAGGCAGAGACAGACAGACACAACGACAGTAGGCAGAGACAGACAGACACAACGACAGTAGGCAGAGAGACAGACACAACGACAGTAGGCAGAGAGAGACAGACACAAAGACAGTAGGCAGAGAGAGACAGAACACAACGACAGTAGGCAAGAGACAGACACAAGACAGTACGCAGAGACACAGACACAACGACAGTAGCAGAGACAGACACAAAGACAGTAGGCAGAGAGAGACAGACACAACGACAGTAGGCAGAGACAGACAGACACAACGACAGTAGGCAGAGACACAGACACAACGACAGTAGGCAGAGACAGACACAACGACAGTAGGCAGAGACAGACACAAAGACAGTACGGCAGAGACACAGACACAACGACAGTAGGCAGAGACAGACACAACGACAGTAGGCAGAGAAGACACAAAGACAGTACGCAGAGACACAGACACAACGACGTAGGCAGAGACAGACACAACGACAGTAGGCAGACAGAGACAGACACAAAGACGTAGGCAAGACAGACAGACAACGACAGTAGGCAGAGACAGACAGACACAACACAGTAGCAGACAGATGACAACACAAAGAACAGTAGGCAGAGGACAGACAGAAACAAGACAGTAGGCAGAGACACAGATCACGACGTAGGCACAGAGAACCAGACACAAAGACAGTAGGCAGAGACAGACAGACACAACGACAGTATGCAGAGAGACGACACAACGACAGTAGGCAGAGACAGACACAACGACAGTAGCAGACAGACAGACACAAAGACAGTAGCAGGAGACAGACACAAAGACATAGCAGAGACACAGACACAACGACAGTAGGCAGAGAGACAGACACAAAGACAGTAGGCAAGAGACAGACACACGCAGTAGCAGAGAGACAGACACAACGACAGTAGGCAGAGACAGACAGACACAACGACAGTAGGTCAGACAGAGACAGACACAACGACAGTAGGCCAAGACAGAGACAGACCAACGACAGTAGGCAGTAGAGACAGACACAAGACAGTAGGCAAGACAGACACAACACAGTAGGCAGAGAAGACACAACGACAGTAGGCAGAGACAGACACAACGACAGTAGGCAGAGACAGACACAACGACAGTAGCAGAGACACAGACACAACGACAGTAGGCAGAGACGAACAGCAACGACAGTAGGCAGAGACAGACAGACACAACGACAGTAGGCAGGACGACTACAACGACAGTATGTCAGAGACAGACAGACACAACGACAGTAGCAAGAGAGACAGACACAACGACAGTAGGCAGAGACAGACAGACACCAAGACATAGGCAGAGACAGACAGATCACCAAGACAGTAGGCAGAGACAGACAGAACACCAAGACAGTAGGCAGAGACAGACAGACACCAAGACAGTAGGCAGAGAGAGACAGACACAACGACAGTAGGCAGAGAGAGACAGACACAACGACAGTAGGCAGAGACGAGACAGACACAACGACAGTAGTCAGAGAGAGACAGACACAACGACAGTAGGCAGAGAGAGACAGACACCAAGACAGTAGGCAGAGACAGACAGACACAACGACAGTAGGCAGAGAGAGACAGACACAAAGACAGTAGGCAGAGAGAGACAGACACAACGACAGTAGGCAGAGAGACAGACAGACACAACGACAGTAGGCAGAGAGAGACAGACACAACGACAGTAGGCAGAGAGAGACAGACACAAAGACAGTAGGCAGACAGACACCAAGACAGTAGGCAGAGAGAGACAGACACAACGACAGTAGGCAGAGAGAGACAGACACAACAACAGTAGGCAGAGAGACAGACACAACAACAGTAGGCAGACAGAGACAGACAGACACAAAGACAGTAGGCAGACAGAGACAGACAGACACAAAGACAGTAGGCAGAGAGACAGACACAACGACAGTAGGCAGAGAGAGACAGACACAACGACAGTAGGCAGACAGAGATAGACACAACGACAGTAGGCAGACAGAGACAGACACAAAAACAGTAGGCAGACAGAGACAGACACAAAGACAGTAGGCAGACAGAGACAGACACAAACACAGTATGCAGAGAGCGACAGACACAAAAACAGTAGGCAGACAGAGACATACACAACGACAGTAGGCAGACAGAGACAGACACAAAGACAGTAGGCAGACAGACAGACACAAAGACAGTAGGCAGAGAGAGACAGACACAACGACAGTAGGCAGAGAGAGACAGACACCAAGACAGTAGGCAGAGAGAGACAGACACAACGACAGTAGGCAGAGAGAGACAGACACAACGACAGTAGGCAGAGAGACAGACAACGACAGTAGGCAGAGAGACAGACAACGACAGTAGGCAATGAGAGTAGTGCGCCAGACGTTATGGTACACTACAACCTACTGCATCGCAAACCGGGAACCAGCCACCAACACACAGTACAATCAATGAGGGGTGCACAACACACGATAAGAAATGCACTCGAGGGGTGAACATGGAGGGCTGACATGAAATAAACAGTTGGGGTAGTAGAGATGTCTCGCTGCGCATCCAAAACAACCTGATAACTACCATCCGCGTATTATGATTCCGAGTTTGGACGTTTGGAGACGGGAGCTAGCATGTTCAAGACAGATTCAAAACAAAGTACGACTGCCCGCGTTCAAGCAAACAGGGACCAGAAATACAGGAACATAAGAACCAGAACGTGTATCTAATACAACCACACAAAGACAGGCGCATTTTTTTCGGACTCTTTTTCCCCTACTGGACGAAACAGCAGGGAAGTTTCAGTCTTTTTCACCTATTTTTTTTCTTTTTGTATTGGCGTTTGTTCGTTTATCTTACATTTACGCTTGATAAACGCTTGTTGGCCGAAAAGTTGCGCCTGTCTTGTTTGGTTGTATTAACCCTTTGACTCCTGCACCATATCTACCAACTGCAAAATTTAACCCTTTGATTCCCTCATGCTATCCACCAGTTTCATGCAGGGTGAAGTTTTTTGCTTTGCTAGCATGGTTGACAATGCAGGATGCTGGTGAATAGGGTGCAGGAGTCAAAGGGTTAAAAGTAAACACGCGGTCTGATTTTATTTTCCTGTTTTTCTGGTTCTTTGTTCAAGACAGATTCGTCGCACTCGGACAATTCCATATGCGCTCCACCCAAATCTGCCAGCAACAATTACCTGGCAGACTCCCTGAGCCTGCGCAAAATCCAAAGCGCTGGCAAAGCCCTCAAACGGAGAGGACGGGGGATCGGGGGTGGAGAGGGGCTGGAGGGACCTATGAAACACTAAGCTGACACCAACAGAATGATCGGAGCAGACCAGTTTTTGATGTTGCGGGCTGGGATTGAACTCGAGATATCAGACTTTGAGTCCAGTCCACGGTTCTGACCAAAGAACCAAACAACCTGCTAACAATTGTTATTTTTGTTTAAAGCCCAGCCGACTGCGTAGAGCCATATCAGGGCCATAACCATTTCAAAACAACACGATACTTCAACAGGAAAAAAAAAAGGAAAACAAAATTAAACACACGCATCAATGCATTCGCGCACGTAATCAAAGGAGATGCCCCTGGCGTTGACCAACCCTATCCAATTTATCACACACGAGATTTAAAAGAAAAATCTGAATACATATTTAAACATAACTATGGACACTAAAACAGCCATAAAAACAGGCCTAATTAATCATCTATAATTGCTTCCGCATATCTCATTTCCCTAGAGCCAAAAATGCACTTAACACATTGTACCCAATTGTCAATCCTAAGAGAAAGTACGTAAGACTTTATCGAACACATACAGGCGAATGGACCAACAAGGCAGAAAATGATAGGAAGAAAATGGCAGAAAGCAAAGGAAAAGGCAGAAACAAAGACAGTGACAGAAAAGAGGAAATTTCTAGCACAGAATTCCTAGAAGGTGAGAAAAAGGAAATTCTAGCACAGAATTCCCAGAAGGTGGGATACTATTTATGCTGAAAGAATCCCTGGCATTCCACAATGGGGGGGGGGGGGGGGGACGCTAACAATGGTAAGTACGTGTGGCATACGCTGACCTAGTACACACAATCCCCTCTTGAACTTGTCAATGAACACAAAGGAACAGAACTGCAAGACAAAACAAAAAAACAAAAAAAAAAAAAAACAAAAAAAGGTCAGACCTTCCAGTAAGCGAACTACTAAAGTAATTATAAGTGCTATACGTGTGCTCCACTCCTCTTCCCCACCTTCCCTTTCCTCTTCACTCCCCCCCCCCCCCACTCCACACTCCCTCCCTCTTGACTTGTTCCTTGAACTAGAAGACCTGAACTGCAAAGCTACGAAGAAAACGCAAAAGAACAAGGACAGAGGTTATACGTCAACGAGCGAGGTCTAAGGAGTACAAGTGCTCTGTGTGTGTAAAAATCAACATCCCCCCCCCCCCCTCTCTCTCTCTCTCTCTCTCTCTCTCGACTTTTCTTTCCAGTGAACCCAGACTGTAAAATTATATGAACCAGAAAAAAAAAAAAAAAAAAAAAACACGAAAAAAGAATAAGAACGAGTATTTAATACAACAAGACAAGACAGGCGCAAATTTTCGGCCAACTGGCCTTTGTCAAGCGTAAGATCACAAACAAACAAACACCAGACACAAAAATTAAGAGAAAAGACTGAAACATTATTCCTTTTCTCACACCGGACGGAGCAGCAGGGAAGTTTCAGTCTTTTTCTCCTAATTTTTGTATATATGGTGTTTGTTCGTTTGTGATCTTACGCTTGACAAAGGCCAGTTGGCCGAAAATTTGCGCCTGTCTTGTCTTCTAT
>JAPXFY010000015.1:51771793-51774293 GCA_030674185.1 Monoplex corrugatus | reverse complement strand
CACCACCACCATCACTACCACCACCACCGCCAACAATAATAACCAACACCAACACCAACAACAACAACGAGGTAGACTATAGGGGAAAACGACAATACCTGACACAGACAAAAGAGACAGCCAACGAATCAATAAGAGACCTGAGTCTGATGTGATCGTGTGTGTGTGGTGTGTGTGATGTTGGTATGTGTGTTGTGTGTGTGTTGTGTGTGTGTGTGTGTGTGTGTGTGGTGTGTGTGTGTGTGTGTGTGTGTGATGTGTGTGTTAGGATGGTGTAAGTTGTGTAGTAGTTGGTGGTGTGTGTGTGTGTGTGTGTGTGTGTGTGTTGTAGGATGGTGTGTTGGTGAGTATCCGCAGGTAAACACTGTCTCGATATGGGATTTGTACGTACTTGTATTTATACTGATTTGACATAGACAGAGAGACAGAGAGATACAGACATACAGAAAGAGAGACAGAGAAAGACACAGAGAAAGGGAGAGAGAGAAACACAGAGAGACAGAGAAAGACAGAGAGACAGACAGTCAGTCAGAGACAGAAAAAGACAGAGAGACAGACAGACAGAGACAGAGACAGAGAGGCAGAGTGTTAAAACAGGTAGGAATCACCACTAGCACTACGACTCAACAATAAACACCCAGCGGTTGCTGTACTGAATGGGGGGGGGGGGGGACCCGGAACAACAATGCTTCGCCGCAGACCAAGCAACACACACACAGTAGCCATTTCGTCAAGCAAAAGGAGAGCTGAAGCAAAAGCCCTACTGTGTGGTATAGGAAAGTTTTACAAAATACTCAGACAAAATACTCAGAAGGCGTCAACAACGAAAAACAGAGCGCGAGAGCTGATGAGAGGCGGCAAGTGCCTGCTTATTAAGGAGCTGACGTCAGTCACACTTGGCGTCAAGTTACGCTTATGGAGTGTCTTTTATTTCAGAGTCCCTTGACCACTTAGTGACAACAAACCACGTATAGCACGGCAAGTCCACCCAAGGCCCTCCTTGCATATATAGACACAGAGAGAGTTGTGTATGTGTGTGTGTGTGTGTTCTGAGAGAGAGAGAGAGGGGGGGGAGGGAGAGAGAGAGAGAGAGAGACGGACAGACAGACAGAGACAGAGAGAGAGAGACACAAGAGAGAGACAGATAGAGACAGAGACAGCGAGACAGAGAAAGAGACAGAGACAGAGACAGACAGACACAGAGAGAGAAACAGACAGAGAAACAGACAGAGACAGAGACAGACAGATAGATAGACAAAGACACAGAGGCACAGACAGAAAAACAGACAGACAAAGAGGCAGAAACAGAGAGACAGACAGACAAACAGACAGAGATACAGAACGAGAGAGACAGAGAGAGGCAGAGTCGGAGAGAGAGACACACAGAGAGACAGAGACAGAGAGACAGAGAGAGACAGAGAGAGAGAGGGAGAGAGAGAGACAAACAGACAGACAGACAGACAGACAGAGAGACAGAGAGAGACAGAGAGAGAGAGGGAGAGAGAGAGCTTGTGTTTGTTTTTCTTCGTGTACATAAAGCCGCTGACCCACTTTCCCTCTGTCTGTGGCTGCCCGGGTGGCTCCGTTCTCTGACAGGCGATAAATTAATGGGTAGGCCTACTGTGGCAACGAACGGGTATCGTGTCGTCAGGTTTTTTTTCCCTTCTGTCATCAATTAATGGTTACTGCATCAATGACTGGGTATTGTTTATCATCAGTGTGTGTGTTGTGTGTGTGTGTGTGTGTGTGTGTGTGTTGTGTGTGGTGTGTGTGTGGTGTGTGTGTGTGTGTGTGTGTGTGTGTGTGTGTGTGTGTGTGTGTGTGTGTGTGTGGTAGTGTGTGTGTGTGTGTGTGTGTGTGTGTGTGTGTGTGTGTGTGTGTGTGGTGTGTGCGTGTGTGTGTGTGTGGTGTGTTTGTGTGGGGTGTGTGTGTGTGTGTGTGTGTGTGTGTGTGTGTGTGTGTGTGTGTGTGTGTGGTGTGTGTTTGTGTTTGTGTGTGTGTGTGTGTGTTGTTGTTGTTGTTCTTGTGTTTGTTTTGCTTTTCTTCCGTCCCAATTCTGGCGCTGCATCTGGATGGTAATCTGCATCAAAGAGATTTCGCATTGTTGCAAGGGGTCCTATCTCATGTCGTTAATTAACCCTTGACTCTGCACTGTCCACATATCCTGCATTATTGTCAACCATACTAGCCAAACAAAACTAACTCTTGACTCCTCACCTTCCACATATCTTCATTTCACCTACTAGCAAATAAACTTATTTCGACTCTCACCTATCCCCAGTACCTGCATTGTCATCATACTAGCAAAACAGATACTTAACTCTTTAAATTCCTCACCCTATCCACCATATCCTCATTTGTCAACCATACTAGCAAAAAACTTACTCTTTCGACTCCACCTGCCACCATATCCTGCATTGTCAACTATAGAATTTTTTTAAAACTTAACTCTTGATTCCCCTCACCTTGTCCACCAGTATCTGCATTGTCAACCATATAG
>JAPXFY010000015.1:51756793-51761793 GCA_030674185.1 Monoplex corrugatus | reverse complement strand
TAATATCTATGCCAGTGGAATGTAAAATTTCGTTTCACTTCATTTCTTTTCATATTCTGAAATTAAGGACTTGACGCGAGTCATAGACATGTCACGATGGACAACGACATCGGAAGGGTTTATTGGATTACTATGCGTGAGCTCGTTCAATGTTATGATGACTGATAGACCACTTGAGCGTAGTGATCCCTTCTGCGGAGGTCTATGCCATCACCTTCAAACCCCCCTCCCCCCCCCCCCCCCCCCCGACTAAACTCTCACAGCTGGGCACGCGTGCACAACCTCAGCCTGTAACAATTAGCCACATTACAGAGTCCCACATCCCTTAATTAGGCGCCACAATGGCAGGTCACGCGCGGCTGGGTCAAAGGTTAACAGTGAAGCTCATCAGGAAGCTGGCACCATGTGACATGCCAGGAGTGTTCCCACACCAGTTCTGCTACTGACGTGTTTTTACCCTCTGCCCCTACCCCCCATGAAAAATAGTCCCGGATGCTTTTACAGTACACCATTGTACGTCCAAAGAAATGCAGAGTATTTCCCACACACCAGTCTGCTACTGATGTGTTTTTACCCTTCCCCCCCCCCCCCCCCCCCCTAAAAAAGGAGTCCCAGTTCTTTTAGTGGCACCGCATATGCCCAAAGAAATGCAGAGATATTCCCCACAGTGTGTTTTAACACGATAATGACAATATGCGTTAATAGTCTGGACTCTCAGAAAAGCTGATTGCAGAAGAATTGAGGCAGCAGCGATATGGTTTCATCGGAGACTACTACGTGTCAAATGGACAGATAGAAGACCTCCTTGAAAGTGTCCTAGACGAACTTGACACTATATCCCAGAAATATTGCTTGACTTTTCCTAATTGTCTCCATTTAACGTTCTTCTTGTGTTTGCTTCCTGTTGGGGATATGGAAACAAAAACACGAACAATGGTGTTCTGCCTACAGTAGGGTTTAGTAAATTACCAAAACCCAAATTAAACTGATTCAGCAATTCCCCTTTGGATCACAGAAGAGGAAGGAACTTGATTGATGTGTCCATGTACGATGCCAGTACACACAAAAGAAAAATATTCCCCAGGGAGAATCTCGTATGGGGATTACAACATCCCACAACCCCCCCAAGAGGTCAACAGCATAATGAAGGGAAGCCACTCACATAATCACGCCGCACACCAGCTCTTTACCTCTGTGAAGTATGAGCTTGATCATACATGAAAGTGAAGAGAGAGTGAGGAGGAGTATAGTAAAGAAAGGAGAGGGGAATGAGGGGTCCGGGACGGGGTGGGAGAGGGAGAGGGTGTAGGGGAAGGATGACCAGCCACGCCATTGTTAAGAACATGGTTTCAGTGTTCGCGAATCATCCACCGTCGTCTAATTAGTTCTGTGCCACTGGCAAGGCGTCCTATAACTGTCCAACATCCCCGCAACCCAATTTTTGTTTTTAAAATTTTAACCCTTTGACTAAGTACCCTGTCCATCATCATCATCCTGCAATGTCAACCACGCTAACAAAGCAAAATCTTGATCCTTTGATTCCCTCACCCTATCCACCAGCTTCCTGGAAGCTGGTGGACAGGGTGAGGGAATTCAAAGAGTTAACGACTAGTACCTCACTGCTGATAGATTTGGTTCAGTTTACGTCAGAGCTGCCTCACATCCTTGATATATTTGTATTTTCATAAATATCATGCTTTTCGATAACTCAAGGCTAGATAAAGAAAAAACAAATCGTAATATGCTTCTTCTTTTTCCCCTTCAGTTTAGAAAAAAAAAAAAAAAAATTTAATCCTTTATTTGTTCGCTCTTCCTCTCTCTCTCTCTCTCTCTCTCTCCTCTCTCTCTCTCTCTCTCTCTCTCTCCTCTCTCTCTCTCCCTCTCTCTCTCTCTCTCTCTCTCCCTCTCTCTCTCTCTATCTTCCTCTCTCTCTTCTCTCTCTCCTCTCTTCTCTCTCTCTCTCTCTCTCTCTCCCTCTCTCTCTTCTTCTCTCTCTCTCTCTCTTCCTCTCTCCTCATCCTCTCCCTCTCTCTCTCTCTCTCTCTCGTCTCTCTCCCTCTCTCTCTCTCTCTCTCTCTCTCTCTCTCTCTTTCTCTCTAAATGTCTCTGATGTCGACACTACCAAGTTCTATAATACGAACAGATCCGACAAGGGTGATCACTTCATTACTTCCCCGACATCCCAACACCCCGCCCCACCCCCCACCCCATCATTCCCACCCCCATTACCACCTCCTCTCCCCATCCTAGCCCTTCCTCGAATACCTTGAAGTCGAGGATTACACATTTGGACTACTGGACTGACGAGACATGAATCTGGCTGGACACATCAGAGACATTGACAGCGAGGGAGAGAGAGAGAGAGAGACAGAGAGAGACAGACAGAAGACAGACAGACAGAGACAGAGAACGAAGAGACAGACAGCAGACAGATGTAGGGAGAGGAACACAGAGAGAGGGGAGAGAGGGGGGAGAGACAGACAGACAGACAATGGAGAGAAAGGGGGAGAGAAGACAGAGAGACAGACAGACAGAGACAGAGAGAGAAAGAAGGAAGGAGGGAGAGAGAGGGGAAAGAAAGACAGAGGGAGAGAGACAGCGAGAGAGAGAGAGAGAGAGACAGTGACAAAGACAGAGGGGGAGAGAGAAAGAGACACACAGAGAGACAGAGACAGAAGGGGAGAGAGAGAGAAAGAGACACACACAGAGAGAGACAGAGGGGGAAAGAAGACAGAGACACAGAGAGACAGACATATAGACAGACACAGAGACACACAGACAGAAAACAGAAAAAGCAGAAAGAGAGAGAGAGAGAGAGAGAGAGGAGAGAGAGAGAAGAGAGAGAGAGAGAAAGAGAGACAAACGTGAGACAGAGAAATAGACCGGGTAGTTTATACATAATATACATCATAGCTCCTTTTGACGGATTATGTGCACAATACACAGCGCAATAATATTATGTTCTCAGTAACGATAATGACTTCATGAAAGTACATATTTATTACTGATCACATGGCTGCTATTTCTCACAATTTTAGTGCTTAATAGAAAAGAGAAAAAAAAATCTCATGCTATATCTCGAAATTTTAGTGCTTCATACAAAAACAGAGAGAAGTTGCATACAGTACTTGTGTTGGTGACATCAGCTGATAATGTTATACACATGCGAGGCGTGGACAGTCAACACGCAAAGTCAGAACAAAATTGAGGCAGTTGAAATGTGGTTACTAAGAAGAATGTTGAGAGTTCCATGGACAGCAAAGAAAACAAACGAGACAGTCTTGAAGAAGACAGACACAAGAAGATCGTTAATAAAGAAGATTAGGAAAAAACTAGCAACATTTACAGGACATTTTATGAGGAAAGGGGAATTAGAACACCTGGTCACAACAGGAAAGCTGGAGGGAAAAAGAACACCAGGTAGACCCAGGGAGAAAAATTTTGGACGGACTTGCAGGATGGCTGAAAACAGAGAGGGTGGAAGATGTACTCGCGGCGATAAGGGATAGATGCATATGGAGGGCCATGATCGCCAACGCCATGAGGCAGGGCACATGATGATGATGATGATGACTGCCATCAAAGTCCATGACACTCATGCTTATAAAATGGACATATTAATGTAAGTAACAATGATTTCATACCATGTACCTAGAACTGTGCACAGCCAAAACAGATGTAGGCCTACTTAATCTGTGATGGCCAGCGGATTCATGCAGATACCGATCTCTCTGTTGATGTCTCTGGACTGACCAGACTAGCCGGGTGTGTTACAAGGCCAGGTAAATATTGTGAATGGTCGAGGGGACTGGCTGAGGACGAAATTAAAGAAAGGGTCCCCAGATTTGCGGTTTCAGCGACTTTGGGCTGTGGTGTACCGAGTTAGTTGGTTGTCTCTCTGTCTCTGTCTCTCCGTCTTTGTCTCTGTCTCTCTGTCTCTCTCTCTGTCTCTCGCTTTCTTGATCTATCTATCTATCTATCTATCTATCTATCTATCTATCTCTATCTATCTATCTATCTATCTGTCTGTCTGTCTGTCTTTGTCTCTCTCTCACTTTGTCTCTCTGTCTCTCTGCCTCTGTCTCTGTCTCTCTGTCTCTCTGTCTCTCTCTCTCTCTCTCTCTCTCTCTCTCTCTCTCTCTCTCTCTCTCTCTGTGTTTGTGTGTGTTTGTGTATGTGTGTGTACCGAATTAGTTGATTGTCTGTCTGTCTGTCTGTCTGTCTGTCTGTCTGTCTGTCTCTCTCTCTCTCTCTCTCTCTCTCTCTCTCTCTCTCTCTCCTTTGCGATGTCCTAATATATAGTTGCTGTTTTGATATCGTTGTTAATCTTGTTCTCTGATGTGTAATTACTATTATTATTTTATTTTTTTTGTAATGTTTAAACCACCCTATCAGTAGGGTCTGATGGCTTTTGTGAATATAATATCCAGTCTGAACTCTCTCTCTCTCTCTCTCTCTCTCTCTCTCTCTCTCTCTCTCTCTCTCTCTCTCTCTCTATCTATCTATCTATCTATCTTCCTGTCTACCTGTCTATCTAGCTAGCTACCTAGCTAGCTAGCTAACTATCTGTCTGTCTGTCTGTCTATCTGTCTATCTATCCATCTATCTGTCTGTAAATCCGTACTAATCTACCTGTTTATCCATCTATCTATCCATCTATTTATCTATCTATCTATCTATCTATCTAACGATCTATCTATCTATATATATATCTGTATATATATACCTTAACGATCTATCTATCTATATATATATATACCTATCTATGTCTGTATATCTATATCTATCTGTCTGCCTGTCTACCTGTCAGTATGTCTGTCTGGCTATCTGGCTCTCTACCTATCCATCTATCCATGAATCTGTTTGTCTGCCTATACGTGTTAAGCCTTTACGTTTGTGGACTATGCCCATTAAACACCGAGGGCACTAGACCAAAAGGAAGAGATTTGTCGTATCTGTTTATCTATCTGTCTGTCTACTGCACGTGACGTCAAACACAC
>JAPXFY010000015.1:51749293-51751793 GCA_030674185.1 Monoplex corrugatus | reverse complement strand
ATCTTATCTATCTATCTATCTATCTAACTACCTATCTATCTATCTATCTATCTATCTATCTATCTTATCTATCTATCTATCTATCTACTATCTATCTATCTATCTATTTATCTCTTTATATATGTATATTTATCTGTCTGTCTGTCTGTCTGTCTACCTATGCGTCTGTCTATCTCTCTCTCTCTCTCTCTCTCTCTCTCTCTCTCTCTCTCTCTCCTCTCTCTACTCTTCCCTGTCTCTTTCTCTCTCTCCTTCTCTTCCCCCGTCTCTCTCTCTCTCTCTCTCTCTCTCGCTCTCTCTCCTCTCTCTCTCTTTCTCTTTCCCTGTCTCTTTCTCTCTCTCTTTCGCTTTCCCCCTCTCTATCTCTTTCTCTTCCCCTCTCTATCTCTTTCTCTTTCCCCTCTCTATCTCTTTCTCTCTCTCTCTCTCTCTCTCTCTCGCTCTCTCTCCTCTCTCTATTTCTCTTTGTCTTTTCCTGTCTCTTTCTCTCTCTTTCTCTTTCCCCCCTCTCTATCTCTTTCTCTTTCCCTCTCTCTCTCTTTCTCTCTTCCCCCCTCTCTCTCTCTCACTCTCTCTCCTCTCTCTATCTCTCTTTCTCTTTTCCTGTCTCTTTCTCTCTCTCTTTCTCTTTCCCCCTCTCTATCCCTTTCTCTTTACCCCCCCCCCTCTCTCTCTCTCTCTGCAGGTTGAAAAGGAACCAGTGCTAATGACCAATGGCATTTCTTTACGACAGTCAGGTGACCAGGCACCGCTGGGGGGATTAGGGAATTCTCAACGATTTTTCCTTGACTTATTCCTGGCAGAAGGTGTCGCTTGAATCTCACGTTATCAAGGGCTACAACTCCACTCCATCACTGTCTGGCGATCCTGTGTCTCAATTTGCCCTGGTCAAGGTAGGTAACTCCAGCATTTCTATTCTGATAATATATATGATAGTGGCTTTGAAGCCTGGTTGGCCTGGTGTGTGTGTGTTGTTGTGTCGTGTTGTTTAATTGTTTGGTGGTTGGTGGTGTGTGTGTGTGTGTGGTGTGTGTGTGTGTGTGTGTGTGGTGTGCTGTGTGTGTGTGTGTGTGTGTGTGTGTTGTGTGTGGTGTGTGTGTGTGTGTGTGTGTGTGTGTGTGTGTGTGTGTGTGTGTGTGTGTGTGTGTGTGTGTGTGTGTGTGTGTGTGTGTGTGTGTGTGTGTGTGTGTGTGTGCAGATACAGTATATCGCAGAAGGAGGTTCTGGCAATACTCACTACAAAGAGAGAGAGAAGGACACACACACACACACACACATACACACACACACACACACACACACACACAATAATATATATATATATAATATATATATTATATAAACACACACACGCCAGGCCAACCAGGCTTCAAAGCCACTATCATAATAATCAGAATAGAAATGCTGGGAGTTACCTACCTTGACCAGGGGCAAATTGAGACACAGGAGATATATAAATATATATATAATTATATACATATATATATGTGTGTGTTTTGTTGTGTGTGTGTGTGTGTGTGTGTGTGTGTGTGTGTATGTGTGTGTGTGTGTATGCTATAATATATTCAAGTTCCATATTGCTGCACTGAAACACACAGACTGCCGGGTGGGTCATGTCACGGGTTAAGGCAATACACGCCAAACGTCACGTAGTAGCAACCTCAGCAATAACTATCAGTTACATGTATATATATATATATATATGATATATTATATATATATAATTTGTCCCACAGGCATTAAGGCAAGCTTACCAGTGAAGCGTCTCCTACATTACTTTTTATATTTTTTCCCCCTCCCTTTCGCTAATTTCTCATCTTCTTCCTTATTGCTACATGTGTGTGCTTCAGGGGGAAAATCCTTGATCTAAAAAACGACTACATCTCTTTTCATAGTGCCGTGGGACTCCAGATCTAATAATGTCGAGTTCAATCCCAGCCCAAAGCATTCATAAACTGTTCCGTTTGCTGCTCATATAAATGTTGAAAAAAGGAACCAGAAAAAAAAACACGTAAAAAAGAATAAGAACGCGTATTTAATACAACAAGCAAAACAGGCGCTAAGTTTTCGGCCAAACTGGCCTTTGTCAAGCGCAAAATCATAAACAAACAAACAATAAACACCAAATACAAAAATTAGGAGAAAAAGACTGAAATTTCCCACAGGGCGGAGCAGCAATCTTGTTTTGGATTTCATATATAAATGTTGCCATCGTTCTGGAGGTATCAGTTCAAAAGCACTGCCCCCCCCCCCCCCCCCCCCGCTCGCCCACCACCACCCCTCGTCCCCATTTCAAGACTTGCCAACACATAGGATTTTTGCGCAGACTCAGGGAGTCTGCCAGATAATTGCTATCTGATTTGGGTGGAGCGCATACGGAATTGTCCGAGCGCGATGAATCCTTCTTGACTCTTTGACTCTCTCACCCTATCCACCAGCACTCCGCAGTGTCAGCTAGGATAGCGAATCAAAACCTTAACCCTTTCACTGCTTCACCCTA
>JAPXFY010000015.1:51726793-51729293 GCA_030674185.1 Monoplex corrugatus | reverse complement strand
GAGAGGTCACTCTATGCAGGCCTCAGTAGCTCAGTTGGTTTGAGCGTCGGATTCACATGCTAATGGTAGTGGGTTTGAATCTCGGTTGTGCTAAATTACAACACAAAACTGGCCTTCTCACTGTCCATCTTAACATCATTGTTGTTCTGGTGGTGTCAGTATAGGATTAAAACTGGCCTTCTCACTGTCCCATCTTAACTTCATCGTTGTACTGGTGCTGTCAGTATAGGATTAAAACTGGCCTTCTCACTGTCCCATCTTAACATCATTGTTGTTCTGGAGGTGTCAGTATAGGATTAAAACTGGCCTTCTCACTGTCCCATCTTAACATCATTGTTGTTCTGGAGGTTTCAGTCTAGGATTAGATAAGTCTCCCCCCCCCCCTTCCTCCATTTCCCTGGGATGGTTATCCCCGTCAGGCCATATCACATGAGGTGAGTGTTCCGACGTAAAAAACTGAACCCAAAAAGTCACTCCGGTTTCACCTTATGGTGACCAGCTAAACTAATGGGGTTGAACAGTACGATGGACAACAAGATGGGACAGTTTTAACCCTTTGACTCCCGCACCCTGAGCACCACCGTTCTGCGTTTTCAACCATGCTAGCGAAGCAAAAACGTTAACCCTTTGGCTCCCTCACCCTATCCACCAGCTTCAAGCGGGAAGCTGATGGACAGGACGAGGGAGTCAAATGGTTAACTTTTTGCAGTCGGTGGATAGGGTGCGGGATCAAAGGTTAACTTTTTGCAGTCGGTGGATAGGGTGCGGGAGTCAAAGGTTAACTTTTTGCAGTCGGTGGATAGGGTGCAGGAGTCAAAGGGTTAACTTTTGCAGTCGTGGATAGGGTGCAGGAGTCAAAGGGTTAACTTTTTGCAGTCGGTGGAAGGGTGCAGGATCAAAGGGTTTAACTTTTTGCAGTCGGTGGAAAGGGTGCAGGAGTCAAAGGGTTAACTTTTTGCAGTCGTGGAAAGGGTGCAGGAGTCAAAGGGTTAACTTTTTGCAGTCGGTGGATAGGGTGCAGGAGTCAAAGGGTTAACTTTTTGCAGTCGGTGGATAGGGTGCGGGAGTCAAAGGGTTAACTTTTTGCAGTCGGTGGAAAGGGTGCGGGAGTCAAAGGGTTAACTTTTTGCAGTGGTGGAAAGGGTGCAGGAGTCAAAGGGTTAATGTTACGGGACGGGATTGAACTCGAGACATCATATTTTGTGTCTAAGGGAGTGGGAGGTAGGGGACTCTCATCCAACAGGGCACTGAACCTGAGACCTCCTCGCTTCCCTGGTGGACGTCTTAACCGCTTGGCCCACTTTTCACACAGCGTTATGACATTACACACATATACAAAATGTACAATATGGAACTCTGCGATCCTGTTTTCCAACTTCTGGTTTGTTCTTCTTCCTTCTCTTTCTCTCTGTTCCTATAAACGGCTCTGGCATCCGTCCATGATGTAAATATATATATATGTACTAAACTTGGAACTTGAAGACATTTCCATACAGACACAGACACACGCAGACAGACACACACACAGACACACACACAGACACACACATACATACACAGTGAAAAAAAGCGTTTTTACACATCCATACAAACACATATACACAGACACACTGTTGTGCACTTTCATACCCCCTTCCCCCCTACACACACACACACATACCCCCTACACACACACACACACACACATACCCCCTACACACACACACACATACCCCCTACACACACACACACACACACATACCCCTACACACACACACACACACACACACACATACCCCCTACACACACACACACATACCCCCTACATACACACACACACACCACATACCCCCTACACACACACACACACACACCACCACCACCACCACCACCACACACACACACACACACACGACGATCGACAACAACAACAAACAACAACAACACATACATCCCCTATCCAACACCAACTGCAGCAGCCAAAACACAACAGACCTATAAAGTTGTTACTGGCACAAAACAGCCGTAAACACATCACCAGCACCTGCTCCACGTCCCTTCCCGTCCCGCACGTTGAAGTGACAGCGACAGTCACACGGCACTGGTGCTGTGGTGTTAGGGCAACATGTATGTACATGTGTATTTTGTCAATATATATGTATGTATGTATACATGTATGTTGTTGTTGTTGTTGTTGTTGTTGTTGTTGTTGTTGTTGTTGTTGTTCGTTCTGTCTGTCTGCCTGTGAGAGAGTTTGTGTGTGTTTGTGTGTGTGATGTGGTGGTGGTGGTGTGTGGTATGGTGTGTGTGTGTGTGTGTCTGTGTGTGTGTGTGTGTGTGTGTGTGTGTGTGTGTGTGTGTGTGTGTGTGTGTGTGTGTGTGTGTGTGTGTGTGTGTGTGTGTGTGTGGTGTGGGTATGTATACATATATATACATGTATTCTTTGTTGATGTTGTTGTTCTTCTTCTTCTTCCTCTTCTTTTTCTTCTTCATTTTTCTCCGTCTGTCTGTCTGTCTGTCT
>JAPXFY010000015.1:51711793-51714293 GCA_030674185.1 Monoplex corrugatus | reverse complement strand
TGTATTTTCTTCCAAATTCGTTTTCCTTAGCTTCCCGAAGACGGAGTATGACTGCCTTTAAGACGGGATAATGAACGGGTCATATACATACGACAAAAACCCGGTCCCTCTACTGCCCCAGACAGCTAGCGTCCTTGATATACAAACTAAGGCTTAACTCTTGGAAAACGAAATATACACAGAATGTATGTATTTGTTCAAAAACATTATCAGTCCACCATCTGCTCTTTGAATGTCCTATCTTACTTACGACATATAGAAATAACAATCTTGATTTTTCATGTACTGACACTAGAGATATTCTTTACAACAAAAATAATGATATTATCCTGCTAGTCCAGCTGATTCTCAGATCCCCTGATGGGAGATTGTTATGAAGAGTTAATTAATTGTTGTATGTTATTATTTGACACTGTTAATTCATTGTTCTGAATTATTAATTGCACTTGTTCCCCTTCTTACATTCAAACTTCTATTACCCTTCCCCATACTCATCCTCCACCCCACCTTTTTTTTTGTTGTTGTTGTTGTTTTTTTGTTCTTTGTTTCTTGTTTTTTGTTTTTGTATGTTTGTGTGTGTGTGTGTGTGTGTGTGTGTGTGTGTGTGTGTGTGTGTGTGTGTGATGTGTGTGTGTGTGTGTGTGTGTGTGTGTGTGCGCGCGCGTATGTGTGTGTGCGTGCGTAGGTGTCTAAAATCACTATTGCGAACAGACATTAAATAAAAGATTCATTCATTCACCCGCTCCCTCTGCTTGATAGGTTTGTATGAATAGATATATGCTCAGATAGGAATGCTCACGAGAGCTTTAGCCTGCCGTAAGAAGGAGACGAGACTCAAGACCCAGATGGTTTGCTACGGTACATCGGCCCTAGGCTAAATAAAGTAAGTCCTACATGGGATGTTAGGGAGGCAGGGGTTCATATACATCAGTTATACATCAGTTGTTTGTCAGAGACCATGAATTATATGTACATAAATGTAAATGAGAATGTCGATATGAAATAATAATAACAAGAGATATGGGGTGAGGTGGAGAGAGTTAAGCAGAGGGAAGAAAGAAATATGAGAAAATAAGACGACTTGACGGTCACTAGAGATTGAATATGATAGAGACAGAGAGACAGAGAGGCAGACAGACAGACAGAAAGAGGACAGAAAAAATGGGACAGAGAGACAGAGACAAGAGAAAATTTTTAATTTTCAAAGGTTATATTATAAGCAACAAATACTTTCTTTTATATCTACCTTTCATCCATAAAAGAAAAAAAAAGATCTGAGAGACACAGAGAGACAGAGAAAAACCGAGAGATAGACAGAGCGAGAGACAGAAAGAAAGAAAGAAACACACACACACACACACACACACACACACACACACACACACACACAAACACACACACACACCACACCACACCCACACCACCACAGAGACGAAGACAGACAGACAGACAGACAAACAGAGACAGAGACAGACAGAGAAAGAGACAGATATAGAGAACAGACAGAGACAAAGACAGAAAGAGACAGAGGCAGAATGAAACAGTTATTTAAATTCATGCTTTATTTTACGACGGTTAATATTGCTGTATAAAAGCCATTCTTTCGAACGTGCTAAGTGACGAACTAATATATTCTGCTTGCAATTACAAAAAACAACAAAAAAACAATAAAAAAAAAAGTATAATGCACCAGTGATTCGATAACACTACAATACAAATAACTCAAACAGCAATTTGCTCTCACTCCTGAAAGAGAGAAGAAGGAAGAGACAAAGAGGAAAATATAAAAAGGATGAGGATGAAGAAGAAGAAGAAGAAAGACAAGATGAACTGTGCGAGACACTTGCTCTGATTCCTAAGACAGAAGGAGGAAGAAACAAAGAGAAAAATACGAGGAGAATGACAGGATGAAGAAGGACAAGATGAACAATACGAGCAACAAAGAAAAGACAAAGAGAAAAATACAAGAAGGAAGAAGAAGAAGAAGGACAAGATGAACAGTACGAGAAACTTGCTCTAATTCCTAAGACAGAAGGAGGAAGAGACACAGAGAAAACTACAAGAAGAATGAGAGGATGAAGAAGAAGAAAAAGGACAACATAAACAATACGAGACAGACAGACAGGCAGCGACACAGAAACAGACAGAGAGACAGACAGCGACAGACAGAGACAGAGAGACAGACAGATAAACAAAGACACAGAAAGAGACTCCACGCCTCAAAGGACTTTAATGATATACTTCAGGCCAACAGTCTCTATCACAATATATCAGGAAAGGCCGGGGTAGGGTTGGCTGGTGAAACTGAAGCTCAAACATTGATTTTTATGATAATGCCCCAAACTGGTGAGAAAGAGACAGACAGAGAGTGAGACAGGGAAAAAGAGAAAGTAAGAGAATTAGAGAAAGAAAGTTAGAGAGGCAAAGACACAGAGAGAGACAGAGGCAGAGAGAGAGAGAGAAACAGACTGAGAGAGAGAGACTGAGAGAGAGAGAGAGA
>JAPXFY010000015.1:51691793-51696793 GCA_030674185.1 Monoplex corrugatus | reverse complement strand
AACTTACTTTTTCTTTTTTTTCTTTTTTTTCCCTTTTTTTGGTCGAGATCAGAGTTTGAGCTGTGTCTCACAAAACAGGAGAGTACAGGGAATCTTGCTATTTGTCTTTTATGTAATTCGAAGATGATAAAATCAGATGGACAGAAATAGTGCATGCACTCTCTCTCTGTCTCTGTCTGTCTGTCATTCTGTCTGTTTCTCTCTTTCTCTCGTTTTTCGCCCTTTGATATCGCTGTATATGATGGTGTCTTTTCCTTGGTCCTTGGTCTTTCCTTTTCTCTAGTGGGCTGCTTTGATGGTTTGATGTTCGTGGTGGAGTCTTCTCCTTGTATCTTAGTCCTCCCTCTTCTCTAGTAGACTGCTTTGGGAGTTTGCTTTGGCGACGGTTATGTGCTGGCTTTGTGTGGATAGAGTAGTTCTGGCATCAGCTGCTTGTTGCCTTTTCGTTGGTTTCTCCTCTCTTGTTCCTTGTCTTCATGCATCATTCAAGACTATCGCACATTCATTCATTCAACATTCGGATTACTTGTCATTCATTCAGTTTCTGGTTAGTATAGTAGATTCTCGTTCTCATCACATCTCCACTGAGTCTTTGCTCTCTTTAGTTTTTTTCTCCTCCTGTTAGAAGGCACACATGATATTACATATTTTAGTAACAGCAAACAGTAGTCCTTTTGATGTAAAGTTCATAGCATAACAAGTTGAACTGACTTCATCACCAATCTGCCACTGTGGTCAGGAGGACCAGGACAAATTTCTAGAGGGATTCACTGCGCTCAGACAGCTCCATATGCGCTCCACCCTAATCCGCCAGCAATTATCTGACAGATTTCTGAGCCTGCACAAACCCTATGTGATGGCAAGGTCTTGAAATGGGGAAAAGGGAGAAGGGACATATCAAACACTAAGCTGGCACCACCAGAATGATGGAAACATTGAGATGGGCAGCGAACAGGCCAGTTTTTAAATGTTGCGGGCTGGGATCGAACTCAAGATATCAGAACTTGAGGCCATGGCTCTACCGACTAGCCCGCGAAGAGACAGGAGTCATGGCCAATTACAAATCCCCTCACTGCCAAGCCTGATCCATGGCAACCAACAGGAACTGGAAACAACGGCAGCATTCCTTGTTACATGACTGTGGTCTGACCATAGAGCGGAGGATGCATAATTAAAGGGAGGCAAACATGATTGAACGTCACATTCCTGTTTGCTTTGGAGTAGTTTCCCTTTACTATGGTTTCTCGCCCTCTCGTTAGTGGTTTTCTCCTCGAGAAAGACTACTTTTAGCCGTGCTTGCTTGTTTTTTTTTTTTACTGTTTGTTTGTTTTGTTTGTTTGTTTGTATTTGTTTCTGTTTTTTTTTTTTTAGTAGCATGTTCGGGTGCACACACGCGCGAGTGTGTGAATGTGTGTGTGGATGTGTTCATGTGTGTATGTGGTGTCGTTTTCGTGTGGCTTTACGTGAGTATGTTGTATTTTATGTGGAGAATTGCGTGGGGAGGAAAGAAATGACAGTCTTTTATTCATGCTGATGAAGTCGCTGAAATTTTCATTCTGCTCTCTATTTGATGACACCATTTCTTTGCCAAATTTTCGTCACATCGTTCATTACAGCTCCCGACAAACGGGGCTGATGAAATAAATCATAGATCTCTCTCTCTCTCTCTTTCCCTCTCTTTCTTATTAGATTTCTGATTTTTCTCAGATGTGTGTACACCCATTTTTAGCAACACAACGCAGGCGGTTGGTTGCTGCAGAGTCTGCATATTCCGATTTTGGAAGGCCTGCATGATGGGAGTTTTCAAGATCCTCAACGTCCATAATACAATCATTAACATGCAGTAAGCATTTTATTGTATTGTATTGTATTGCATTGTATTGTGTTACATTATTGTCACTTTTATTATCATTTTGCTGTTGTTGTTTTCCTCCCCCTCCCCCTCACCAGTTAGAACATTTGCTTGGAGCACTATCTGAAATATCACAGGGATCGTAAGTTCACATCTCATTGTTATTGTTGTTGTTGTTTAAAGCCCAGCCGTCCACAAAGAGCCATATCAGGGCTCTAAGGGGGCATAGTTATTGTCAGCCGACTGCATAGAGCCATATCAGGGCTAAGGGCTGCATAGAGCCATATCAGGGTAAGGGCATAGTTATTGTTATTGTTGTTTAAAGCCCAGCCGGCTGCACAGAACCATATCAAGGCTAAGGGGACATAGTTGATGGCGGGTTGGTTGAGTAGATGTCGCGCCAGCAGGCAGCAAAAGTGTGTGTGGTGTTTTACAGTGATTTTATCGTGGTTCTATTTGGTTTTATGCATTGAATTTTGTATCAGTTTGTTGCTTTGAAATCCTGACACACGGTGATGTATATATTTTTTTAAAATTTTGAATATTTTACCAGATAATCTGATTTTAAGGTTTTTGTACCTACTTTTCATCATTTTGGTTCGGCCGCTCAGGTCGGACATTTTATTCTGTGAGCTGTGTTTTGCATCTTTGCCTACTGTGTTCGCCCAACGCTACAGCTTTGTGTTCTCTGGATTTAAGTGTTGTATCAGTTTGTTGCTTTGAAATCCTGACACACGGTGATGTAAATATTTTTTTTAAATTTTGAATATTTTACCAGATGATCTGATTTTAGAGTTTTTGTGCCTACTTTTCATCGTTTTGGTTCGGCCGCTCAGGTCGGACATTTTATTCTGTGAGCTGTGTTTTACATCTTGGCCTACTGTGTTCGCCCAACGCTACAGCTTTGTGTTCTCTGGATTTAAGTGTTGTGAACTGACCAACCCACACACCAACCTGCAAGTATCTTCCTCTCCTGACTGGCTCGCAATTATGGACCTGCCTCTTATAAAACAAATTGGACTGACACTTTTTAAACACAGCAAGTGCTACCTCGGTGGAGGCGTCTACCAGCGAATACGAACACTGGGGCTGTGTCCTAAGCTCCGCACTGCGCGATCCTGTCGTGGTGGACGTCTCCACCGTCTTTGGCACAACCTGCCTCCTGCCCGACGCCACTTTTCGTCTCCTGCTTCTTCTTCGTCTCCTCCACTGCCCCTGCCCTCGACCTCGCTGCTGCAATCTTCGTCTCCTCCTCTGCCGTCTTCGCCTTCGCCTTCTGTCCGGTTAGTACCGCCTTCACCTTCTGTCCCGCTAGTGCCGCCTTCACCTTCTGTCCCGCCGGTGCCGCCTTCACCTTCTGTCCCGTCGGTGCCGCCTTCGTCGCCACCCCGGCCACCACCATATGACTGTGATAAACTAAAATTATGCCTTTTTAATGCTCAGTCAACATGCAAGGATGGCAAAGCCGAAGTCATTGCCGATTTTATCGCAGATGAACGTGTTGACATTGCTTTTATCACAGAGACATGGCTTAACCCCCTTGGTCACGAACCTATACATGCTAGCCTCACTCCGAGTGGTTACAGGCTTGCTTCTTTCCATCGCTCATCCCGAGGTGGCGGTATCGCCATCCTCTACAAGGACTCACTCCATTCCTGCCTATCTTTCTCGCAGTCTCTGCCTTTCTCCCATCCTTCTTTCGAGCACGTTGAAGTATCCTTCCAATCCAACCCTCACCCCATCACCTTCTCCTGTGTCTATCGACCCCCACCTAGCTCTGCCAACAAACTCACCACATCCACGTTTCTGTCTGACTTTGACCAATTGCTTGACCACTACTGCCTCTTACCTGGAAATCTCATCATTCTAGGTGACATCAATGTCCACTATGACAACACTCACCGTTATGACACAAGACATATCATCAACTCTCTGTCCAATCACAATATGACTCAACACATTTCTGAACCAACCCATCAAAAAGGTCACATTCTTGACTGGATCATTTCTCGTGATCACCACAATTCCGCTACTGACAACTGCTTAGTTCTTTCTACCCGTCTAACTTCAGCCCTTCCATCTGACCACTCTGCAATTCTCTGTTCTCTCGACATTTCTCCTCCTTCCCGTACCATGCGCACAGTGACTCGACGCAATCTCAAATCTATCGACCTCTCCACATTTTCATCTGATGCCTCCCGTCTCCTTTCTGAAAAGTCACATAACCTTGCCGATGAATTCTATACTACTCTCCACCATCTTCTGGACACTCATGCTCCAGCCACAACCCGTCTTTTACCTGACCGCTCCCCTACCCCCTGGCTCACTCATGAGATTGCCTGTGCAAAACGTGCCCGCCGCAGAGCAGAGCGCCGTTGGCGCAAATCCAAACTCACTGTACACAGGCAACTTTTCCAAGCCTCTAAAACAAAAGTATCCACCCTCATTGCATCAGCAAAAACAAGCTATTTCCAAACCAAAATCCTGAATGCCTCTTCTTCAAAAGAACTCTTTACAACCATGAATCATCTCCTTGGCACACGAAAAGATTTACCTCTCCCAACAAAACATACAAATGAAGAACTCCCATCTGTATTCTCCAAGTATTTCACCACCAAAATACAAACTCTTCGTGACAGGCTTGACAGGACACCCTGTCAACCATGCCCACCTGACCCTTCCTTCTCTGGCACACCTCTTACTACTTTTACCCCAGTCTCACAAGAAGAAATTTTCAACACAATCAGATCCATGTCGTTCAAAACCTGCGAACTGGATCCTCTTCCAGGTTCTCTCTACTCCGACTGTCTCCCTACTCTCCTCCCATTCATCACTGACATCATCAACACTTCTCTTCAAACTGGAACTGTCCCAGATTCTTTCAAGTCTGCTATTGTTCACCCTCTCCTCAAGAAACACAATTTAGACCCAAATGAACTGAAAAATTATCGGCCTATCTCTAATCTCTCTTTCTTGTCGAAACTCCTTGAAAAAGTCGTCCTCAACCAGCTGAACTCTCACCTGTCTGCCAACAATCTCCTCAATCCTTTCCAGTCAGCCTACCGCCAGTGCCATAGCACTGAAACTGCCCTACTACATATTCTCAACAATCTCCTCCTTGCAACTGATACTGGCAAAGTCTCTCTCC
>JAPXFY010000015.1:51621793-51686793 GCA_030674185.1 Monoplex corrugatus | reverse complement strand
CTTCACACTGCCATATTTCAGACACAGAAATAGATAAACAAACAAATAAATAAATAAAAAGATAAATAAAATAAAACAAACAAATAAATAAATTAAATAAATAAATAAATAAACACACCACAACACAACACAATACAATATAATGCAATGCAATACAATACAATACAATACAGTACAGTACAGTACAGTACAGTAAAATACAATACAATACAATCTCATATAATTCTGCTCGAAATAAATTCACAAAAAAGCAAAGCAACTGTCGTATATTACTCAACTGAGGTATAGATTCTAAACAGAAACTCAAAACAAGCAGTTCACGTATGATATAAAACTTTGAACTACATTCCAGTTCAGATACCAAAATAAATAAACGGTTCCTATTTCACATAAAACCGAATGATGAGAACTCTAAATAATTAGTCAATACAAAAATAAACAAGATGAATACATTATTATATCCATGCATACGGAACTGAATTATACATTCTAATTAACAAAGCAAAGGCATTTACGTCTAGCCAATACCGGACTGAATATCAAACAATAAATAATTAAACAGACAAGCAGAATATCCACCATACAAGCAGCTAACTGCTAGTAATATGGTCTACAGTGATATGAGAATCATTTCATTTTCTACTTCTGAAAGACAAACAAAGAAAAACGTGATCATCAACTCAAAGTCATTAAGCAAACAAATAAAAAAAGTAGGCCTATACACTGTTGAACATAAATAATTCTACCACTGTTGAACATAAATAATTCTACATAATGATTATAATCATAAGTATCATCATACCAATAAGTAGCATGAGTATCATCATTGTCTAAAAGCACATAAGTGAATAGCTATTGACCAAAAAAAAAGAAAAAGAACAAACATAGTATCATCATATTATCAACAGTCTGTCTAAAAGCATGTATGTGAATAGATGTTAATTAAAAGAAACAACAATTATCAACAGTACAGCTCCTTTTCCCTTCATTTTTAGATCTTCATATACTGATGATTGCAAATATGTACTGGAAGCTAATCATGAAAATTCAGGATGTGCAGAGTATTACAAACACATGTTGGCAACTACTTCATGAAATTTCAGGGCGTGCACAATTTTTTTCGACATAAAATTTGCTAACAACATGGAACTAAAATGCAGACATTCGGGTGACTCACACATTAAAACAACTATCCCTTTTTAATCAGCACCGAAACTTCACAAATACGAAAAATAAACATCATATACAGGTCCCAACATCACACCCATAAAAATCAATAAATTAACAAATAAAAGGCATTGATAAATACCAGCATTCCAAACAGTTTTGATTTTTTTTTTCAACCATTTCAAAAATTTTTCAAAGTTTTAAAAAAAAAAGTACTGACCTCTTCATTTATCTATTTTCAAAAATGTATTTTGTTCACCGCAAAGAAAGAACACGTGAACTGTGCGAAACATTTCCTCTTCATCGTGTTCGCCTCAACTGGATTTAACCCTTTGGCTCCCACACCCTGTCTACCAGCATCCTGCACTGTCAACCATGCAAGCAAAGCAAAAATTTAACCCTTTGACTCCCTCACCCTATCGACCAGCTTAAAGCTGGTGGGTAGGGTGAGGGCGTCAAAAAATTAAGTTCTTGCAGTTGCTGGATAAGGTGCAGGAGTCAAAAGGTTAATTGATTCTATGACTTACAAGGGTTTTACTTGTTTTAAAACTCCACATCAGCCTATACCTGTACCTAAAATGTAGAACAGATTTCACACAACATATCAACAAAATCAGGGCTTAAAACAGGAGGAGGAAAAAAACACTGAAACTAGGGAGGTCAGGGGGCAAATCAGGGGCCATAACTTGTGCGCCGTTGCTATGAACGCTTGCAAGCCGATCACGGATGCCTTGCTCCTTTCGGGTTTTTTTTTTTTTTTTTTTTTTTTTTTTTTTGACAAACCGAAATCGCGGAATTCCGCCCAGGAGCGGAACGTTTTAAGCCCTGCAAAATACTTACAAACACTGAACTCTTGACAATTCCAAGTCATTATCATTTCCCATACTTTCAGTCAAAAGAAAACAGTAGGTGCAGGCGGTGGGAGAGGTTAAAAAAAAAAAAAAGTAAAGTGGGGTGAGTTTGGAAAACAGATGGATGGAAAGGCAATTAGAAGGCCCTCTCTTTCTCTCTCTCTCTCTCATTCACTCACTCACACACACACACACACACACACACACACACACACACACACACACACACACACACACACACCAATACCTGACACAAAATCTAACGCTAGAAAATAAGGCTGGGAGTAAAAAACATTTTATCACACAACGCAAGACTGTGGTATAACACATGGCAAGACAGGGACAGTGCGATGTTCAACCCTCTCACGAACTTTCCAACAGGAAATCGGAGGTTGGAGTTTGTCCTACACGGATTCATCGCACTCATGCAGTTCTAAGTGCG
This sequence comes from Monoplex corrugatus, assembly GCA_030674185.1. NCBI lineage: Eukaryota > Metazoa > Mollusca > Gastropoda > Littorinimorpha > Ranellidae > Monoplex > Monoplex corrugatus. The sequence goes on along the minus strand of JAPXFY010000015.1, from coordinate 51,684,333 downwards.
CTTCACCCAAATCTGCCAGCAAATATCTGGCAGACTCCCAGAGCCTGTGCGAAAATCCTATATGCTGGCAAAGTCTTCAAATGGGGGCAGAGGGAGAAGGGGCAGGAGAGTTATGAAACACTAAGCAGACACCATCAGAATGATAGACACATTAAGACGGACAGCAAACAGGCTAGTGTTTAACCCTTTGACTCCTGCACCCTATCCACCAACTACAAAAACTTAACCCTTTGATTCCCTCACCCTATCCACCAGCTTCCTGCAGGAAGATAATGGATAAGGTGAGGGAATCAAAGGGTTAAGTTTGTGCTTTGTTAGCATGGCTGGCAATGCAGGATGCTGGTGGATAGGGTGCAGGAGTCAAAGGATTAATGTTATGGCCTGGAATTAAACTTGACAGATCTTCAGTCCACGGCTTTACAAACACACAGCTACATGAAGAAACATGGCTCGTCAGAAGGATGAACCCACAGATCCTCAATTATGAGCATGGCACTCAAAGAAATGAGCTGGTGGGCCACCAAAATATCATCATCATCACCTTCATCATCATCATGTGCCCTGCCATATGGCGTTAATGATCATGGCCCTCCATATGAATCTATCCTTTGTTGCTGCAAATACATCTCCCACCCTCTCTGTCCTCACCCACTTTGCAACCCCGTCCAATATTTTCTCCCTAGGTCTATCTGGAGCTCTTTTTCTCTCCAGCTTTCCTGCTGTGACCAGGTGCTTTAATTTCTCTTGCCTCATAAAACGTCCTATAAATGTTGTTCATATTTTTCGAATCTTCTTCAGTAATGTTCCCTTTGTATCTGCCTCCGTCAAGACTGTCTGGTTTGTTTTCTTTGCTGTCCATGAAACTCTTAACATTCTTCTTAGAAACCACATTTCAGTTCCTTCAATCTCAAAACAACCATGCCAAATTATGCAGCTTGGCTTAGTCAGCTGATACAGCCATACACCGGAAATCTGTTATTTCGAGTTCAATCTCAGCCGCATTCTTTAATCATTCTGGTGGTATCATTTTAGTGTTTCAGAGTTGACTCTTTCATTTCAAGACCTTGCCAACAGCACCTAGGGTTTTGTGTTGGGTCAGGGAGTATGCCAGACCATCATTGGCAGATCTCGGTTGAGCGCATATGGAATTGTCTGTGTGTGATGAATATCTCTTGAACAAATTCTAATTCAAATTCATAGTATGAGAAAAGCACACATATGTACAAAATTATACACATACTTGCCCTATCCACCTAAAAGATCTTATTGTTGTTTAAAGCCCAGCCGACTGCGTAGAGCCATATCAGGGCTATAACTGCTTCAAAACATACAAAACTTCAACAGGAAAAAAAAACAGAAGAAAAGAAAATCAAGTACACATATCAATGCATTTGCGCACATAATTTACAGACATGCCCCCGGTGTTGACCACTCCATCCAATGTATCACACAGGGGATTTCAAAAGCACACCTGAATACAAATTTAAGCATACCTAAGGTCACCAAAAACAAATGGGCATAAAATACCTAAAATTGCTTCTACATATCTCACCTCCCCAGAGCCAAAAATGCACTTAATACATGTACCCAGTTATCAATCTTAAAAAAAAGTACACAAGATTTTATTGAAGACATACAGGTGAATGGACCAGCAATGCAGACAATGATAGGAAGAAATGACAGAAAGCAAAGGAACAAGGCAGAAACAAAGAGAGTGACAGAAAAGAGGAAATTTTCATCAGGTGGGGATACTATTTATACAGAAAGAGCCCTCCGCATCCACACGGGGGACCAACAAGATCTGTTTAAGATCTGTTTAATCTACGTCAAACACAGTACACAAAACCAAGAAACAACCTTATCCTGCCAAGACCAACATTAGTCATATCTAAAGCAAAGGTTTCTTTTTTCTGGAACATACCTGGAATACATTACCCACAAATATCACATGAAGCATACTGCAGGCAAGCTTTATATAAAAGCCAATCCTTTTGACTCCCTCACCCTATCCGCTAGCATCCTGCATCGTCATCAGTGATAGCAAAGCAAAAACTTAATCCTTTGACTTCTTTATCCTATCCACCAACTTCCTGTGGGAAGCTGGTGGATAGGATCAGGGAGTCAAAGTGTTAATCTTTTTGCAGCTGGTGGATAGGGTGTAGGAGTCAATGGGTTAAATAAAACATTTCCTTGAAATAACATGAATACTAAAAAACCCTCTTCTACAGACCCTGTTATATACAAGGCCACTTCATCGTTAATGATAATTTCCAATTTTTTAATTTTTTTTAATTTTCACCCTTTGACTCCCTCATCCTATCCACCGACATCCCGCACTGTCAGCCTTGACAGCAAAGCAAAAATTTAACCTTTTCATACCTCATCCTAACCACCAGCTTCCTGCAGGAAGCTGATGGTTAGGGTGAGGGAGTGAAAGGAAACAATTTTTGCAGCTGATGGATAGGTGGCAAAAGTGAAAAGGTTAATGCTTTCTTTTCTTTCTTCTATCCTTTAGTTGTATGCTTTTTTTTATGCATTTGCTTATTTTCATATACATATTTTTCCTTTATTTTTCATTAATACTTTCTCTTTTGCTTTTTGTATGCTTATACTTTATATGCGTATGCTTGTAGTGTATGCTGCAGAACAGCAAGGATTTGCTGTAAGACAAACCCATAAGGGCCTGATGCTACTATCTTTGAACAATGAAGTGTTTTTTTCAAGTTTCCAGTTCCAAACAACACAAAAACCCTCCCATGTTACTTTCAAAATACCATTGCCACAATAACAACAAATATGATCCGTGATAACACAGTCGAACAACACGGAGAAGGAGGGGGAGGGGGTGGTAGGGAAAAGACAACAGTCCCTGCATGAGATGGGATTAAAAATCCACTCCAGCAATGGAAGTAAAATCCACAAAAAAAGTACACTTCATCGGATAATTCTAGATCAATTGTACAGTTTTCATGGGGGCCAGTTATCAGCTTTTGTTACACAAACACACTCGATAACAAAGGTCGGTAATCACCTTTTTGTAACAACGGACACACTGATAACAAGGCAAACTTGCTCCCACCTGGAACAAAACTGTCAAGACTGAAACAGCTGAACCCTTTGACTCCCGCACCCTGTCCACTAAACTGCAAAAACGTAACCCTTTGACTCCCTCACCCTGGTGGACAGGGTGAGGGAGTCAAAGGGTTAAGCTTTTGCTTTGCTAGCACAGTTGACGATGCAGGATGTTGATGGACAGGGTGCAGGAGTCGAAGGGTTAAGGTATCTAGCAACAGTTTTCCAACACCTCATCCAGAATGGGACTCATGGACAGGGTGGTGGTAACTTGCTAGTCTGGTCTGATGACCCTCGTGGTCACAAGACAAGGTCAAAGTCGGGGTGATAACCCTGAACGTCATGGGCAAGTTAGGTAGCAGAGACCTCAACTTTTCTCAGGACCAGCATTATTACTGTACCCATCTTCTGTCTCATGTTGCTTTACCTTCTCCCCCTATCCCTGAACGGCATCCGGTACCCCATTCACAGCTAGGTGGACTGGAAGATGAATGCACAACGTTTCTGGGGCCAGTATGTCAAACACATGCAAACCTAAGCATACAGCATAATAAAAATAATAATAATAATAATAATGATAATAATACTGATGATGATGATGATTAATAATAACTATAATAACAATAATGATAATAATGGTGCCCATTCACAGCCATGTGGACTGGAAAATGCACACACAAAGTTTCTGGGGCCAGTATGTCGAACACACGCAAATCCGTGCATACATTATCATCATCATCATCATCATCATCATCATAATGGTGCTCATTCATTGCTGGGTGGATTGGAAGATGCATGCATAAAAGTTTCTGGGGCCAGTATTTTAAACACATGCAATCCTGTGCATACATTATCATGATGATGATGATCATCATCATCATCATCATAATATATAATAATAATAAAAATAATAATAATAATAATAACAACAATGGTGCCCATTCACAGCTGGGTGGATTGGAAGCTGAATGCACAAGTTTCTGGGTCCAGGATGTCAAACACATGCAAACCTGTGCTTACATCATCATCATCTCATCATCATCATCATCATCATCATCATAACAACAATAATAATGATAATAATAACAACAACAATAATAATAATAATAATAATAATAACAACAACAATAATAATAATGGTACATCAAAAAGTTAAACAAAAAGGAACACACACAAATACCACCACCACTACTTTCTTGGGCAGCATCAGTAGTGAAAGCATATCCCACAACTTCTGAGAAGAACTACATACACAACACTGAAAACGAAGGAAGGAAGAAGTGTGCGCTTCTAGGCTAATACTTTGAACTTTTGATTTCACTTTCAGATTCAATTTTCCTGAGGACAATAAGCAATTTTAATAAGCAATTTAAAGTGACAATCTCCTTTCTTACGAAACAACTGTTTCATATTCACCAGAACATGTGAGGGGTGTGTATGTGTGTATGTTTGTACACACGCGTGCATGTGTGCGTATGTGTGTGTTCATTTGCTTTGCAATATCAAGTCAGTCTTAACATTTAACAAAAATTTATCATTTGCTGTGTAATATTGAGTCAGTCTTCACATTTAACAAAAATTATCATTTACTTTGTAATATTGAGTCAGTCTTCACATTTAACAAAAATTATCATTTACTTTGTAATATTGAGTCAGTCTTCACATTTAACAAAAATTATCATTTGGTCTGTGATATCGAGTCAGTCTTCACATTTAACAAAAATTAATCAAAAATATATTCTGAATTACTCTGTGACCCCAGTAAATGATTGTCATGAAAATATGTAAATATGAAAAAAATTCATTATAAAAAAAAGAAAAAAGCTAGACGAAAATTTGTAACAAAAACTAAAAAACAAAAGTCCATGCTAAAAGATATACTAATGCTGTTTCTCGGTGTCTTTCTTGATTTGAACGAGTCTGGACAGAACGTACTGTCAACAGCTGTATTATCAGTGCCAACAATATTAGAATCATATCTGCTGAATACTACTATACTTTGAAATACACACACACACACACACACACACACACACACACACACACACACACACACTAACGTATGCATGCATGTATGCACACACTAACATACGCATGCACATGCATGTGCACACATACACACACACCACATGCACACACACACACATACACACACATACTCTCTCACATACACACACATGTTCATGCATGCACGCACAGACACACATGCACACACCACACACACATGCAAACAAACACGCTCCACACAACACACACACACACACATAACACACATGCTAAAACCGAAACCTCAAATTCAGCTCAAGCTTTGGAGTTTGTTCAGTTTTAGTTTCAGTTTCTCAAGTCTCTGGCAGACTCCTTGAGTCAGTGCAAGACTCAATGCACCCAAAACTGTAGCCTGTCTGAGCATGATGTTTTGAACAAATGAGCTACTGGAAAACAAAAACAAACAAACAAAACCACCAAACAATCTAGAACAAGTAACAGGATGGCCAAGAAGCCACGACAGCACTCTTGCTCTATTTAACAATTCCAAAAATGAAGTTGGAGCTAATCCCGATTTTTGGCCATCTCTGATTTAACAATTCCAAATATGAGGTTGCAGCTGATGCATAATTTGGCCATCTCTTTGACACTGCAGAGGACGAATGAATAAATCTCTCGATACCAATTATTTTTCTGTAATACTTTGAAACTTTCGACTGTAAATGCTTTTCTTCTTCTGTTTCTTCTTCTTCTTTTTCTTTCTTTCTTTCTTTCTTTCTTTTCTATATTTAGTATCTTCTTCTCAAGTATTGTGGACAGTATACATTTGGTTGCTTGGCAAAATGTCTGTCTTGTTGCGTCAGGAACTGGGAGGTGAATGTTTGGCTAGTGGTAGGGCATTGTTGCGCTGGATCCCATCCAGCACCTCTGGGTATTTATTGTTAACTTCATAAGTATTGTACACAATATACACTTGCTTGCTCCATATTTCGCTTTTTTTTTTTCAAACAGGAGGGGACAAGAATAAGGGAAAGGGCTGAATGCTCCTATAATCATAAATATATCAACAGAGGGTTGAATGAATGCACCTTATAATCATAAGCATATCAAAGTCAGAACTTGCAGCAGCATGGTTAGGTCCTTACACTAGTACCACTATTCAACATTTACTCTGTTACAGTAACTATGTATTGGAAAGAAATCTTAAATATGCCAACCATAAGCAATGAATTCTGACAGATGAATAATCTCTTTTACAAGTTCAAAAAATAAACAAAACAAAACAAAGCAGGAGGTATGATGTGGTATACATGCAGATCATTCTATTGGGAATTTTTCAAATATGCTAATGATGCGTTCCTTGATGGACTCAACCATCACACCAGTTAATTCAAGCAAATATATATGATATAAAAGTGCAGGTCTGTATGACAAGCTATAATTTGTTCATAATTTGTTCATCTGTTTATCTACCAAGCATAATTCTATGTAGGCTAGTTCAACTGCTTACTATGAAACATGAACATGGAATACACAATAAACTTGACACTTTATATACCAGAAAAAAGGATGAAAACAAATTATTCATGTGAACATAAGCAATAAATAAAGCAAGTGAGAGACTAAAACCATCAAAAAGGGAAAGAGTTCTGAAAGAACATCTTTAGTAACTAACAAATAAACAATCAACACCCACCAGAAACTGTTCACTTGACAGGGAAATGGCAAAGACACGAAGGAGAGAATATGACAGAAACATGAAGCAAAATTATTAACAGAAAAAAACAACAACATAAAGTATAGACATAAACAAACATGTGCATATCAAAGAAGCATGTTAAAAGAAAGTGTGAAAAAACAAAACAAAAAAAAAAACAAAAACGAATAAAAAATTATACATATCTAAAAGCACATGAAGCAAAACAGACAAAAATTATACATATCTAAAAGCACATGAAGCACATGAAACAACAGTGTACACAGAAACAAACACATAAAAGCACATGAAACAAAACTATAAAAAGAAACAAACATACACATATATACAAGCACATGAACTAAAAGGACAGGCGAATAATATCATGGCTTTGGTTACCTCAAATAAGCACAACCCCAAAATGTACAGTTCCACATGAACGTAAGCAGAGTATATATATATATACAGATTTTTTTTACAAGAACATTCTCGTGAAACTAGTGATACTTCCTGCACTCTAAACAGCAGTCTGCGCAGCAACACCAAGGGAAATAAATACTACAAAAAGCAGATGGCACTAGTCACATGACCACAGCAAAAAATACAAATAAAGCTTCTAAATTAGCACACCTTTCTTCCACAGGGTGATAAACACCCAGTGACTATCCATCGTCATCATGTATATGATGTATAAAACGTATAGATACATATCTACACACATGTCTACACAAATAATACTTAGACTATGTAATGCAGCTACAATACAACAAAAACAAAACATTAGATATCTGTATTATCAACAGAAAAAAAAACTTGGTTTTAAAAAGAAGCAAAAAAAACAAAAACAATATTGTAATTATTAATTATTATTATTATTATTAAAAAAAAACAAAAAAACAAAAAAAAAAAAAAAAGGAAACCAAACCCTTGATTCAAAATCAGATATAATCATAAAGAGTGCACATACATATCATCATCATAAATTATTTACTGTCGGGTTAACATAAAAGTTATACTATGTCACACACACACACACACACACACACACACACACACACACAACCCCACACAAACACTCAACTATACTGAAACAGGCACACAATAACACCCTCCCCCCCCCCCCCCCCCCAGAAACAGTGCTCCATATCTACATAACCTGATTAACCCTTGACTTTCTCCGCCCATCCACGAGCTTCTTGTAGAATGCTGACAGGAAGCTGTTGGACAGACAGAGGGTTAAAGATTTTAACGAAATTGCCCAATACTACATTAAGATGGTAAGCCTAGAGTACTACAGCCCTGTCACACAGTCTCAATCCTGGATGGAACTCCATAGCATCACAATTATCACCCTCATCGACATCATCATCATCGCATTATAAAAAAAAACTGTGCCAGCTTCTGTGGCCATTACGGTGGCATAGAAAATGGGACGTTACAAAAAAAAAAAAAAAAAAAAAAAAAGGTGAGCACAAAGGTAACCTCCCTGAGTGCAATGATTATAAAAAAAAAAAATAAATAAAAAAATTACCCAATACTTTCAAGACTATACACAAGGGCAAGACGTAAAGTGTGTAATGGATGATGGAAGCAAGTTACAAGGAGATATAAAGGAAATGATCTATTGTGAATCAAACTGACTCTTATCAACAAGGATTACATCTAGAATACAGTCTTTGATGTATATGATGTCAAAGTAGGACAAATGTGCAAGTGATGACTGGGATAGAGTAAGTTTAGTGTTGTGTTGTTATTCTTTGTTTTGTTTCAGTTTATATGTGTGAGTGTGTGTGTTAGTGTAGTGTGTGTGTGTGTGTGTGTGTAGTGTGTGTGTGTGTGTGTGTGTGTGTGTGTGTGTGTGTGTGTGTGTGTGTGTGTGTGCAAGTGATGATGGATAGAGTAAGTTAGTGTGTGTTGTTATCTTGTTTGTTTCAAGTTTTTATATTGTGTGTGTGTGTATGTTGTGTGTGTGTGTGTGTGTGTGTGTGTGTGTGTGTGTGTGTGTGTGTGTGTGTGTGTGTGTGTGTGTGTGTGTGTGTGTGTGTGTGTGTGTGTGTGTGTGTGTGTGTGTGTGTGTGTGCAGTGACGACTGGGATAGAGTAAGTTAAGTGTTGTGTTGTTATTCTTGTGTTGTTTCAAGTTTTATATGTTGGGGTGTGTGTGTTGTGTGTGTGTTGTGTGTGTTGTGTTATGTGTTGTGTGTGTTGGACGAGAGAGAAGAGAGACGACTGGATAGAGTAGTTTTGTGTTGTGTTGTATTCTTTGTTTTGTTTCAGGTTGTTTTGTTTGTTTGTGTGTGTGTGTGTGTGTGTGTGTGTGTGTGTGTGTGTGTGTGTGTGTGTGTGTGTGTGTGTGTGTGTGTGTGTGTGTGGGGTGGTGAGTGTGTGTGTGTGTTGTGGATAACACAACCTACACTAAAGCACTGTTATGCAGGCTTAAGGCTCGTATCACGATCATTTTGGATCTTCTCCATCTCATGTCATCAGTGATGTAAAAGCATATGAAATTCATTTCGAGTGCTGTGACATTATCTTGAGAAACTGAAGCTGAAATGTTCGTTTTTGAATAACGAATTATTTGCCAACTTTGCCTTTGTGTATTTGCTGACAAAGTCATCTATGGCAATGAATGAAAACTGGGGCCTGTTGGAATTAAATTCTTGATGAAATGACAGCATAGACAGCATATTACTATTTTGGCGATGAGTTTCACCCTTTGACTCCTGCACACTATCCACCAACTGCAAAAACTTAACCCTTTGACTCCCTCACCCTATCCACCAGCTTCCTGCAGGAAGCTGGTGGATAGGGTGAGGGAGTCAAAGGGTTGGAAGCTGGTGGATAGGGTGAGGGAGTCAAAGGGTTACGTTTTTGATTTGTTGGCGTGGTCGACAATGCAGGACACTAATGGACAGGGTGCGGGAGTTGAAAGGTTAATTTAATGTGGTCAGTAATGAAAATTGAAACTGTAGTCTGTATCAGAATGTAAGAGATAAGGTTTATTCTTTCTAAAACTCAACCTTGAAAATACCAGATCCCAACTGGCCCGGTTCTGTGTTCCGATAATTTACCTGGCTTAAGAGAGACTCAGAAATCAAGGGGTCAACATTATTAGTCACAATCTAAATCGATATCCACTGAAGTACTGTGGAAAAGGGAATCCTCTTCTCTGGTGGGTGGCCTTATGGTGACTTGTTAACTAATATTAGCACCTTGACATTACAGGCTGTGGGAAAATGGAAATGGTTCTGGTCAGAAGCTGGGGTGTCCAACTGACCAGCATAGCGGTAACTCAAATGACCTTTCGCTTAACCCTTTGAATTCTTCATCCGATCCACCAACACTTTGCATGTGAGGGCGTGAAAGGGTGAAAACGGAACAGCAAAACCAAACCAATTCAAACAAAAAAAACACACAAATATCTAGGCATGGCGTCTGGTCTTTTACCACTAATCATACTTACTAACTTTCAAGTCATCACAGTGTTTCTACTTTGTAAGGCTCTTAAAAAGTGACCACTCATTTCATGTTCTTTTTTAATCACTCTCTTCATGAACACGAACTGAGATGCTCTTTTCAACAACCTGCTCCTCCTCACTCCCTAAAAGAGACAAAGGTAAGGTTGTCCAATAACCCTGAGGTTGAAGGGAAATGAGGAAGGAAGAGAGACCTTAACTTTTCCCATAACCCTGAGGTCAAAGGGAAATGACGGGGAAGAGAGACCTTAACTTTTCCAATACCCTGAGGTCAAAGGGAAATAAAGGGGAAGAATGACCTTAACTTTCCCATAAACCCTGACGTCAAAGGGAAATGAGGGGGAACAGAGGCCTTAACTTTCCCCATAACCCTGAGGTCAAAGGGAAATAAAGAGGGAAGGGAGACTTTAACTTTCCCCATAACCCTGACATCAAAGGGAAATGAGGGGGAACAGAGGCCTTAACTTTCCCCATAACCCTGAGGTCAAAAGGAAATAAGAGGGAAGAGAGACTTAACTTTCCCCATAACCCTGACGTCAAAGGGAAATGAGGAAGGAAAGAGACCTTAACTTTCCCCATAACCCTGAGGTCAAAGGAAATGAGGAGGAAGAGAAAGAAACCTACTTTTCTCAGAGCCATCATTATGAGGGTAACGCTCACCTCCTCTCAGTTCACTGCTTTATCCTTCCTAACTTTGGAGTTTCAGTTTCAATTTCTCAAGATGACGTCTATGCGCTCGGAATGAATTCCATAAGCACTAACGTCACAGGTGCCATGTCACAGAGAAGATCCAGAATGATCACGGCACAAGCATTAAGCCTGCACAAAAGCCCATGAGCTGGCCAGGTCCAGAGGTCGAACCTAGATAGTGCCATAACCCTGGGGTTGTAGGGTAATGAGGTGGCAGAGACCTCAACTTTTCCCGGGGCCAGCACCACAACAGCGGTGCCATTGTGGTGCTGGTCCCAGGAAAAGTTGGAGAAGTCAGCAACCCTTCCACAGCAAGGTAGGCCACATACAGCAAGTTCTGCGTGGGTGAGATTTGCATCCGTGCAAACCTGCGCAATCATGATTGAAAGGTGAGGGCTATACCTGTGCGCTAATTAGGCCCCTTATTATTCCATATACCTATTTGAAAAAGAGGAGGTAACATTAAGACTATGCAAAGCAGCCCCTTGTTTTATTCCATAATACCCATTTGAAAAAGAGGAGTAACATTAAGCATCTATGCAAGCAGCCCCTTGTTATTCCAACATACCCTTTGAAAAAGAGGATATAACATTAAGACTACCCCTTTCAAAAAGAGGAGGAAACATAAGACACTTAAGCCATCACATCAACAGAAAGAACAAAGGAAATCAAACTTGGCGTCACGGATGATCAAATGAACAATCTCTGCTGACAAAGAAACGCAACACATACTGAAACAACCACGAAATTAAGCTGGAAATAGCATAAGAACAGAGCAATGGGCGAAAGGCAAAATCATTTCCTTAAAATGAAGACAGGTGTGCCGAGTTAGAGGTGTTTCGCTTTTCCGATATGATTTCCCTGCATACAGATATATATATGTAAAAGTTTAGGCAATATTATGCACACACTGGCTTCAGCAGACCATCCTGTTTGTGACACATGTAGCCAAGTGGCATTCTTACAACATAACAGATATGACACATATTGACCAAACATTATTGTTTAAGGATATATATATATATATACAACACCTCTTCTTAAGTGATAATGTCACAAAAACGTACAATAAAACATAAAAAGTACTGGTTGATAAGCAAAAGACAAATCTGATATGCTGGACTTTTAAAACCCAACCACTTTAACATCCATGATGATATTCATAAACAAAGATTCCTGAAACAAGAGTCTCAGCACAGTGGAACCAATAACAGTCATCCTTAAGTATTTTTTGTATGGACAAATCAAAACGCACTACTCAATGGTCTCAGCACAGTAGAACCAATAGCAATCATCCTTAAGTATTTTGTATGAACAAATCAAAACTGCACTACTCAATGTTCTCAGCACAGTAGAACCAATAGCAATCATCCTTAAGTATTTTGTATGAACAAATCAAAACGCACTACTCAATGTTCTCAGCACAGTAGAACCAATAACAGTCATCCTTAAATATTTTGTACGGACGAAGCAAAATGCACTACTCACTGTCTCCACATTCCACGGTATCAAGTTACTGCTTGCTTTCTGGCCATTTTCCACTTTTAAATGTCATCTTTAGCATGTAATTCACAACCGGACTGCTATCCAAACCACACAACATAACCAACAAACACACACACAACACACACGACACAGACACACACACACACAATCACACCACACACACACAAAACACACACACACACACACACACACACACACACACAAACACACAAACACACAATAACAACAGGAACCTACATGACATAATAACATCACCTGAAACACACTGCAGAAAACCCGTGCACATGTAGACAGACAGACCAAACTCAACATACATAAAACAGGATGGACAAAAAGGCAGCTTATCATAACATACATGTATAACGAAATCCAAAACAAATGTGACTGCCCTGCGTTCAAGCAAACAGGAACCAGAAAAAACATGAAAGAAGAATACGAACGTATTTAATACAACAAGACAAGACAGGCGCAAATTTTCAGCCAACTGACCTTTGTCAAGCGTAAGATTACAAACAAACAAACACCAGATACAAAAATTTTGAGAAAAGACTGAAACTTCCCTGCTGCTGTGTCCAATGTAAGACACAGAACACACACACACAATCACACACACACAGACAAAAAAACACACACACACACACACACTAGCACACACACAACTGGACACAGCAGCAGGGAAGTTTCAGTCTTTTTCTAAAAATGTTTGTATCTGGTGTGTGTTTGTTTGTAATCTTACGCTTGACAAAGGCCAGTTGGCTGAAAATTTGTGCCTGTCTTGTCTTGTATCAAATACGCGTTCGTATTCTTCTTTCGTGTTTTTTCTGATCATGTATAACTTTTTGACTGCCTCGGCTTATCCACCAACTTTCATTAACTGCCTGCAGAAAGCTGGTGGTTAGGGTGAGAGAGTCAAAAGTAAGAGTGAAATGAAAGGGATGGATGATGTCACAGAAAATACAAGGGCAGATGAAAGGATCATGGAAAGTGCAAAAACGCAGTCAGGGAAGAGGTTGGGTGGCTGTGGGTTAACACTACACTGCAGCCCACAGTGTTACATCAATTATCTGTTATCATCAATACCTAACGTGTTGTCATCATATTATCAGTTCATCATATTACCTAACAGTGTTGTCACAATTATCTATGTTATCATCATATACCTACAGTGTGTCATCATATATCTATGTTATCATCATATTACTAACAGTGTTATCATCATATTATCTAGTTATCACATATACCTAACAGTGTGTCACAATTACTATTATCACATATACCTAACAGTGTTATCATCATATATCTGTTATCATCATATTACCTAACAGTGTTATCATCATATATCTGTATCATCATATTACCTAACATGTTATCATCATATTACTAACAGTGTTATCATCATATTACCAACAGTGTTTCATCATATATCTATGTTATCATCATATTACCTAACAGGTTATCATCATATACTATGTTATCAGTTCAATTTTCCACTGCTTAGTCTTCACATGTGCATAACCAAGTAAACATTTATCATCAGTTAACTCTTAGCTTTTTTGTCATTCACACGTTGTAAACTAACATAATGTTAACTCGTTTAGTTCAGCTTTTTCATTTACGTTGTCTAAACCAGAGCATAAAATGTTACATCAGCTCAAACTTTCATCTATTTGTCATTCAGAAAGTGTGTGTAGTAACTGAGCAAATACATGTATCATCAGTGTTAACTCATCTTTGATCATTCACAGTTCAAAAACCAGGTATAACATGTTATCATCGTTTAATTTCATCTTTTGTCATTCAAATGTGTAAAAACCAGAGCATAACATGTTATCGGTTTTAACTTTTCAATCTTTGTCATTCACACGTTGTCAAACCAGCATAACATGTTATCATCAGTTTAACTTTTCATCTTTGTCATCAAAGTTGTAATTATACCAACATAACATGTTATCATCTTTACCTAACATCTTTTGTCATTCAATGTTGAATCAAACCAGAGCATAACAGTTATCATGTTAACTTTCATCTTTGTATTCAATGTTGTATTATAACCAGAGCATAACATGTTAATCACGGTTTAATTTTCATGCTTTGTCATCCATGTTGTCAACCAGAAAACTTTCACATTTAACTTTCACTTGCATTTACATGTGTATAAACCAGAGCATAACATGTTATATCAAAGTTAGTTTTCATTACAGTTGTTAAACAAGTATAACATGTTAAAGTTTAACTTTCATCTTTTGTCATTCACATGTTGTATAAACCAGAGCATAACATGTTATCATCAGTTTAACTTTTCATCTTTTGTCATTACATGTTGTATAAACCAGAGCATAACATGTTATCATCAGTTTAACTTTTCATCTTTGTCATTTACATGTTGTCATAAACCAGAGCATAACAATGTTAACATCAGTTTAACTTTTCATCTTTTGTCATTTACATGTTGTATAAACCAGAGATAACATGTTACATCAGTTTAACTTTTCATCTTTTGTCATTTACATGTTGTATAAACCAGAGATAACATGTTATCATCAGTTTAACTTTTCATCTTTTGTCATTTACATGTTGTATAAACCAGAGCATAACATGTTATCATCAGTTTAACTTTTCACTTTTTGTCATTCAACATAATTGTATAAACCAGAGTATAACATGTTATCATCAGTTTTAACTTTTCATCTTTTGTCATTCACATGTTGTATAAACCAGAGCATAACATGTTATCATCAGTTTAACTTTTCACTTTTTGTCATCAAATATTGTCTAAACCAGAGCATAACATGTTATCATCGTTTAACTTTTCAGCTTTTTGTCATTCAATGTTGTTTATAAACCAGAGCATAACATGTTATCATCAGTTTAACTTTTCAGCTTTTTTGTCATTCAAATGTTGTATATAAACCAGAGCATAACATGTTATCATCGGTTTAACTTTTCACTTTTTTGTCATTCAAATGTTGTATTATAAACCAGAGCATAACATGTTATCATCGTTTAACTTTTCATCTTTTGTCATTCAAATGTTTATAAACCAGAGCATAACATGTTATCATCAGTTTAACTTTTCAGCTTTTGTCATTCAAATGTTGTATTATAAACCAGAGCATAACATGTTATCATCGTTTAACTTTTCATCTTTTGTCATTCACACATTGTCTAAACAAGAACATCACATGTTAACAGTTTAATTTTCAGCTTTTGTCATTCATATATCATTGTCTAAACCAGAACGGAACATATTAACAATTTAACTGTTCAGCTTTTGTCACACACGTTACATACAAACCACAGCGTAACATGTTAACATCAGTTTAACTTCTCAGCTTCTGTTACTCAGTTGTGGTACAAACCAAAGCCTAGATGTCACAGGAAATATTTTTTTCTTTGAATTATGTTCTGTAACTCATGAGCACAAATACTTCACAAACAGCCACAAAGTATTTGTACTTGTGAGTTGCAGTAGGTATACTCATTAAAATTTACATGTTGTACACAAACCAGAGAAAACGTTAACATCAGTTTAACAAGATCAAACGTACAACAACTGGAACCCGGGTCTGATTTCAACAGCAAAGAACCAGTCAGTTTCTTTCAGCATTTCAATCACAGAATCTCCCTCTGAAGCCAAAGTAACGTTTCATAAGAACAATACAAAATTCTCAGATGAATGAACTCACTGTGAGCATTGCACTGCATAGTAACCAGGTAATGGAATTTTAAAAGAGCTTATTCATGAGCCAAAACCTGAAAACATTCTTTGAAAGTTTGGGAGTAATTTTTTAACCCTTTGAAATCCCACACCCTGTCCACCAGCATCCTGCAGTGTCAACCATGCCAACCAAGCAAAAACTTGACCCTTTGACTTCCTCACCCTATCCACCAGCTTCCTGCAGGAAGCTTGCGGATAAGGTGAGGAAGTCAAAGGGTCAAGTTTTTGCAGTTGGTGGATAGGGTGTGGGAGTCAAAAGGTTAATACACAGATGTTTGAAGAAAAGACATTACAGAGGAAAACAACATTACAAAAGAGGAAGGGCAGGTTTTATTAAAAATTACACCCTGAAAAAATCCCTCCAGAAATGTGACACTGATGAAGAACAATGGCCACAAACAGCTCTGAATGGAGGCAAACTATTCGCAAGGGAAGAGAAGCTTATGAAAATGAAAGACAAAGCAGCCAAGTGGAAAAGCGTGCAGCAATAAAGGCCAGAACCAACTCTGCAGAGCGTTCCATTGAGTGTCCAGTATGCGGCCGCCTGTGTGCATCAGGCTTTGGCTTGAGATCCCACGTGAGGGTACACAAATAAAGTGCTAGGTTGGACTTTTATCGATCACAACAGTCGACCATACATATACCCTCCATGACTACGAGAGCTACCCGTCACTGAGGGAGAAGATCTGGCTGATACCCCTAAGCCATCTGGAGAAGCTGTGCAGACCTGTGGAGGCACTACCAAAGACGATCTATTTCATCCTGAACCTTCTGGAGAAGCTGTACAGGCCTGTGGTGGCACTACATAAGACGACCCATTTCATCCTGAACCTTCTGGAGAAGTTGTACAGGCCTAAGGAGGCACTACCAAAGATGACCTATTTCATCCTGAACCTTCTGGAGAAGCTGTACAGACCTGTGGGGGCACTTCCAAAGACGGCCTATTTCATCCTGAACCTTCTGGAGAAGCTGTACAGGCCTGTAGAGGCACTACCAAAGACGACCTATTTCATCCTGAACCTTCTGGAGAAGCTGTACAGGCCTGTGGAGGCACTACCGAAGACGACCTATTTCATCCTGAACCTTCTGGAGAAGCTGTACAGGCCTGTGGAGGCACTACCGAAGACGACCTAATTCATCCTTAAGAATAAACTCCAATTGTGATGGCAAATGAGAAGAAGATACCACAGCACAAATGATATGGGGAAGGGAAGGAGGGAAGGAATGGGACTGGCAAAGTATCCAATCCTGACCGATCGCTCCATAAAAAGCCTTTATATGACAGGGTGTGCCTGCCTCCCACAAACCTGGCGTCATACCACAGAGAGTCTTGAACTTGTGGTGGGCCAAATAGGCCAGTAGTATCTCTGTAGGCAGACCCCAGACAAAGCCAGCATCACTAACTCAGCTCACAGCTCATGGTCTTGGGCTCATGAACTAAGGGAGCCAACCAATCCAGCAGAAATTTAAGACTGCTGGAAAGCAGCAGCACTGGGTTGTGCATTACCCATCTTCATATTCTGACCATTCTGACAGCATTAGCTTAATGTTCTATAGGTCTCATTTCTCCCAGCTTTCTTCCCCATTTCAATGACTTTTGTCAGCGCCAAGGGTTTTGTGCAAGTATTTACTGACAGACTGAGCAGAGCACATATGGAATTGCCCAAGTGCAATGAATCGCTCTTGAATAAAGACTGGATGGAGTGCAGTTGGAACTGTCCAAATAGGATGAATAACTCTTAACCCTTTGACTCCTGCACCTTATCAATCAACTGCAGAAACTTAACCCTTTGACTCCCTTATCTATCCATGTGCTTCCTGCAGGAAGCTGGTGGATAGGGTGAGGGAGTCAAAGGGTTAAGTTTTAAACTAAAAGTATGAATGCATTATCAAAACCTGAATGAAAAGGGTCACAACCCTCGATCACCTCTCACCAACATTGTAGCTGTAGCAGCAGGTCGACAAAGCAGTAAACGAGACTGACCTTCTACCTTCTTCATACTTTCATCTGTTGCCTCCATTGAACACTCCACTTCACACTTGTCACATACACTGTTTTTCTGAGTTTTTCCCCCCTCCTTTCTTTTGTTGCATAATCTTATAATAATCATGATAGAAAAATTATCAACTAAAAAACAAATTCCAACTTTAAAACAATCACAGTGAGTTCTTATAATCATTGTTGTCCAACATCAATTCTCATCGAATGTGGGTTTTCCCACGCGTAAGCTCAGCATAATTATGAACTGAATTCAGATACATTTTTATACAAATTATTTAGATGTCTTAAACTTAAAAGAGATATAACAGGGGCATTACTGAACATGGAGTGCAGGAGTATTGCTTGCCAACAGCTGAAATTTCCTGTGATGAACTATATGAATCTGCTGAGTATGTTAATCATGACAAGCCTACGAGATGCATTGTCAGAGACATTTGTTAGAATCATAATGCTGGTCCAAATCACTACTGATGAGCTATTGTACAATTATGCTTTGAAAAATATCAGTTTTGTTTCACGTGAATAGACATAATATGCTGTAAAGAACAGTAGAAATCACCTTATTTCATACTCTGAAGGACTCAGTACAGCGAAGAAGATGAAGAAGACAAAGAAAAAGACAAAGAAGAAGAACAAGAAGACAAAGAAGAAGAACAACAAAAGAAGACAAAAGAAGAAGAAGAAGAGGAACAACAACAACAATAACAACAACAAAAAGAAGATGACCAAAAAAAATGACACCAAACCTTTGACATAAATGTTCAGCTATTTCCTCCAAATGAAATGTTTTATGCATAAACAGTGAAGCAGCCGAAGAACCCTCATCAGCACAGAGCACAATACAAGTGACAAAACTCATCAAAGCAGAGTATAATATACTTCATATTTATACGAGTTCCCAACCTTGGTGATTACAACAAACATCACAGCACCACTTCTTGTTCAACAGCCATATCTGTGCACTCTCTGCTCAGTCCAGCCAGCCAGTCTGTCTGTTAAGTACCATCATCATTTTTTTAACTGTGTGTTAGTAGTGTGCAC
This sequence comes from Monoplex corrugatus, assembly GCA_030674185.1. NCBI lineage: Eukaryota > Metazoa > Mollusca > Gastropoda > Littorinimorpha > Ranellidae > Monoplex > Monoplex corrugatus. Next base: position 51,665,147 of record JAPXFY010000015.1, on the reverse strand, counting down.
CACTGCCACAATTTCACATCACCATCATCATCAAGCGCCTTGCCACACGGCGTTGGCGATCATGGCCCTCCATATGCATCTGTCCCTTGTTGCTGCAAGCACATATTCCAACTTTCTGTCTTCAGCCACTCTGCAAGTCCGTCCATAACTTTTTCCCCGGGTTTACATGGTGCTCTCTTTCCCTCCAGCTTTCCTGTTGCGACCAGGTGCTCCAATTCCCCTTTCCTTTTAGAATGGCCTATAAATGTTGCCTGTCTTTTCCTATCTTCCTTATGAATGATCTTCTTGTGTCTGCCTCCATCAAGACTGTCTCGTTTGTTTTCTTTGCTGTCCATGGAACTCTCAACATTTGTCTTAGAAACCACATCTCGGCTGCCTCAATCTCACAATTTCACATATGAACATTAAACATTATCCTTAGGCTATCCTGTTCCAACCTTTTTTACTGTCACAGGAACATAAACTCGTGTCCACCTCCATCTAAAACATGAGAACAAAAATCTCATGTCTGTAAGGAACGTATTTCAAATATCTGTCTCAGTTTACGTTCGAAGACTGCTGTTCATAACTAAACTTCATATCCGCCCATGTTGTCTTTCCGTATCAGTTTCATGTGAAGGTAGCCAACTCCCCTATAATTTCAATGTATTTGTACCGGCTCTGAACTTCTGTAGAGAAAGCGAGTCTTCAAAAATAGGCAAGGGAAGTTAACACTGTCAACAAAAAACAGTAATCCAACTATCCAACACACCACCTAAAGTTTCACTGCTGGCTGGCTGGCTGTCTTACCGCTGTGCCTGCTTGCTCTTTCATACCTCACTCTGAAAAAGCCCTATCTATCTTACTGTGCTGAATCACCAAGCAAATGAATCAGCCAGAAAAGCCCTGTAATGCCTCTGTACAATGTTCTTATATATAATAATAATCTACACTATTATACACAAAGGTTTTCAAGCAGCACAGTTCATGATTCCTTTGTTTATAAAGATTTTATTAAGCACGAACAGCAGCCATGTTTTTAAATGCATGCAAACGGGGAAACTCAAAGAAGAAACATATAAGCTGGGTGAGCATCAGGTACTGCGAACAGGTGTTTGTTCAACTTAAAAAGATCCTCTCACACACATTCTACACAAGAACAAAAAAAGCTGACAACTACTAGCTGCCTCCTCTGCCAGCAATGCCCATCCTGATACAATTCTTTGACCAACAAAGAGAACCTTGAATCTTGGTTAAGTCTATGTGCAGGTATGCAACAAGACTGATCTTGATTAAGTCTATGTGCAGGTATGCAACAAGACTGATCTTGGTTAAGTCTATGTGCAGGTATGCAACAACACTGACCTTGGCTCAGCCTATGTGCAGGTATGCAATTCACTTTCAACAAGACCGATCCTGACTTGGTCTATGTGCAGGTATGCAACAAGACTGATCTTGACTTGGTCTATGTGCAGGTATGCAACAAGACTGATCTTGACTTGGTCTATGTGCAGGTACGCAACAAGATTGATCTTGATTCAGTCTATGCACAGGTATGCAATTCACTTTCAACAAGACCGATCCTGACTTGGTCTGTGTGCAGGTGTACAATTCATTTTTGACAGGACTGATCCTGACTCAACTTGTGTGCATGAGTACAATTCATTTTCAACAAGACCAATCCTGACTCAGCTTATGCGCAGGAATACAATTCGTTTTCAACTACACCGATCCTCACGACTGTGTGCAGCCTGTTTGGCAGTTAGCAAGGACTGTGTTCCATGCTCCAAACACTGTCCATCAACAGGATACACATGCCACCAGTTCACAGAGGACATAGGCAGAGAGTAAGTAGACGTCTGGACATTCAACCATAGGCCACATCTGGGTCAAACTGAAGACTCACACTGCACTTTGCCCCGAACTTCATCCAGCATGACGGAGCTGGCCAGCTCCAGGTTCCACTGTAGGGCCTCCAGCAGCGTCTCGCAGTGCTGGCGTGAAGCCAGCCCCAGTCGGAACAGCTGCTCCACTTTGAGATAGCGCACAGCTCGGTTCACCTCCCAGTGACAGTGACACAAGGCCGTGTGACACTCTTCGTCCGTCACCCCCAGCACCAAACTCTGGACCTGAGCCACACGTTCCCGCGGAGACACGGTGCCAAAGTGACCGCTGTCCGGGTTAAAGTCCGTGCTGCTGGCATCGCTGTAGCTGCTCACAGAGCGCGAGTCCCCTTGACTTCGTATCGATATGGACTTGGATGGCGACGACGATGACAGGTTCGAGGAGGAAGATTTTGAGTACGATCGCCCGTGGCTTGACCGTGGTCGATCAGCGTTCCGTCGCCTGCGAGGGCTGGATGAGTGTGGATGGTGCAATGGGGACCCATCGGTTGAATCTCGTGAAGAAATGGATAGCTGTGAAGCGGCAACACTGATGTTTTGATAGTCAGCGTGGCTAGCACTGTCCACATCATCATCACTGTAGGCCTCGGATTCCATGATGAACGGTTTGACAGTGGCTGTGGCGGTGGGTCGGCCTTTAGGTGGGATCAGGAAATAATGAGTATGACTTAACTGCTTGCCGTCTTGCACAACCGGGAAAATGTAGGGCTTTTCCGGCAACCCCTTCCCTGCATCCGCACCCTCCTCCTCTCCGTGATAGTCCTTAGGGGGTAATGGTGGAGGAGGATCATCACAGGTTTTGCTTAACGTAGCATCGTAGAAGTCATCGTCAAATTCATCATCATCGAAGTCATCGGAGAACTCAGAAGCACAGGCATACTGTTGGTAGTCTGTTGGTGAAGGCTGTATAGGGGGGAAGGCAGAATCCAAATTAGATAAATTCCCGTACCTCGGCATTTCAGAGAAATCACTCTCTTTGGGAACATCATCATACAACGGGGGTCGAGACGTTCTGGGAGAAACTGGCCCTACACCGTGTCGTGCTGGGGCCAAGGCCTCGTTATAAAACTCATCCTCCTCTCGAGGTACTTCGTCATATCTTGGTGGCGGGGAGCGAGGGACATCCAGGTCCTTCTTGAAACTGTCACTGCCACTCACTGCCTTAGACACTGCTGGTCTGGGGTTCTCCCCACTCATGGTTGGAGATATCCCGCTTTTAGCACGCGACAACGCTAAATTGCTGATAGCATCATTCAACCAATCAAAAGCCTTCTCGGCTTTCTGGTCTAACTGTTTATTGTGGGTGGCAGCAGCAGTGCTGTTCAGTTTAAGCGTCCCAGGGGGAGGCAACCTGGGCAGAACTGCGACGGGGTTGCCGAACGGTGAACTGTACGCCCATGCTGTGTTGTGGTGCGGCGTGTCGCTCCAAGCGCCGCTGGTCTTGGCTGTACTGACAGGGACACTCTCATGCACAGCCCTATCATGGACATTACCATCCCCTCTTGGGACAGCACCGTTAGCCAGAGACACACCGGTGTGAGTTGTCTGATGACCCTCTGACCCAGAAACAGCAGGAGTAGTTTTCTTATTAACGGCGCCCACACTGGGGGCAAAGGAGACCGACAAAGTCTGCTCAAGCTCTTTTCGGATCTGGCTTCGGGCAGAAACCGTCAATGAGGAAGAAGCAGGATGCTGGGTCCCTTCAGTGTCCTTGTCCAAACCATCTTCTAGCGGTGGTACCGAATAGTATACACTGCCAGTGTGTGCAGACTGCTCAGGCAACTGATGCTGTCTGGGGGCAGCGTGTGATGAGGAGAAAGCGTCTCTAGCAAAATCACCCACAGAGTTCCTATGCTGGCTGTTTGCAGCTGAAGACACAGGCCATGAATTGTCCGACCTTGACCCATTGACACTGCCGTCTGTCCATGAACTCTCCCCCCTTACACCAGGGTGCTCTGACTGGGGCCATGCGCCGTTGACAGCCGGAGCATCGGAAGACTGCAGCCTAAAACTAGGAGAAATGTCAAAAGGATCTTCTGACCCGTTGATGTTCAGCAGAGGTTTGGGAAGCTCGATGTTGCCGTAGTGAGAGGTGTTCTGTCTGGTGCACAGGGAGTCAAACAAGGACAGGTCACTGTTGGCTGGCTGCAGGCTCTTGTTGTCTGCCCCTAGACTGACTGTCTCATCACTCAGGTCAATGAGGGGGTGGTCGTCTGCTGTGCTAGCCGATGGTGGTCGCCTGAAAGTAAAATAACAAGACGTTAAATTTGCTGCAATAGTTGTTTGTTATTTATGTAAGAAGACAATAACGTTGACACCTTGTGAAAACAATGACATCAGATCAAACTGTCACCATCTTTACATTACTTTCACTGAAACCTGTACAAAAATTATACACCCATTGTTGTATACGCCTGATAACTTCTGCTGCAGACATTCTATGTTCTATTTGCAAATGAAGTTCAGCAACATCTTTTTTTCTTCTTGTAGATTCTGTCAACACTCTGATACATCTCTGTTTTTTTAATTAATAAACATTTCCATAAACATTGTGTTTTTTATGCTATGTTACTTGTTTAGGCAAGCTATTCGAACATTGAAATTATTTAAAAAAAATATAAGAACCATGAAAATTAAATTTCCATGTGTGCACACACACATGAATGTACATGTGTGTGCATGGTGCATGTACACACTGGTCATTTTAATGTGTTGATTCAATGTGTACTGATTCAGTACATTTATTCATATTTTCCGAATAACTTGTCAAAAATCATAATCTACAGTTTAGGGTACAGAGTATGGCTTTTACAATATCTCATTACGGATTATGTTAGATCTGAAGATTATATGCTGTCAGTCTTTTTTTCTTCCAGAATTTTGGAGTTTGGAGTTTAAAATTTGTTCAAGTGAGATTCATCACACTCAGAGAATTCCATATGTGCTTTACCCAAATCTGCCAGTAAATGTTCAGCACTCTTCAAACCTGTGCAAAACCCTACATGCTATGCCTAAGCTGGCTGAAGTGAAGAAAACCAGGACCTATAAAACATTATGCTGAAACCACTAGAATGACTGCAGCTTTACGATGGGCAGCAAACAGGTTGATAAAAATTTCCAACAAAAAATGGAGCATTAGCCTTAATGGTCAAGCATGCCTGATAGGAAACAACAGGTCTGATGTTCAAACCCGGCTGGATGGGGATCTTCCTTCCCCTTCCATTTGGATTTCCATGGAGGTCTGTGCTCGTGTTTCTGAGACAATAACGACTGTTATTGTTATTTTCGTTTAAAGCTCAACCCAAAGTGTACAGCCATATGAGGGCTATAACTGTTTCAAAATATACAACAACAGAACAGACTAAAAACAAGACCTGTAACTCTGGGGATGCGTTGAGGAACAACCATGGCTTAAATTTCCTGCAAGAGGCAAGCCTCCAGAATCGCCTGTTGACTGGATGGAAGCATTAAAAAATGGGTCCCTTGTTCTCCTTCACTGCGTTAGTTCCTTGATCATGAACAGGGTCTGGGTACTCATTCAAAGTCCTATAGACTGAAGGCCGCATGCACAAAGATTTTTCCCGGGTCAGAATCAAACTTGTTCCGTCAGACTGAAAGGCAGGATTTCTCTACTTCCAATGAAATTTGGAGTTTGTTCAAAAGGGATCCATCCTGCTCGGATGGTTCCATACGCGCTCTGCCCAAATCTTCCAGCAATTATATGGCAGACTCCATGAGCCTGCACAAAACCCTATGTGCTGGCAAGGTCTTGAACTGAGGAGCAGAAAGGAGGAGGGGGGTTGACCTTTAACCCTTTGACTCCTGCAGCCTGTCCACCAGCATCCTTCATTGTCAACCTTGCTAGCAAAGCAAAAACTTAACACTTTGACCCCCTGCAGGAAGCTGGTGGATAGGGTGAGGGGAGTCAAAGGGTTAAGTTTTTGCAGTTAGTGGATAGGGTGCAGGAATCAAAAGTTAAAAAAAAGACTAATCTGTCACCACTGGAACGACAGAAGCATTAAGACAGGCAGCCAACTGGCCAACGTTTAATATGGCGGGCTGGGACCGAACTCAAAGATATCAGATCCTGAGCCCATGGCTCTGTCAGAAGAACCACCAAGCCCACTCCTCTACCTCCATGCCAACCAAGGCCTACTCAACACAACAGCCATCATCACCACCCAGCCCACTCCTCTACCTCCATGTCTACACAACACAACAGCCATCATCACCACCCAGCCCACTCCTCTACCTCCATGTCTACACAACACAACAGCCATCATCACCACCCAGCCCACTCCTCTACCTCCATGTCTACACAACACAACAGCCATCATCACTACCCCTCCCACTCCTCTACCTCCATGCCAACCAAGGCTTACACAACACAACAGCCATCATCACTACCCATCCCACTCCTCTACCTCCATGTCTACACAACACAACAGCCATCATCACCACCCATCCCACTCCTCTACCTCCATGTCAACCAAGGCTTACACAACACAACAGCCATCATCACTACCCATCCCACTCCTCTACCTCCATGTCAACCAAGGCTTACACAACACAACAGCCATCATCACCACCCAGCCCACTCCTCTACCTCCATGTCAACCAAGGCTTACACAACACAACAGCCATCATCACTACCCAGCCCACTCCTCTACCTCCATGTCTACACAACACAACAGCCATCATCACTACCCAGCCCACTCCTCTACCTCCATGTCAACCAAGGCTTACACAACACAACAGCCATCATCACTACCCAGCCCACTCCTCTACCTCCATGTCAACCAAGGCCTACACAACACAACAGCCATCATCACTACCCAGCCCACTCCTCTACCTCCATGTCAACCAAGGCTTACACAACACAACAGCCATCATCACTACCCAGCCCACTCCTCTACCTCCATGTCAACCAAGGCCTACAAAACACAACAGCCATCATCACCACCCAGCCCACTCCTCTACCTCCATGTCAACCAAGGCTTACACAACACAACAGCCATCATCACCACCCAGCCCACTCCTCTACCTCCATGTCAACCAAGGCTTACACAACACAACAGCCATCATCACCACCCAGCCCACTCCTCTACCTCCATGTCTACACAACACAACAGCCATCATCACCACCCCTCCCACTCCTCTACCTCCATGTCAACCAAGGCCTACACAACACAACAGCCATCATCACCACCCAGCCCACTCCTCTACCTCCATGCCAACCAAGGCCTACACAACACAACAGCCATCATCACCACCCAGCCCACTCCTCTACCTCCATGTCAACCAAGGCCTACACAACACAACAGCCATCATCACCACCCAGCCCACTCCTCTACCTCCATGCCAACCAAGGCCTACACAACACAACAGCCATCATCACCACCCATCCCACTCCTCTACCTCCATGCCAACCAAGGCCTACACAACACAACAGCCATCATCACCACCCATCCCACTCCTCTACCTCCATGTCAACCAAGGCCTACACAACACAACAGCCATCATCACTACCCAGCCCACTCCTCTACCTCCATGTCAACCAAGGCCTACACAACACAACAGCCATCATCACCACCCAGCCCACTCCTCTACCTCCATGTCAACCAAGGCCTACACAACACAACAGCCATCATCACTACCCAGCCCACTCCTCTACCTCCATGTCAACCAAGGCCTACACAACACAACAGCCATCATCACCACCCAGCCCACTCCTCTACCTCCATGCCAACCAAGGCCTACACAACACAACAGCCATCATCACTACCCAGCCCACTCCTCTACCTCCATGCCAACCAAGGCCTACACAACACAACAGCCATCATCACCACCCAGCCCACTCCTCTACCTCCATGCCAACCAAGGCTTACACAACACAACAGCCATCATCACCACCCAGCCCACTCCTCTACCTCCATGCCAACCAAGGCCTACACAACACAACAGCCATCATCACCACCCAGCCCACTCCTCTACCTCCATGCCAACCAAGGCCTACACAACACAACAGCCATCATCACTACCCAGCCCACTCCTCTACCTCCATGCCAACCAAGGCCTACACAACACAACAGCCATCATCACCACCCAGCCCACTCCTCTACCTCCATGCCAACCAAGGCTTACACAACACAACAGCCATCATCACCACCCAGCCCACTCCTCTACCTCCATGCCAACCAAGGCCTACACAACACAACAGCCATCATCACCACCCAGCCCACTCCTCTACCTCCATGTCAACCAAGGCCTACACAACACAACAGCCATCATCACTACCCAGCCCACTCCTCTACCTCCATGTCTACACAACACAACAGCCATCATCACCACCCAGCCCACTCCTCTACCTCCATGTCAACCAAGGCCTACACAACACAACAGCCATCATCACCACCCAGCCCACTCCTCTACCTCCATGCCAACCAAGGCTTACACAACACAACAGCCATCATCACCACCCAGCCCACTCCTCTACCTCCATGTCAACCAAGGCCTACACAACACAACAGCCATCATCACCACCCAGCCCACTCCTCTACCTCCATGTCTACACAACACAACAGCCATCATCACCACCCATCCCACTCCTCTACCTCCATGCCAACCAAGGCCTACACAACACAACAGCCATCATCACCACCCATCCCACTCCTCTACCTCCATGTCAACCAAGGCCTACACAACACAACAGCCATCATCACTACCCAGCCCACTCCTCTACCTCCATGCCAACCAAGGCCTACACAACACAACAGCCATCATCACCACCCAGCCCACTCCTCTACCTCCATGTCTACACAACACAACAGCCATCATCACCACCCAGCCCACTCCTCTACCTCCATGTCTACACAACACAACAGCCATCATCATCACCCAGCCCACTCCTCTACCTCCATGCCAACCAAGGCCTACACAACACAACAGCCATCATCACCACCCATCCCACTCCTCTACCTCCATGTCAACCAAGGCCTACACAACACAACAGCCATCATCACCACCCAGCCCACTCCTCTACCTCCATGCCTACACAACACAACAGCCATCATCACCACCCATCCCACTCCTCTACCTCCATGTCAACCAAGGCCTACACAACACAACAGCCATCATCACCACCCCTCCCACTCCTCTACCTCCATGTCAACCAAGGCCTACACAACACAACAGCCATCATCACCACCCATCCCACTCCTCTACCTCCATGTCTACACAACACAACAGCCATCATCACCACCCATCCCACTCCTCTACCTCCATGTCAACCAAGGCTTACACAACACAACAGCCATCATCACCACCCAGCCCACTCCTCTACCTCCATGCCAACCAAGGCCTACACAACACAACAGCCATCATCACCACCCAGCCCACTCCTCTACCTCCATGTCAACCAAGGCTTACACAACACAACAGCCATCATCACCACCCCTCCCACTCCTCTACCTCCATGTCAACCAAGGCCTACACAACACAACAGCCATCATCACCACCCAGCCCACTCCTCTACCTCCATGCCAACCAAGGCCTACACAACACAACAGCCATCATCACCACCCCTCCCACTCCTCTACCTCCATGTCAACCAAGGCCTACACAACACAACAGCCATCATCACCACCCAGCCCACTCCTCTACCTCCATGCCAACCAAGGCCTACACAACACAACAGCCATCATCACCACCCAGCCCACTCCTCTACCTCCATGTCAACCAAGGCTTACACAACACAACAGCCATCATCACTACCCAGCCCACTCCTCTACCTCCATGTCAACCAAGGCCTACACAACACAACAGCCATCATCACCACCCAGCCCACTCCTCTACCTCCATGCCAACCAAGGCCTACACAACACAACAGCCATCATCACCACCCAGCCCACTCCTCTACCTCCATGTCTACACAACACAACAGCCATCATCACTACCCAGCCCACTCCTCTACCTCCATGTCTACACAACACAACAGCCATCATCACCACCCATCCCACTCCTCTACCTCCATGCCAACCAAGGCCTACACAACACAACAGCCATCATCACCACCCAGCCCACTCCTCTACCTCCATGTCAACCAAGGCCTACACAACACAACAGCCATCATCACTACCCATCCCACTCCTCTACCTCCATGTCAACCAAGGCCTACACAACACAACAGCCATCATCACCACCCAGCCCACTCCTCTACCTCCATGTCAACCAAGGCCTACACAACACAACAGCCATCATCACCACCCAGCCACTCCTCTACCTCCATGTCAACCAAGGCCTACACAACACAACAGCCATCATCACTACCCATCCCACTCCTCTACCTCCATGTCAACCAAGGCCTACACAACACAACAGCCATCATCACCACCCATCCCACTCCTCTACCTCCATGTCAACCAAGGCCTACACAACAACAACAGCCATCATCACTACCCATCCCACTCCTCTACCTCCATGCCAACCAAGGCCTACACAACACAACAGCCATCATCACCACCCAGCCCACTCCTCTACCTCCATGCCAACCAAGGCTTACACAACACAACAGCCATCATCACTACCCATCCCACTCCTCTACCTCCATGTCTACACAACACAACAGCCATCATCACCACCCATCCCACTCCTCTACCTCCATGCCAACCAAGGCCTACACAACACAACAGCCATCATCACCACCCAGCCCACTCCTCTACCTCCATGTCAACCAAGGCCTGTACAACACAACAGCCATCATCACCACCCAGCCCACTCCTCTACCTCCATGCCAACCAAGGCCTACACAACACAACAGCCATCATCACCACCCATCCCACTCCTCTACCTCCATGTCTACACAACACAACAGCCATCATCACCACCCATCCCACTCCTCTACCTCCATGCCAACCAAGGCCTACACAACACAACAGCCATCATCACCACCCATCCCACTCCTCTACCTCCATGCCTACACAACACAACAGCCATCATCACCACCCAGCCCACTCCTCTACCTCCATGCCAACCAAGGCCTGTACAACACAACAGCCATCATCACCACCCATCCCACTCCTCTACCTCCATGCCTACACAACACAACAGCCATCATCACCACCCAGCCCACTCCTCTACCTCCATGCCTACACAACACAACAGCCATCATCTGTTTTGTTCACTCACTTTGGTCCTGACGGAGACTGCTGCTGTTTACTTCTGTGACTGCCCTTCTGGCTACCCCCTGCCGATTTCTGTGAGGGTAGGGGCGGTCTCTTGGGTCCTTTTACTGACGCTGGTTTTTCGCTCTTCAACTTGGAGTAGTTGAACTGCCGGCCTGGTAAAGATTCTGTTCAACGTAAAGATAAAGAAAGGTAAACAGTATAATAGTCACCTTAATGAACACAGAGGTTGGGACAGTTTTTAAAATGCGATAATGATGATGATAATGATGAAAATGATCAACATGATGCTGTAGAGTTCCACCTGTGATTGAGACAGCGTGACAGGGCTGTGCCTGCTCTTACTATCATAACATAACCTGGCACCAACCAGGCTCAAGAGACAGACACCTGCAGTGTTGGTCAGAAGATATGACCAACATCTACAATGACACGTATGTGAAGTGGATGAGACTTGACTGTGTGGTCCCAGTCTTCCCAATGTGTCCATAGCATGCTCAACTCTGTGTAGGAGCTGGCTGGAGCCAAATAATTCCCACAAAGGTTTTTTGAAAGGATGGATGGAGATTCGAACTCACAACTTTCCAGTTGGTAGTCCGTTGTGTTAACCATTATTCCATGGCAACAGGTACATATGGTACTTATTCCAAGTACAGAAACACTCTTGAGAAACCTGAAACTGAAGCTGAAACCCTTTATTATACAACCAAACATTTTTAGGGAATATGCTGAAATATTTTCAAATGATGGTTTTATCTTTTTTCCTTATAAAACACTTTACACTACTGTTAACCTTACAAAAACACATTCACACCAGAGTATATGTCAACAAAATTGATGTCAAGACTCACATGCAACAGATCATCATAAGAACAGACAAATAGAAAAGTCCCCTTTTAATTCAAGACAAATACAGGCAAACGAATTAGTTTATCACATCGATCATTTAGTTGAGGGGATTTTCCTCAAAAACAGACCTCACGATTTCAGAAATAAATAATACACATGCAATATAAATTTATACTAACATCTCAAAGCATCTTGTCAAAAATGCACAAGCACCAAAGCTAATTCACAACAGGATACACAAAATCACCCCTACATTTTCTTCAACATCTTGTTTCATATCTCAAATCTCTCTGGTTGCAATTTCAATATTACAAATACTACAGCCTCTAAAACCTTTCCACAAAAATCTCTGACAGTCAATATCTTCTTCTTCTTCACAGAGAACGCGCTACGACTAAGAAATCTCAAATGAAACCCTTTACACTTTAAACCAAAAACAAGAAACTACTGTCATGACTGCCAAATTGAATCCAGGATCCATTAAACCTTTGACTCCCGTACCATATCCACCAGCTGCAAAAACTTAACCGTTTGACTTCTTCACCCTATCCACCAGCTTCCTGCAGAAGCTGGTGAATAGGGTGAGGGAGTCAAAGGTTTAAGTTTTTGCCTTGCTCGCATGGTCGACAGTTCAGGATGCTGGTGGACAGGGTGTCAAAGGGTTAACAGTGTAATACATACTCAACCATACCATATAAACAGATAGGCCAGGAACACAACCTGCCATCTCAAAAATCATTCAGCTCTCTGATTTTCAAATTAAGAATCACAGTTCATCAAGAACATCACCAACACAGTTCCCTTTTCAAAAGAAAGATCATTCCACATTACATAAAGTGGCTGATCTCCCTTTATTTGTACACACCCCAACCTGTTACAAATCAAACAAACTAGGGCTTACTTTTAGTCCTGTCCTCTATTTGCACACTGGGGTTTTCCTCCTGCTGAATACCACTGATGTCTGGAGGCTCCATAGGATTGCGTAGGTACACCCTGAAAAATCCACAGTGGATCAAACAATTGACAACACTCATCATCCACTGTGCCAATGGGGCCACTCAAACAAATGTTTCCATAGGGATCTTTAACATGCATATCTCACACTCTGCATACATATACACATAAATGGGTTGAGTCACTAGCAGGTCTACACACCACACGCTGACCCGGAAGATTGGAAATATATCCACCCTTTGTCCACCAGGCAGAGGTGTCCAGGCAGATCTAATCCATGATCTTCTGGCTAGAAGTCTCACGATCACCCACTTGACTTTTACAATACATATCATATACAGTATCATACAATACAAATTATATACAGTATCATACAATACAAATTATATACAGTATTGTACAATACAAATTATATACAGTATCATACAATACAAATTATATACAGTATCATACAATACATATTATATACAATATCCAGTCATGTTGATTTAAATTGTAAAACACTGCTGATGAAAACTTCACATAATATTTATAAACAACAAGAGCAGCAAACATGATGGGTTGTTTTGTTTGGTCTTTTTTTTTTTCCTGTTAGGCAAGAAATAGTAGAAAGCCTGGAGAAAACTTGTACAGGTCATCCTTAAAAAGAAGTGACCTTCTTTGGACATGTGGCAGAAATAAAAAATGCACTCTCATAAAAGATGTCATTAAGGGAAAGATGGTGCAAAAGAGGAATGGAAGACACAAACAGATATCTACAGACATCAAAGATTGACAGTCATAACAGATTATCTCGGAGACATCAAAGAGTCGACAGGTCATAACAGATTTTCAACCTGGGTGAGGAGGACAGAGATCCGACAGCAATGTGTGCAGCCGACATTCCAAGGAGTGAAGCTGTAGACTGAACTGAACTGAAGAAATAGCAGAACCCATGGTGACATTTGGAGTGTAGTTGCTTTCAAGCAAAAGCGAATATTATGAAGAACGATTCTATTCTGGAGTAACAACTTCTTAAACAGCCTACAGCCACATGATGGTGGTGTTTGAGGAACCTGACTAATAGGCCCACACCTGAACCAGTGGTGCATGGGATCTACACATACACCTTGCACGTTTCTCTTTTTCTCTGGTGTTATACAAAGCTCGGTAAAAATTGAGAGCATTACTGAAAAATATCTGTGTTAAGTTGCTGCACTGTATCACGAAAATTATAACTCAATACATGTCACTTTAAAACTGTTCTGCCGAGGGCCTTGGGCATTTTTATGCAAGGCGAGAATTCTGCTAGGTGTTCTTGGAAAGATGGAGTGCCGTGCCCTTTCATCCTAATAAGTAGCAAGAAGGCTGACTGGCACAGACTAAGCTTAAGTCCTGCCTTCCCTTTCTGACTGCATCAGTTTGAATCTGACACAGACTGTTTCCTTGACAGAATAAACTCATCATCATCATCATCATCATCATGTGCCCTACTGCATGGTGTTGGCGATCATGCCCTCCACATGAATCTATCCCCTGTCGCTGCAAGTACATCTTCCATCCTCTCTGTCCTCAGCCACCCTGCAAGTCCAACCAATTGTTTCTCCATGGGTCTACTGGTGTTCTCTTTCTCTCCAGCTTTGCTATTACGACCAGGTGTTCTAATTCCCCTTTCCTCATAAAATGGCCTATAAATGAGGCTTGTCTTTTCCTAATCTTCTTTATTAATGATCTTCTTGAGAATAAACTGGCAGGCTTAAAATATACAAAATAAAACAGAAATCTTTGAGGAAGACAATGCAATATAAAGACAGAGACAGACAGACAGACAGACAGACAAACACAGACAGACAGACAGAGACAGAGACAGAGACAAAGACAGAGACAGAGAGCCAGACCCAGAGACACAGAGACAGAAACTTGAGAAAGTGACAGACGGACAGAGACAGACAAACAAAAAGAGACAAAGACAGAGACAGAAAGTGACAGCTCTAGAGTGACCAAGATAGAGAGTCAGAGACAGAGATAGATAGACAGAGACAGAGACAGAGAGACAGAAAAGAAAAGAAAAGGAAAAAAAGATTCAAGTGAAAAAAGACTGCTGATACTAGGTAGCAGCGCAGAAAACCTGGCTAGATATAAGTCCACAGTCCTTGGCACTCATTACAATTTCTAATTTTGTAACAGGATCTGATGTTCAACAGAATCAAGCTCATCGAAGACTCACTCATCAATGGTGGCAATATTGCCCCAGGCATTGCCTCCCAGAACATCGCCATGACCAGTGTGTATGAAGCTGTTTCTCAATGGCCGGCTGATATCAACACCTGAAAGAAGAAAAGAATCAAAATGAAAATGGAAATAGATAACGAGCATTAAAATCAGTAGCTCAATGGCCGGCTGATATCAACACCTGAAAGAAGAAAAGAATCAAAATGAAAATGGAAATAGATAACGAGCATTAAAATCAGTAGCTCAATGGCCGGCTGATATCAACACCTGAAAGAAGAAAAGAATCAAAATGAAAATGGAAATAGATAACAAGCATTAAAATCAGTAAACTAGAATAATACATACATACATATATACACATGTACTCACACACACATATATATATATATATATACATATACCACCAAATCTGGTATGTGCATGTCCTCTACACGCACCATGCTGCTGCTTACTGTCAACATGAATAGTATGTGTGAACGGATGTCCTTGGCTGCTGTCAATAGCTGAAAATGATGACTCACTTGTCAGCTTTTTGTGTGGTAATCTGGAAAACATTCATGAATACATATCTTTTCATGGATATGACAGACACACACACACAGTCATGCACACACACATGATACAAACAATAACACATCACACACACACATGAATACACACACACACACACACACACACACACACACACACACACACACACACACACACATATATAAACACACACACACACCCAGACACACACACACACACATATATATGTCTAAAGGCTTTTTTTTTCACACACCCAGACACACACACACCCATACACACACACACACACACACACACACACACACACACACACACACACACACACACACACACACACATATACGTCTAAAGGTCTTTTTTTCCCAGTTTTGTTCTCTTTCATCTTTTCTCCATTTTTCATTACCAGGAGTGCACCATGAAATAGCTATTCAGCAGTTGTGACACAAACCCTGAAAACAGTAACTGACATTTCAATGTCTTGATTTGTTCCATGTTCTAATCGCAAGCAAAAAAGTGCTGTAAAAATAAAACACACACACACATGCTATTTTACTTCTATGTGTTCACTACTCTGTAGTGTTGGGGTGAGGGGTGGGCTATTTCTTCAACCTCTACAAAAGTGAGTTTAATTGTACATTAAACTGTTCATTTCTAAGCCAATATCAACAGTTGAAAAATGACCAAACCACAAACTGAGTCCAACGATACCCACAGTTTGTATGTGAACAGTGATATAACAGCAAATCAACAATGTTAAATGGCTGACACAGTGACACGATACAAAGACAAAACCATTTCTACCACCTCACTGACAAAATACAAGGACAAAACCATTTCTACCACCTCACTGACAAAATACAAGGACAAAACCATTTCTATCACCTCACTGACACGATACAAGACACAAAACCATTTCTATCACCTCACTGACAAAATACAAGGACAAAACCATTTCTACCACCTCACTGACAAAATACAAGGACAAAACCATTTCTATCACCTCACTGACACGATACAAGACACAAAACCATTTCTATCACCTCACTGACACGATACAAGGACAAAACCATTTCTATCACCTCACTGACACGATACAAGGACAAAACCATTTCTATCACCTCACTGACAAAATACAAGGACAAAACCATTTCTACCACCTCACTGACAAAATACAAGGACAAAACCATTTCTATCACCTCACTGACACGATACAAGACACAAAACCATTTCTATCACCTCACTGACACGATACAAGGACAAAACCATTTCTATCACCTCACTGACACGATACAAGGACAAAACCATTTCTATCACCTCACTGACAAAATACAAGGACAAAACCATTTCTATCACCTCACTGACAAAATACAAGGACAAAACCATTTCTATCACCTCACTGACAAAATACAAGGACAAAACCATTTCTATCCACCTCACTGACACGATACAAGGACAAAACCATTTCTATCACCTCACTGACACGATACAAGGACAAAACCATTTCTACCACCTCACTGACACGATACAAGGACAAAACCATTTCTACCACCTCACTGACAAATACAAGGACAAAACCATTTCTACCACCTCACTGACAAAATACAAGGACAAAACCATTTCTACACCTCACTGACACGATACAAGGACAAAACCATTTCTATCCACCTCACTGACACGATACAAGGACAAAACCATTTCTATCACCTCACTGATCACGATACAAGGACAAAACCATTTCTATCACCTCACTGATACGATACAAGGACAAAACCATTTCTATCACCTCACTGATACGATACAAGGACAAAACCATTTCTATCACCTCACTGAACGATACAAGGACAAAACCATTTCTATCACCTCACTGACACGATACAAGGACAAAACCATTTCTATCACCTCACTGACAAAATACAAGGACAAAACCATTTCTATCACCTCACTGACAAAATACAAGGACAAAACCATTTCTATCACCTCACTGACAAATCAAGGACAAAACCATTTCTATCACCTCACTGACAGATAAAACCAGGAAACAACAACAAAAATACAAGGACAACCATTTCTATCACCTCACTGACACGATACAAGACACAAAACCATTTCTATCACCTCACTGACACGATACAAGGACAAAACCATTTCTATCACCTCACTGACACGATACAAGACACAAAACCATTTCTATCACCTCACTGATACGATACAAGGACAAAACCATTTCTATCACCTCACTGACACGATACAAGGACAAAACCATTTCTATCACCTCACTGACACGATACAAGACACAAAACCATTTCTATCACCTCACTGATACGATACAAGGACAAAACCATTTCTATCACCTCACTGACACGATACAAGGACAAAACCATTTCTATCACCTCAGAGAGAGACATCATGACGAATGACATAGACTCATTGCATCATGTGTGCACTTGCTGCCCTCAAAGATGACAACGAAAAGAAAAAAAAAGAAAGAAAAGAAAACCCTGCACATATTGCTTCACTTCATCCCTGACACGACTACCGACTTAACCCTTCTGAGTTCCTCAACCTACCAGGTAGCTGCTGGAAGCTGGTCGATATGCGGAGGGGAGGGAAGCAAGGAGTCAACGAAAGGTTACTGTAACTGATCTTAGTACCAAAGACCAGCTTATAAAACAGTACAGTTTCAAGGTCGTCTGCGTGGGTTTTTGAAAAAAACAACAAACATCCATGTAAGAGAGCAATCAGACGGGTAATTACAAGGCGCGTGCACGCACACACACACACACACACAGACACACACACACACACACACACCAACAAACACACATACACAAACACACACACCCACAAACACACCAACAAACACATATACACATACACACACACAACCCCCCAACCAAAAAAAAAAAAAACACACACACACGCACATGCACACACAAACACACACACACACACACAACACAACACACACACACACACAAACACAACACACACACACACACACACACACACATACACACAACACACACACACACACACACAAAACAACACACACACACGCACATGCACACACAAACACAACACAACACACACAAACACACACAAACCTAATATCAACGCATAACCAGACAGTAATCAAATATTCCTTGACCCATTTCACTCTCCTAACACTCTGCAAGGAAACCAATACATTTGCTGAATAAATGAAGAAAGTACGCCTTCTCATGTTTCTAATGCACTGAACGACATTGTAATTCTGCTGCTCTTTAGGCCATACTCCTGATCAATACCATTTTCTTTCTATGCCACTGGCACAGTCTAGCTAATGCCTTGATCGCAGAAATGAATCCTTTTGTGTCCTTGAAAACAAAGCCAATACTTCACAACAGACTGTAAGTCACTGGTAAACTCCAGCCTTCCCTCTGGGTGGGAAACTTGTACAGGACATGCTGACTCAGAGAAAAGAATTCTGGTCTTTCTCAACACTGAAACTGTAATAAGCTATTTCTTTACGCTAATATCAGTTATGGTGATCCTTCTCGACACTGAAACTGTAGTAAGTTATTTCGTGGTGCTAATATCAGTTATATATTCACAAAAGAGTTCTTGAATGTTACATAGAACCAATACTGTTGTACGGATGTGAGGCGTGGACAGTAAACAAACAAAGCCAGAACAAGATTGAGGCAGCCGAGATGTGGTTTCTAAGAAGAATGTTGAGAGTTCCATGGACAGCAAAGAAAACAAACGAGACAGTCTTGATGGAGGCAGACACGAGTAGATCATTCATAAGGAAGATTAGGAAAAGACAGGCAACATTTACAGGCCATTTTATGAGGAAGGGGGATTTGGAGCACCTGGTCACAACGGGAAAGCTGGAGGGAAAGAGAGCACCAGGTAGACCCAGGGAGAAAATGCTAGACGGACTTGCAGAGTGGCTGAAGACAAGGAGGGTGGAGGAGATGCTTGGGGCAACAAGAGATAGACAGATGGAAATTATGATCGCCAACGTCATGCGGCAGGGCACCTGATGATGATGAATAATATCAGTTATAGTGATCTTTCTCTACACTGAAATTGTCTTATAAGCTACTTTTTAGTACTGTCAGTTACACTGAAACTGTATGGTCTTATAATCTATTTTATAGAACTAATATCAATTACAATCACCTTTCTCTGATCCTTTTGACTCCCTTAACCTGTGTTATTTCTCAGTGAGAAATACTAAAGTTGACGTGACCTGACTTTACCTGACACATGACCATCATAACGGAACAAAATCAACACTCTGTTGGGTCTACATGAACCCATCCTGAATACAGCAATGTAAACTTGGTTTGATCATGTCATCTGCTACAGCACAAATATCCAAGACCATTCTTGAGAGTAATGATAATGATAATAATAATAATAATAATAATAATAATAGTAATAATAATAATAATAATAATAATAATAATAATAATAATAACAACAATAATGATAATAATAGTAACACCACCACCACCATCACCAATAATAATAATAACAATAGTAACAACAACAACAATAATAATAATAATAATAATAGTAATAATAATAATAATAATAATAATAATAATTTCACTTATATAATGCATACAGTCAATGTCAAAAGCATGCTCATTCTGCTTTACAGGAAAACAATAGACAATGTGCTTACACACACACACACACACACACACACACACACACACACACACACACACACACACACACACCACATCAAATACACACACATCAAACACACACACATATCACACAGACACATCACACACACACACACACACACACACACACACACACACACACACACACACACACACACACATCACACACACACACACAGATGCACACACACCAAGGGTACACTCAACTTGTCAAATGAGTGACCTTTAACCCCCCCCCTCTCTCTCTCTCTCTCACACACACACACACACACACAGACACCATAGAGAATGCTGAGTCAGAGTACACTCAGGCCATTAAGCATGGACCCTTCTTTATGACAACTATAAACATTTCTGTCTCATTACATACCACTGACAGGTGAGTCAAGAAAGGTGCACGACACAGATACCTGCCAATATGTAAGGAGATTTCCAACAAAAATGATTACAAGAAAAATCTGCTCATTTCGGGTTGTTGGAGAAGATAAAGCAGAAAAGAAGAGGAGATGGGGAACACTCTCATAATGCTGATCTAGACAGCAGATGAGACCTCCTCCACCCCACTCCTCCTTAACCTCACAGATACGGGACAACCTTTACCCTCTAACCCAGTAACCAGCGCAGCCTCAAAGGAGGTACAGAGACGCCAACCTATTCCATTCTATTTAACCCTTTGACTCCCGCACCCTATCTACCAACTGCAAAAACTTAACCCCTTGATTCCCTCATCCTATCCAACAGCTTCCTGCAGGAAGCTGGTGGATAGGCTGAGGGAATCAAAGGGTTAAGTTGTTGCTTTGCTAGCTATGGTTGGCAATGCAGGATGCTGGTGGGCAGGGTGCAGGAGTCAATACAATACACTACAAAACAGTACAACACAATACAGCACAGTGAAATGCAATGGAATGCAGTGGAATACAATACAATACAATACAATACAACACAACACATTGCATTACAATACAATGCAATACAATACAATACAATACATACACTACACTACACTACACTACACTACACTACACTACACTACACTACATAACTTCTTCATTAATCCAAAAGTCTGGAAATTTACATTGCAATCATTTTGCTCCAAGCATACACACATCCTTCTCACAATAGTATAATAAACCACAACATTAACTTGAGTCTTTGCCATCCCTTTCAGTAACATTTTTTTTCTGCTTTCAGGTGAGATTAATCCCACAAGTAAACAGAAGGGCCAACCAACATCCTGTTGAATCACCAATCAATCCCCTCACCTTTCCACACACAAATTTTCATGAGGAAAGGGAAGAAAAATCAATACGCGTTAACAGAGCCGGTGAAACTGAAAGCACATTCACAGCAACCCAACACTGGCAGTTCCCATGGATTCCCCCACCCCCACCCCGACACTGGTAGAATGAATGAACATAGGTCTTTATTAAATGTGTCAGAGAGTCAATTATGAAAGCCATTCAGGGTAATATCACTGAATGATAAAGAAAATGAGACGAGGAAAAAAATGTAAAATGAAAATGTT
Source organism: Monoplex corrugatus (assembly GCA_030674185.1). Lineage (NCBI taxonomy): Eukaryota > Metazoa > Mollusca > Gastropoda > Littorinimorpha > Ranellidae > Monoplex > Monoplex corrugatus. Next base: position 51,643,327 of record JAPXFY010000015.1, on the reverse strand, counting down.
GATGATGATGATGATGATGATGATCCAAAACAAGTGCGACCACCCACGTTCGAGCAAACAGGAACCAGAAAAACACGAAAACAGAATCAGAACGCGTCTTTGATACAACCAGGCACGACAGGCGTCAATTTTCAGCCGACTGGCCTTTGTCAAGCATAAACATAAGATCACAAACGAACAAACAACAAATACAGAAATTTAGGAGGAAAAGGCTAAAATTTCCCTGCCGCTTTGTCCAGTGGAGGAAAAAAGGGCGATGATGATGAGGAGGAGGAGGAGGAGGATGACGATGGTGGTGGTGGTGGTGGTGGTGGTGGTGGTGGTGGTGGTGGTGGTGTGGTGGTGGTGGTGGTGGTGGTGGTGGTGATGATGATGATGATGATGATGATAGTGAAAAAGGGGAAAAGCAACAAGCCCTGCAGTAACGTACAACAGCTAGAATAAGAAATAAGGAATACGTCATCATTGACACAACATACAGACCTGTAAACTGACGATTAGTTAAACATTAAACAGTTCACAAAAACAGACTTTGATTGCTTCTCGCCCAACAGATAGTTTATCATGTGTGAAAAGAAACATTTCAAAACAATGATGGACAATGAAGATATGATGACAATGACAATGTTGTCGATGACAATGATATTACCACACCATCATCATCTACCGATCCAGTATAATTTAAAGCCAGAAAACATCAATAATCAACTCAAGTGAGAGGTCAAACACCTGCAATCATCTACAACAAAAACCTGTGCATACAACGGAAAAACAAAACAAAACAAAACAAAACCAAACCTGTGATCATTCCGGTTCAGGTCTGAGCCTTGTCAATCTATATGATGCTTGACTCAACTTGTACACAATTTAATATCATCATGCCAATGGAAGAGCTGAGCAACTCAATCAAGGTGAACCTGACGTACCTGAGCACCCGTGACCTTATTCCACCCTTCGGCATGCCCAATGACACACGGACAACTATCAACACAACATCAAGACAAAAGCACCCACCCAGCTAACGCAGCTGACTGAGACTGTAACAGCAGTAACATCCAAAACGGCAGCAATATCCGATAGGCCAAAAAGTCACAGGATCATGACTGACGCACACACACGCAGTGAATGGGGTTGACACTTTCAGAAGCCATCACAAGTCTAGCACCGCAGCGTCGCCTCACCAGGCAACCTCGCCAAAACACAATCAACCTCCTTTCCCATGACGCAATGCTGTCAAAACGATAAGAGACGCGCGACCACCGAGTACATATGGCATGCTGCATGCCTCAGCAGCCAGCCTTCCATGGTGTGTGCGAGGCTGTAGTGTCTGTCTGTCCACAGCGCAGCGGGGCGCTGCGCAGCAGAGCATGGTGCTGTATGGCAGTGCTTGATGCTGCAAGCTTCAGTACGGTGGCCATTGATCTGAAGTGGACGGGTGAGCGTGGTGTCTGAGTGTGTGTTTGTGTGTTTGGTGTGTGTGTGTGTGTGTGTGTGTGTGTGTGTGTGTGTGTGTGTGTGTGTGTGTGTGTGTGTGTGTGTGTGTGTGTGTGTGTGTGTGTCCATGTCTGCTGTGTCCGTGTTGGTCCTGACAACACACACATCTCCTCTGCTCCAGTGTTCCATCAATTATTGATGGCTTTTCCTTACCAGTTATACCCCTCGCCCTACATCTCTCTCTCTCTGTGTTCATTTCAATCTTACTTTGCTCTCTCTCTCTCTTTCTCTGTTCATTTCAATCTTGCTTTGCTCTCTCTCTCTCTTCCTCTCTCTCTCTCTTTCTCCTTTTACATTTTCTCTCTCTAAATATCTCTTTTAATCTCTCTCTTCCTTTCTTTCTTTCTCTCTCCACAATCTCCTGTTCCTTCCCTCTTATACAAAACTTCTCTATCTTCCCTCTCTTTCTCTCGCTCATAATGTCCACCCCTCTTCCCTGTCCCCTTCTATCTTTCCTTCTTCTAAAATCATTAGCTGAAAGGAAGACTGGTAATCAGTGAGAGAAAGAGAAGGGAGAGAGAGAGAGAGAGAGAGAGGGAGGGAGGGAGGGGGAGAGAGAGAGAGAGAGTGAGTGAGTGGGTGAGTTTGTGTGTGTGTGTGTGTGTGTGTGTGTGTGTGTGTGTGTGTGTGTGTGTGTGTGTGTGTGTGTGTGTGTGTGTGTGTGTGTGTGTGTGTGTGTTCGTTCGTTCATTCTTTGATTTAACGACTTTTCACTGTAAGTGATATTAGACGGGGGGAGGGGGGGGAGGGGAATAAAAAAAATATATATATATATATATATATATATATAAATAAACTAAAGTGGAGAACGATAGTTGGGCGGGTTGGATTGGGGCAGAGGGGAGACAGAGGAAAAAGTCATAATTAGGTGGTAAAATAGTAAAATGGAACGAAATCTTAACTCTAACATTAGTAACAATTAACTTCAACAATGTGAAGGGAAGATTTAACACTAAAACACAAAATGCATAAAGTTAAAGTAATGCATTAAGAGGACTGTTAAGTAATGATTCTGAAATATTAAGTATCAAAGATTGATCTGATGTTACTTTTTTAAATGAGTTTCAGAATAGTTTTCTTGTGTGTGTGTGTGTGTGTGTGTGTGTGTGTGTGTGTGTGTGTGTGTGTGTGTGTGTGTGTGTGTGTGTGTGTGTGTGTGTGTGTGGTGTATGTGCGCGCGCGTGCATGTGCATATGCGCATGTGCATGTGCATGCGTATGTGTGCAAGTGAATGTGTTTGCATACAGACATATGCACGTGTCTTGACTGTGCCATCAAGAGCTGTGTAAATATCATGCGGACCTGTGATATACTGGTGACACGTCATATAGCCCTGAAAGTTCAAATCCTATGCCAAAACAACTCGTATAAATATGCATTCAATTCCTCATGAAGCACGTGCGATGAATCGTTCTTGAACAAACTCAAAACACAAAGATTTTATGATAAACACTCACATATCGCGGCTAAATGTCAGACTTCCAGTCACAAGGTCCTGGGTTCGGATCCACCTGGTGGATAAAGGGCGGAGACTTTTCGGACCTCCTGGTCAACACATGTGTTGACTTGTCGGTGCCCATCTCCCTTCATGTGTATACATAAGCAGAATATCACGTAAGCACATGACAGATCTATACGTGTAGTCAGTGGCTGGGTTATGGAAACATGAAAAAACCTAGCATGCACACCCACCAAAGTGTAGCCTGTACAGCAGTAACACAGTGGAATATGGTCAGCGCGACTAACCGCTTGAGTTCCCTGTGCTCCATTTAAAAAAAACAAAAAAAACCCTGATTAACCTTTTAACTTCCGCACCCTGTCCACCAGCATCCTGCATTGTCAACCATGGTAGCAAAGCAAAAACAACCTTTTGACTCCCTCACCCTATCCACCAGCCTCCTGCAGGAGTCAATGGGTTATGTGTATTGAACTGTAAGCCAAAATGAGTTCTGAGAATAGCGCTACACAAGAACGGTTTACAACTACTATTGCTACTACAATTTTTCCATCAATATTAAGACAAGTTGATAAGTTTAAATATCTGGGAACAGTCATCTCATCAGATGGCAGATGTACATTAGAAATATCCAGCAGAACTGGCCAAGCTGAAATAATATTCAAAAAAATGAAAAGCACTCTTACCAATGAATGCCTATCAATTAACATCAGGAAGAGAATTCTTCAGTATTATATAAAACCAATACTGTTGTACACGCACCAAGCCTGGACAATCAAATCACAAAGTCAGAACAATACTGAGGCAGCTGAAATGTAGTTTCTAAGAAAAATGTAACTAAGAGTTCCATGGACAGCAAAGAGAACAAGTGAGACAGTCTATGAGGCAAGAGACATTTGAGCACCTCGTCACAAAAGGAAAGCCAGAGGGAAAAAGAGCACCAGGTAGACCCAGGGAGAAAATTATATCCTCAAAATACACGACAGTAAAAATTATTATATTCCTCTCTCTCATAAACAAACTTCAAAAGCAGAATATTGTGAGTATCTGCCATCTTAGGAATACCTAAGGATCACAATGCCTTCTCAACAAATTGTAACATAAAACATCCCCATGCTGGTCCGTGTGATCTTTGGTAAGTTTTAGTCATTGTTGGGTGATTGCTTTGGTGACTGATGACAGTGTGTGCCTTGGTTTGATTCTGGAATGGAGATTTGGTGCCTTATAAATGTCAGTAGTAGTAGTAGTAGTAGTCATCGTCGTCATAGTAGTAGTAGTAGTAGCAGTAGTCATTGTCATCATAGTAGTAGTAGTAGTACTATTATTATTGTTATTATTATTATCTTCGTGTGTTTCGAGTTAACAGAACAATTATGAATGACTACATTAACCAACATCTGATCAAATTTGCCTCTGGTAAATTCATGTCTCTTTGTCTCATTTCATATAGTCAAACCAATTCTTCCTGTTATTTTCACCTATCTCCCAACTACATAAACAGAGACAAACAGACACACACACATACACGCATGCACACACACACACACACACACACAAACACACACACACATGCGCGCAAACCATAACACACACACACACACACACACACACACACACACACACACCCATACATATTCACAATCCACACAATAAAATCCGAACGGATACTTCTCTCTTATACTCAAGCATCTTCATAACACTGTTCCCATACCACGCATTACCAGATGCACATATATTTCTTGTCATTCCCTCCAATCTTATCCTTTGATAGTATCCATTATTCCTGACAGGGTTATGATGACAACAGAACAGATCTGATCCACCCACACACACACACACACACACACACACACACACACGCACGCTGACACATGCACAAATATACACATGTACAACCCCATCCCCTCCCCCCCCCCCACACACACAGATAACATATTCACACACACACCTATAAATCACATACAATACACAAACACAACCTACTCAATTTCATTCACAAGCTTTAACATAACAGCGGCTGCTCACAGTTCCCATAGACATCTCCCGACATGAGAGTACAGACATTTTCCCAAGCGCGCCCTTCCTCGCAAAATACATCCTCTTGCAAAAGCCTTTCACCTCCGTTATCGAACACATCTTCCTTCAAAACCCACGTCGGTTTTCCTCCTTTCACGAAACGAATCTTCCTTGCCAAAAACGACTCATCCACCGAAACACCCCAATCTCACCAACAAAGCAAAGAAGCTGAAGCTAACAGCCAGTGCTCTTGTTCTGTCTCCTCTGGCTCATCTCCCTCTGCTCAAGCCAGCGCTGTCAGGGACAAATCTCCCACAGACCTTTCCCTGTGGGGAGAAAAATCAATAGGACAAAGTGTTTCTGGCTCTATAAAAGTCAGCTAAGCTTTAATTCACCCATGCTGAGTGGCGTGGGTGGTGTGGGGGTGTAAGCAAAAGGTTGGTGACAGATGATGTCAGACTCAGCGGGAGAAAGAGAGAGAGAGAGAGGGGGAAAAAAAAGGAAAATCTAGCAAAATCCTTTCTTTTTTCTTTTAAGCGTTGGAGGAAACCTGTCATTCATGACTTTCTAATTCTGGAAGAGCTGTGTTAGTGGGTGTACAGGCATTATCTCGTTCTGAATTGTAGTCAGCGTACAAATGTGATGCTATTTCAAGTTCAGCTATCTGTCAGGTTTTATATGTACAAAATGGTGTTTGGAAAAGCATTGTTGACCAGTGCCTTGCCTGATCACCACCTCCTCATTCCCAATATGCACACAGTGAATATTTAATTATTGATAAATTAAGTTGAGGTCATACCATGACAGCCCTGAGCTGTCTGATTCAGTATAAAATGACATAATTAGCTCAGGTCACTACCCGTGACAGTCCTAGGTCTGATTCAGCGTATAAAATGACATAATTAGCTCTGTCAATGTAGCACCACAGAAGCAGCAGAAACCACATCATTATCATCACTGTCATGATATTTAAGAGCTAAGGGAGTACACTATGACTGGTATGGGAAGATATGACATTCCGCGACGTCGACAGCCTTAAAACTTCAACGACACCCTGGAAACTACAAATGACAGAGAGATGATGTCAAGAAATCAACCCATTTTCTCCACTAAAAACACAACCTGATTAACCCTTTAACTCCTGCACCCTGTCCACCAGCATCCTGCTTTGCCAACCATGCTAGCAAAGCAAAAACTAAACCCTTTGATTCCCTCGCTCCATCCTCCAGCTTCCTGCAGGAAGCTGGTGGATAGGGTGAGGGAATCAAGGAGTTAAGTTTTTGCAGTTGGTGCATAGGGTGTGGAAAGTACAAAGGATTAACAATGGTGAAGAAAGTTGTCAGAAATTGTAGTGGAGGAAAGTTGTCAGAAATTATAGAAGAGAAGTTGTCAGGAAATTAATACAGTGGGAAAAGGTTGGAGAAGGTTGTCAGGAAATTAACTATGATGAAGACGGTTGTCAGGAAATTAACTATGATGAAGACGGTTGTCAGGAAATTAACTATGGTGCAGAAGGTTGTCAGGAAATTAACTTATGATGAAGAAAGTTGTCAGGAAAATAACTATGATGAAGAACGGTTGTCAGGAAATTAACTATGATGGAGAAGGATGTCAGGAAAATAACTATGATGAAGACGTTGTCAGGAAATTAACTATGGTGCAGAAGGATGTCAGGAAATTAACTGATGAAGAAGGTTGTCAGGAATTTAACTAAGATGGAGAAGGTTGTCAGGAAATTAACTAAGATGAAGAAGGTTGTCAGGAATTTAACTAAGATGGAGAAGGTTGTCAGAAAAGTAACAAAGATGGAGAAGGTTGTAAGAAAAGTAACACAAAGATGAAGAAGGTTGTCAGAAAAGTCAAGATGGAGAAGGTGTCAGGAAATTAACAGCGTGGTGGTGGGCAAGGTTGTCAAGAAATTAACTATGGTGGAAAAGGTTGTTAGGGAATTAACTGCGGTGGTGGGCAAGGTTGTCAAGAAATTAACTATGGTAGAAAAGACTGTCAAGAAATTAATATAGTGGAAAAGCCGGAGAAGATAGTCAGGACATTAACTATGGTAGAAAAGATTGTCAGGACATTAACTACAGTAATAGTCAGGACATTAACTATGGTAGAAAAGATTGTCAGGACATTAACTACAGTACGAAAGGTTGTCAAGAAATTAACTATGGTGAAAAAAAAAAGTTGTCAGGGAGTTAATGAATGTGGAAAAGGTTGTTAGGTAATTAATTACCTATGGTGGAGAAGGCTACCAATAACCCATCTCTCACCATATAACCAGCCTAGCTCTAGACACAAGGTCGTACAAGAACACACATACACAAACATATGTTTGATCAAGCATGTAGCCTTGTGGTTCAAGCACTTGGGTAGGATGAAAATAACCTGGGTTTGAATCACCAGTAGTAAATGTCTTAAGTGGTGGTCTTGATACTAGTTTTTTGGATAAGAGATAAACCCAGGTTCCGAGTGCAGCATGCACTTACAGTACTTTAACTCTTTGACTCCCGCACCCTATCCACCAATTGCAAAAACCTAAACCGTTGACTCCCTCACTGTATTCACCAGCTTCCTCCAGAAAGCTGGTGGATAGAGTGAGAGAGTGAAAGGGTTAAGTTTTTACTTCGTTAACAAGGTTGACAATGCAGGATACTGGTGGACATGGTGTGGGAGTCAAAGGGTTAAAGATCGTAAGGTGACAGAGGAGTTTGGCAACATTCTGTTGAAAAATCCACTTCCACAGGTACACAGAAATACATACATACAGGAAAAAAAAAACGAAAAAAAAACCACACAACAACAAAAAAACAGACAAAATGGGCGGCATGGCACTGTGACAATGTGCTCCCCCAGGGAAAGTGGCCTGAATTTCACACTGTAAATCCAGTGTGATCAAAAACAAAGAAAAAAAAGAAAGAAAGAAAGAAGGAAGGAAAGAGAGAAAGAAAGGAAGAAAAAGAAAGCAAGAAAGAAAGAACGAAAGAAAGAAACAAAGAAAGAAAGAGAGAGAGAGAGAAAGAGAAAGAAAGAAAGAAAGAAAGAAAAAAAGAAAAAGACAGAAGAAAGACAGAAAGAAAGAAAGAAAGAATGAATGAATGAATGAATGGAAAAAAGAAAGAATTCTGTACAGTCCCCTCACACATACACATGCACACAACATTCCCCGCACTACTCTCCATACACAGACACAGACAGAACCTCAGTTAAACTTCAGTGATTTTCAGCCATCAGCAAAGGAGGGAGAAGGATTAACCCCTTGACTCCCACACTCTGTCCACCAGCATCCTGTTTTGTCAACCATGCTAGCAAACCATTCCCTCACCCTATCCACCAGCTTTCTGCACGAAGCTGGTGGATAGGGTCAGGGAGTTAAAGGGTTACATTTTTACTGTTGGTGGACAGGGTGCGGGAGTCAAAGGGTTAAGAAAAATCAAAGAATATCATCAATGGAGCCCCAATAAATCACCCCTGTGTAAACAGAACACGCGAAGGAAAATCCAAAGATGATACCCACTGTTGCAACACGCGCTCAAGAGTGCAACTTGTATGTGTGTATAACCCGGCATTTTGCAATGCCCAATATAACTAAACAATCTCCCTTGGTGCAAAAGATGGGTCTGGAATAAACTATTTGTCTGGAATAAGCTATTTGTCTGAACATTTGTGCAAAAGTTTCCAAAGTACAAGGGTATAAAATGCAGTAACCTAGTTTCAGTTTCTCAAGATGACATCTTCTTGCTTGGAACAAATTCCACATGCACTGACAGTACAGACACCTTGTGATGGATATTATTTACAATTTTCTGTTATTTTGTTATTTGTGTTTAAAGCCCAGCTAACTGCGTACAGCCATATCAGGGCAATAAGCATTTAAAAACATATGCAATATTTCAACATAAGAAAATTAAGGAGAAGAAAATTAACTACACATATCAACGCATTTGCGCACATAATCTAGGGAGAAGCCCCTGGCGCTGACCACTCCATCCAATTTATCACACAGGGGATTTTAAAAAAAAACATACCTGAACACAAATTTCAAACATAACTAAGGAAAATACAATATATATAAAAACGGGCCTAAATTACTTTAAATTGCTTCTACATATCTCATTCCCTAGAGCCAAAATGAACATCACACATGTACCCAATTATCAATCCTTAGAGAAAGTACTAAAACTTTATCAAACGCACACATGTGAATGGCCAGCGGGGCAGAAAATGATTGGAAGAAAATGACAGAAAGCAAAGGAACAAGGCAGAAACAAAGAGAAAGACAGAAAGAAGGAAATTTCTAGCACAGTATTTTCCAGAAGGTGGGGATAATATTTATACTGAAAGAGTTCCTGGTGTCCCCAAAAAGGAAATATACACAATGACCACAGCATAAGTCTTATACCTGGACAAAAGCCACACACACTGGCAAGCTCTTGGGAATAACCTAAAAAAAAAATCCTGAGAAATGTGCCCACCAAACAAAACACCAATAAAATCAATAACATGCTTTTGACCCTTTGACTCCCGCACCCTATCCACCACTGCAAAAACTTAACCCTTTGACTCCCTACCCTATCCACCAGGAAGCTGGTGGATAGGGTGAGGGAGTCAAAGGGTTACGTTTTTGCTTTGATAGCATGGTTGACAATGCAGGATGCTGGTGGACAGGGCGAGGCAGTCAAATGGTTAAAGATCCTGCTAGCAGTGTCAAGTGTTCACTGACTTATGGAAACATGAAAACACCCAGCACACACTCACCACTGAAAACAAAGAGTGTGACTGCCTTAACACCAAGGTGAAAAAAAAAAAGTAAACAAATGACTGTACATATAAAAGCGCGCTCAAATATTCAAGTGCCCATGAAAATTGCAGCCGATGACCTAAACAAAAACAGACAAACAAACAACAACAAAAACATCTGATGCCAATGCAAATCATCACTTACTAATGTAACAAATGCCACGGCATCACAATGGACATATATTCAGCTCTCTTCATAGGCCACAGGGTTTTTTTTTGTTTTGTTCTTTTTTAGCATACAATCTCTTGTCAGTGTAACAAATGCAAGGAAACTGTTTATACCTGCTAATGACTGTACTCTCTCCAGTGTCATTGCTCATACCACAGTGACAGATACCGTGAAGTAAATATGGCAGATGGTAAATTCATAATTCTGTTGTTGGCTTTTTTTTATTTTCTTCTGCAATAACAACAATCAGTGCACTTTCAAATACAATCATGTTTTCAAAGGATCTGACTGACTGACTGATTGATCGATCGATTGATCGAGTGAGTAAGTGGGTACGTGATGAGTGAATGAGTGAGTGAGTGAATGAGTGAGTGACTGATTGACTGAATGAATGACAGACTGACTGATTAGTTGTTGAACTGACTGAATAAAAATATCCTTCATGCTTCCAATAGATCTGACTGATTTATTCATTAACTGATTGATCAGCTGATTGACTGGATATTTGATGAACTGATTGAGTGTACTGACTAACTGACTGATTAGTTGTTGAACTGAATGAATAAAAATATCCTTCATGCTTCCAGCAGATCTGACTGATTTATTTACTGATTGATTAACTGATTGCTTGACTGACTGACTGGACATTTGGTGAATGAACTGATTGAGCGACTGCTGATCTTTGACTGGTTGATTGACAGACTGATTATTTGAACTGATTGAATGACTAATGATCTGACTGATTCATTGACTGATTGATTATTTGATTGATTGATTGACAGAGCGGTTTGATTGATTGACTGACTAGTTGATGAACTGACTCAGTAATTGATTGATTGTTTTGATGACTGACTGTCAAATCGGTTGATGAAGTTCAGGTCCAGCTTCAGGTTCATATTGCTTAAAAAAAAGCCCTGGCGACTACTAGAGCCATATCAGGACTAACACCACATTAAAAAACGACACCCAAGTTAAAATAAAAAAAACAACAACAACAGTTAAAAACCATGCTCACTGTTATCCTTGCAAAGTCTAAAACACGTTTGAAAGAAAAACATATTCATACTTCAAATCATAACAGATGATGAAGTTGACTAGATGACTGAATCGATGATGAACTGACTGAGTAGCTAGCGTTATTCCATTAACCCTTTGACTCCTGCACCCTATCCACCAACTGCCAAAACTTAATCCTTTGACTCCCTCACCCTATCCACCAGCTTCCTGCAGGACGCTGGTGGATAGGGTGAGGGCGTCAAAGGGTTGAGTTCGTGCTTTGCTACCATGGTTGACAATGCAGGATGCTGATGGACAGGGTGCCGGAGTTGAAGGGTTAATCCAGAAAGAATATGTGTTTACCAGTATGCAGCCTTTCCAGCCTCACCCCCAAGATCCCAACTACCAGTCAAGAGATGGGTTACATGGAATCTGTTGTTGGCATAAAGATCAGGAAAGCAAAGAGTGTATGCACCATGTGTAGTTCTATTTTCAAACACAAACACCAAATACAAACATTGTCTCTGCTTTCAAACACAAACACAAACACTGTCTCTGTTTTCAAACACCAAACACTGTCTCTGTTTTCAAACACAAACATGTCTCTGTTTCCAAACACAAACACCAAACACTGTCCCTGTTTTCAAACATAAACACCAAACACTGTCCCTGTTTTCAAACACAAACACCAAACACAAACACTGTCCCTGTTTTCAAACACAAACACCAAACACAAACACTTTCTCTATTTTCAAACACAAACACCAAACACAAACACTGTCTCTGTTTTCAAACACAAACACAAACATTGTCTCTGTTTTCAAACACAAACACCAAACACAAACACTGTCTCTGTTTTCGAACACAAACTTCAAACACAAACACTGTCTCTGTGTTCAAACACAAACACTGTGTCTCATAAATCACTGCTAAAAGTTTTACTGATGGTACTGAAAGAATCGAACCAACTTAGTGTTGCTGAGACAAGCATATATGCCTTAAAGTTCAGCACTGTCAGAGTTATTGCTGTTTACATCCCAGCTGATTGCACTTAGATATTTCAAGGCTACAACCATCTCAAAAAGTACACCGTACCGAACTGGAGGAAAAAACAAACAAACAGGAAAAGAACATTATAAACACACATCAATGCATTCGCGCACACAATCTAAGGACATGCCCCTGATGCTGACCAACCCATCCAATCTATCACCAGAAGATCAATAACAACAACAAAAATGAACACAAGTATAAATACACCTAAGGACACTTCAACGCGCACAAAAACAGACACAAACTACCCAAAATTGCCTCCACAAATCACACCCACCCCTAGAGCCAAAAATGCACCCAACACGTGTACCCAATCAACCATCCCAAGAGAAAATGTATAAGGCCCCATAGAACACACACACACAGGTGAATGGACCATCAAGGCAGATAATGATACAAAGAAATGACAGAAAGCAAAGGAGCAGGGCAGAAGTAAAGAGAGTGTAAAAAAAAAAATTTTAAAAAAAAAGGAAATTTCTGGCTTGAACAAAAGCTGTCACATAAAAGATGTATTGCATACGATTGTATGGTCTGACCAGTCACTAAGGTGAAACGGTTAGCACAATGGACTGCTGGCTGGAAAGTCATGGGTATGAATACCCTTGGTCCTGTCAAAATCACTGTGGTATTTTTTAGCCCTGACAAAACCCTACCCTGAACTGAGCGTGCTGTGGGCTCATTGGGAAGACTGAGACTACATGGTCAAGTCTCATCTACTTCACAAATGTTGGGAAGACTGAGACTACATGGTCAAGTCTCATCTACTTCACAAATGTTGGGAAGACTGAGACTACATGGTCAAGTCTCATCTACTTCACAAATGTTGGGAAGACTGAGACTACATGGTCAAGTCTCATCTACTTCACAAATGTTGGGAAGACTGAGACTACATGGTCAAGTCTCATCTACTTCACAAATGTGTCACTGAGGGTGTTGCTAAAATCTCCTGACCATCACGGCAGGTGTTTGCATCTCTCAAACCTGGCTGATGCAAACACATATAATAAAAGTAAGGAAGAGTACAGCCTTGTCATGCAGTCTCAATTCAGAATATGTGTTCGCATCAACCAGGCTTGAGAGATGCAGACACCTGGAATGTTGGTCACGAGATTTTAGCAGATTCCCAGGGACTCTACAGCATCACAATTATCATCCCTACTGTCATCACCATCAAAGCAATGTGGAAAAATGTCCCAAGTTCTGTGCTCATTAATGTGATGAAGGAAATGGGATAGGAAGCAAAAAAGGCTGTATGATCATGTTGCCCACTATATATGATCAACAAATCAAAACCATCATGACCATGATCCATCAAACTGACTCTTGGGACCGTGAGCATGCCACACCATTCTGGAAATAAAAGCCCAAAATCTGCATATCCAACACAGTAAGCATGGCACTAATAACTTGGCATATGATACGTTTATCAGCAAATACGTTTAGCAGCAAATCACATTATGGCTAGATGTGATACTGTGCATTAGTGCAGCAAACTGCATTTGACAGCTCAATAGGATACAATGCAGCTGAACAATTTTCTACGTTGCTCTGATTCCCAAAGGTGCATGGCCACAGCTCTTTTTCAAAGCAGTGAATGATTCAGAGGCAGTAATTCTGTTTCAGGGTGAAAAAAGGGAAAGAGTGAAACTATACTGAAAAGCTGGCACTAATCCTTGGCAACTTTGCTCTAAAATAAAATCAACAAATTCAGTCTTTGGCAATTTTATTCTAAATTACAATCAACAAACTCTACTCTACATGATGACAAGAATAAAACTAAAACACCAGCATTTGTTTTCTGTTAAATTCATTAAAGGCATTTCATCATAATTTAGACCCTGGTAAAAGTAATATATTATTCATACCACAGCTTACTGACTCATCTATGAGCCAATCAACAGAATGCTGGGTTGGTCTTTTTTTGTTCAACATCTATCCATATCTAAACTCTGTTGCATCCAGGTTTGTCTAAATTGAAACTTCTAGTTTTCAAAAAAAAAATGTGTGACCGCACCATGTCCACCAGCATCCTGCAACGTCAACCATACAAACAAAGCAAAAACTTAACCCTTTGATTTCCTCACCCTTTCCACCAACTTCCAGGAGGAAGCTGGTGGACAGTGTGAGGGAGTCAAAGGGTTAAGTTTTTGCAGTTTGTGGACAGGTTGCGGGAGTCAAAGGGTTAAACTGAAACTGAGTGTGTGTGACTCACTGATTGTACGAAACCTTTGTGACCTTCTAGAAAAATGAAATTTGGCAAGTGTGTTAACAGCAGTGTGCACTGTACTCTGTATTTAAGTCAGTCTAAGTGTGAAAGACAGTGTCACTGTCATCAAACTGTCACCAGATGTGTCACATTTTCATGTTACAATCAGATGGACAATGTAGAATATGTAATTTTCACGCATATATGTTATTAACACATGATGAAAATTGAGTTCTTCCTGTCTGACAGTACAGCAGGTTACACTGGGTGCCCCACAACTGTAACATGATTGTAATGTTGTCAGTTGTTATACATCAACATCATCAAGTGCCCTGCCGCATGGCACTGGCGATCATGGCCCTCCATATGCATCTATCCCTTGTTGCTGCAAGCACATCTTCCACCCTCTCTATCCTCAGCCACTCTACAAGTCCAATATTTTTTTCCCTGGGTCTACCTGGTGCTCTTTTTCCCTCCAGCTGTCCTGTTGTGACCAGCTGCTCTAATTCCCCTTTCCTCATAAAATGGCCTATAATTGTTGCCTGTCTTTTCCTAATCTTCTTTATCAATGATCTTCTTGTGTCTGCCTCCATCAAGACTGTCTTGTTTGTTTTCTCTGCTGTCCATGGAACTCTCAACATTCTTCTTAGAAACCACTTCTCGGCTGCCTCAATCTTGCTCTGGCTTTGCTTGTTGACTGTCCATGCCTCACAACTGTACAACATTATCAGTTCTACACAACATTCAAGAACTCTCTTCCTGATGTTAATTGATAGGCATTCGTTGGCTAGAATGCTTTTGTTATACAGTCAACTAGAACCAAACTTGTAACGGTTCTAACAGCTATCACGTATCTGTTACTCTGTTGTTTAACACTATACACACATTTGTTTGTACACTGCTTCTGCAAGTGTGATATTTGTGTCAGACTGTATATAGTAATGTGCAACCATATATAACCACAGAAAAATATCATGGCCTTCGATTTCATCAAACTAGTTAAGTCATGGGGTGGCCATTGTGAAAGAAGGGCAGGAAGCTGCAGGAAGCTGGTGGGCAGGATGAGGGAATCAAAGGGTTAAGTTTTTGTAGTTGGTGGATAGGGTATGGAAGTCAAAGGGTTAAAAATGAAAAAAGAACTAGATGAAGAGCACACCAAAAGAAACACAATGTGAAAAACAGCACTTTCATTAAGCCCTGTCTAAGATAAGCACGTAAAACATTAATTAACAAAGTTCTCAGCATCTTCACCCAACTTCAGCTTTCCACAGGAATTTCTAGGTCACTCCTCTGCTAGAATTGCAGGCCTTTTAAAAATCCATCACAAAACCAAGCCTTTTGAAAACCCATAAAAGCAACATAATTTCACACACAATTTTGCCAAGCTATTCTCAATTACACATATCCTGAGGATAAAACCCATCTACAGTTTAATGTCCTTTTCTTAATCCATTGTATTTTCGGACAATCTTTCCCTACTGGCTCTTAGCCAATGCCCCCAGTTGTTTGCCTAGAATAAAGGTGCATCACTTGCTAAGGATATTATTAAGAAAGGATTTTTGGCCATTACCTGTAAGAAGGTATTTGCGTTTCTGTCAGATTGCTTTATTAGATTTTCTGTTGTATGTGAGTTATTTCAAAATATGGACACATTATCTGTACGTAAATTAATGCTGAACGGGACTGGAAGTGCATTACATGTAGAAAAAAAGAAAGAAACAATGCTTCCCTTAAGAAAACAAAAACAAAAATAAAAACAAACAAAAAACGCACACAGACACACACACACAAGAAAAAAAAAAGAGACTCCTTTACAATGGTCTGGATTTAATCATAGCCTCCCTTTGTGTGTGTGAGTGAGTGGGAAGGGTGTGTGCCTGCAAAGCATGTGTGTGTGTGTGTGTGTGTGTGTGTGTGTGTGTGTGTGTGTGTGTGTGTGTGTGTGTGTGTGTGTTGTGTTGTGTGTTATGCACGCGCACGTGCATGCGCACATGTGTGTGCATGTATGTGTGTGTCACATGTGGGTGTGTGTATGTGTGCATGTTGTATAAACATGTAAGCACACAGGTGTGTGCCCCGGGTTTCCTTTTGTTCCCGACGGCTGATATTTCAGAAAGATCACCTCGGTGTCAGTCACAGAATAAAAGGCAGAAAGATGAAGATCTCCTCTGCACTCACCCTCTCCAACTCTCCACATAAGCGCACAAAGTCACTCAGTGTCTGATAAGTAGACACAACATATACGCAGTGATATTCCCATGAAAATCTCACCGAATCATTTCATCATTTACTGCTACTATGACTGAAAGAATAAAGACCGGAGAGGGATTCAAAGCACTCAAGACATTTCCATAAGCGCTTCAACCAAAAACCACATGTGCATGCATGCACACACACACACACACACACACACACACACACACACACAACACACAACACACACACACACACCACACACACACACACACACACACACACACACACACGCACAAAAGAATACAACATAACTAATAACAAGTGCAGAGAAAACACAATGCCCTTCACACAGCAATTAACAAAGCAAAATAATAACAAAACACGTCAAACAGACGAAATGATTCACGATACATGAACACACAAAAAAACCACCATGAACAATAAACGAACACACTGCAGATGAAACACACATGAAAAACTGCTAAAGAATAAAAACAACGATCAGGCATTCCCCAGACACCAGTCTGTATGACCACAACACAATGAGCATCAAATAGTCTAGAATCAACGCATAAGACACATCAAACACCAAATACTCCAGAAACACTAAATAAGACAATGAACACATCAAAACTTGCCAGAAACAGTCAATAAGGTAGTGCACATATCAAACATGCCAAAACACTCAGGAAGATAGTACACATATCAAATTTGCCCAAAACCCAAAACACTTGTTGAAATAATACACATATCAAATTTGCCCAAAACCCAAAACACTTGTTGAAATAATACACATATCAAATTTGCCCAAAACCCAAAACACTCAGGAAGATAGTACACATATCAAATTTGCCCCAAAACCCAAAACACTCGTTGAAATAATACACATATCAAATTTGCCCAAAACCCAAAACACTCAGTAAGAAAGTACACATATCAAATTTGCCCAAAACCCAAAACACTCAGTAAGATAGTACACATATCAAATTTGCCCAAAACCCAAAACACTCAGTAAAACAGTACACACATCAAACTTGCCCAAAACCCAAAATGTTCAGTAAGATAGTATACATATCAAACTTGCCCAAACCTCAAACATTCAGTAAGATAGTACACATATCAAATTTGCCCAAAACTCAAAACTCGGTAAGATAGTACATATATCAAACTTGCCCAAAACTCAAAACACTCAGTAAGATAGTACACATACCAAATTTGCCCAAAACTCAAAACACTCAGTAAGATAGTACACATACCAAATTTGCCCCAAACCCAAAACGCTCAGTAAGATAGCACACATATCAAACTTGCCCCAAACCCAAGACACTGAGTAAAATCATACACATATTAAACTTGCCCAAAACCCCAAACACTCAATAAAACAGTACAAATATCAAACTTGCCATAAACACTAAATACACCAGAAACATTAAATGACAAATTGAACACAACCAGTACACCAAAAACATTTAATACAACAAAGAACACATCAAACAGAGTACACAACCTACAACATCAAATACAAACAAAAAGCATTAAATGACACATAAACCATGGTACTCATGAACACCTTGCAAACATCACAACTGACTTTAGGAGATTGTGATGGGTCAGTTTTGGAGATTGTGATGGTTGATGCAGTTGGAGGGAGACACTTGTGTTTTTGTGTTGGCAGTCTACCAAAACATACTGTTTGAGAACTTCAGATTACTATTTGATATCATAATACATACTGTGTGTGATCTTATGTGAACGGTGCATCAACTGAATGGTGCATATATTGAAATACTGTAGCATAACTTCGTTGTAAAGGAAAAGAAACTTCTTTGCAAATGGAAAAGCATGCATGCACGTGCGCGCGCACACGCACACGCACACACCACACACCACACACACACACACACACACACACACACACACACACACACACAAACACACACACACACACTCAAATGACAAATAAACAACAGCAAATATCAAATGCATTCAAAACATTTTTTTAAAAACATAAAAAAAAGAAACACTCCCATAAAAGCAAAAAAAAACAAAAACAAAAAACCCCAAACAAACTAAAAAAAAACAGCAAATGATATATTTTCAGCAACACACAACAGAAAGAGAAGGGTAATACATCCAGTACAAAAGAAATGACATTCTTACTTCCAAGTCGTCGCTGTATGTCGACAATGTTACGAGGGAACCAGCCAACCTGTGTCGTGCGACGATTCTGTCCTTTCCACCAAAAGTGTTCAGGCCTTGGGAGGTAAACAAACACTGCCCAGTCAGTTAATGTTTTACAACTGTTTTGATAACATACCAGTCATCCTGGTCAACTGATTGGTGAGTTGCATGAATAGTTGGTTGCTTGACTGAGTTTGTGTCTGTTTTTGTTTGTTATTTTCCTACTTCTGGTTATTCCATTCCATTCTTCTTGTGTAATTTGACTTTCCCGCTTCTATTACGTTTCACCGTTCTTATCATGTACTTTGTGCATTCAAATTATGGAGCAAGAAACTCTGGCGAGAGCTGGACAGCAGATATTTCTCAGAGGAGAAGCCCCGATCAAGCCAATGTCTTGGTCCAACAGTCCTTACACTCTAAGGGGGCCAGGCCGTTTCCTGGGCATGACTCCTGGACGCCCTTCCCTGTTGCTTTTTTTTTCCATCTGGGTGTGAACCTGTACCTCCACGGTGATCAGCCACCTCCTCTATCTCCCTCCCCCCTCTTTTTTCCACCTGGGTTTGAACCCCTGCCTCCAGCGTCTCAAAGCCAATCATTGTTGAGACAGATGTCTTAACCACTTAGCTGTTGGACATCTGCTGCACGTAGGGAAATTCTAAGCTTTATGAAGTTCACTTTTGCTCCTTCTTAACCAGATCCGGTTGGAACTCTTTTCAGCTGCTTCTAGCCTTGTCTTCAGGGCTCTGGTCCCCTCCTTCCAAGAAACTGAGAGCTGATTCATGAGGTCATAGGCAGATGTGCCTCCCAAACCCCTTGCTCCAACCTCTATGGTGAGGACGATGGCTTAAAAGCCTGATTTCCTACAACTGCTCGCTAGATTGGCATACTTTTCAATCTTTCAGAATGGACTTCTTTGATTCTACTTTCAGACAGCACAGTGAGTTCAATCAGAATCATTCACTTTGATGAATGGGAGTGGATCATCCCGTTCTACTCTGATGAAGTGACAATGACCATCCTTTTATTTTCGTGTGTACAATAAATGTAACACTAAAAACCATCTATCTCACATATCCTGAAAGAGCAAACAGTCTGCAAATAGTTGTTGCAATTAATCCTCCTGCAGATCAACATATTGTCAAAGTCTTCAAATATACTGCATACTACTTACATTTAAGAAAAGTCTCCTTTGAATCAACACGTGAAAATCAGTACAGTGTGTTGTTTCACACCCATATATGTTTAGATGTATGCATGTTTATATTTAACATTTCAACTCCCGCACCACATCTACCAACTGCAAAAAATTAACCCTTTGACTCCCGCACCCTATCCACCAGCTTTCTGCAGGAAGCTGGTGGATAGGGTGAGGGAGTCAAAGGGTCAAGTTTTTACTTTTCTAGCACGGCTGACAATGCAGGATGCTGGTGGATAGGGTGTGGAAGTGAAAGGGTTAATGTCGCATTTGTATTCGACTGTGGCCAAAGGCCTATAACAATAGATACATGTATTTCTGTGTCCTGAGTTTAAAGAGTTCTGAATACTTACTTTCCATCAATGATAGAGATGTGGTCTCCCTCATCCACAGTCATTTTGTCAATTTCTTCAAACTTCTGTCGTGCTCTTACCACTACAGGGTGCACCTGTACAAGATAACATTGGTGTACATGATTATCAAGTATTGCTTTAATTACGGCGTATGTGGAAATACAATTCAATTCAATTCAGTTTTATCAATGTGCTCATTGATGTTTGTCTTTTGTGTTTGTGTCTCTGATTTATCATTCTCAAGGCCATCTAATGTATATACCTGCATATATACAGAATAATCTGACTTTTGCAGGCTCTTTTTATCACTGGCCACTTGCTGTGTCCAAATACTTTGGCTTGGCACTCAACAGTTTTAAACTGTAATGATTACCAGACAGACAGTTACTGTTACTTTTGTTTAAAGCCCAGCCGACTGCGTAGAGCCATATCAGGGCTATAACCCATTTCAATACATACTACTTCAACAAGGAAAAAAATGTTAAAAAAATAAAGTACACATATCAATGCATTAACGCACATAATCTAAGGAAATGCCCCTGGCGTTGATCACTCTGTCCAATTTGTCACACAGGGGATTTGAAAAACATACCTGAATACAAATTTAAACATAACTATCCAGGAAGAAGACAAAGAAGAAGGCAACACGGAACACACATACCTCACACAGAAAATCTTTCAGAGCGATGAAGGTAGGTCTGTCTTGTGGTTTGTGTGCCCAGCACTGTGTTATCAGCTGGTAAACATCACTGGGGCAACAGTCCGGTCTTGGCAAACGCTCCCCTTCCGCATCAATTTTGTGCAAAATCTGGAACAGTATCAAAATCCAAAATGAGTGTGACCGCCCGCGTTCAAGTAAACAGGAAACAGAAGAACACGAAAACAGAATCAGAACGTGTATTTAATACAACCAGACAAGACAGGTGCAAATTTTCAGCCAACTGGCCTTTGTCAAGTGTAGACGTAAGATCACAAAGGAACAAACACCAAATACAAAAATAAGGGGGAAAAGACTAAAACTTCCCTGCTGCTTCGGAAAATTTGCACCTGTCTTGTCTGGTTGTATTAAATATGTGTTCTGATTCTATTTTCATGTTTTTTCTGGTTCCTGAAAAATCATCAGTCGTGACTATCAATCTTTTAAATCAAAATGACTTCTACTGGAGTTCACAACCATCAGAACTCATATCAATACAAAAATATGTAATGATGAATGCTCCCTGAATAATCACAAGACAGATGAAAATGTCTGAAACAGTTATCTTTAATCTTGTGATTCCTTCATTCTATTGATCGGTTCCCTTTATTCATTTATTGATTAATTGACTGATTGATTGACTGATTGATTGATTGATTGATTGATTCATTCATTCATTCACTGATTCATTCATTTATTATCTATTTCCTCTTTTCTTTCCT
>JAPXFY010000015.1:51604293-51614293 GCA_030674185.1 Monoplex corrugatus | reverse complement strand
TATGAATTCATGTGTTTAGATTAGGAGTGCTTACAGTAGCTCCAGTCTGCAGGAGAAGGAGAAGAATTGGAAAAAACAAGACAAGAACTTATTTTTGGCTAACTGGACTTGTCAGACATACACAAAAAAGTCAAAAAGAAACAAATCAACTACTGTATTAGATTCAGAACAAAAACTATTTGATCAAATTACTTCCCCCTGATGTTCACTGGGCAACCGAAGACAACTCCAACATGAAATCATAAAGAATCATCACATCTGTTGTTTCTGTCCTAAAGCTAGCCAGCAGAAGTGGACCTTAATTTCTGCATCCACAATACCTGACTGTGGATGTTTCACTAATTTAAGTACACATTCTCATTCTTTTTTCAGATATTTCTGCTTTTGGTTTGCTTGAATCTTTTGGGCAGCTCATGGGTTTACATGCAGCTGTAGGCTTGTGCCATGATCACTTACACATGGCACCTGTGACGTTAGCACATATGGAATTCATTCCGAGTGTGGAGACGCCATTCCTGAGAAACTGAAACTAAAACTGAAACAAAAGCTAGTGAATTGATTTCTCTTGTTGCTTTTTGCATACGCCTGACAGAGGCCCCCAGCTGGATGAAAATTGTGCCTGGTTTGTTTCGTCAACTAAATAAGCATTTGATATCTTTTTGTGTGTTCCTAGTTACTGTTTTGCTGAATGCCGGCAGTCACTTTGATTCATTCAAGCAGACCATCTACATAGATCTGTATCAAAAGTTTGTAGTATATAAAAGAGGGATTCATCATACTGGGAAGATTCCATAAATGTTCCAACCAATCTGCTATCTGTTATCCAGCAGACATCTTGGGCATGTGCAAAACCTCATGTGCTGACAAGGTCTTGAAATGGGAATAAATAATATGTGAGATAAGGAAAGGGTGTGGGAACAGGACACTTGAGCCGACACCAACAGAATGACTGAAACATTATGATGGACAGTGAACAGCCAGTTTTTATGTTGCAGGCTGGGACTGAACTCAAGAAATCAAATCATGAGTCAAACACTCTCTTACAAGAGCCAGCCAACCCACCATGGTTAGGAGAGATGTTTGTACAGAAACTGGTTTGCTGAGACGAGTTTTCCTGTGAGCAAGTGGATAAATTTGTGAGGAAGAAACTGAAGGCCGTGCTATCAAGATCAATGCATCATAATCATTATCACAATACACAACAGGCCAGTTGGTAGAACCATGGACTGAAGATCTAATATCTTGAGTTCAATCCCAGCCCACAACATTAAAAACTGACCTGTTGGCTGCCTATCTTAATGTTTCCATCATTCTGATGGTGTCAGCTTAATGTTTGATATGTCCCTTCTCCCCTTTCCCCTTTTCAAGACCATGCCATGGCATAGGAGTTTGTGCGGGCGCAGGAAATCTGTCAGATAATTGCTGGCGGATTTGAGTGGAGCACATATGGAGCTGTCTGCACAGAGGTGAATCCCTCTTGAAAAAAAACCTCTGATAACTCTACAATACACAGTGACACCAAGCCTCGCTCACCATCATCAATGGTGTTGACAGGACCACTCCATACAGACGGATGAGGTTGACATGTCTCAGGGTGAACATGGCGTTCACCTCCTTCACAAAATCTTCAAAGGCTCCTGGCATGGACAGGACATCATTCTTCAGGATTTTCACTGCTACAGCTTTCTGCAAAACACACACACACCATTTGCCATAATGAAACACTGTCGACATGTTTTGCTGCAAAAAGATTAACATTATCTGCCATCATGAAACACTGTAGAAATGTTTTGTTGCAAAAATAAAAAAACTTACATCATTTGCCATCATGAAACACTGGAAATCTTTCGCTGCAAAACTGACTGCCATCATGAAATGTTGGAAATGTTTCGCTGCAAAATCACGCACACATCATTTGCCATCATGAAACACTGGAAATACTTAGCTGCAAAATCACAAACACACACATTATTTGCGGTAATGAAACACTGGAAAGGTTTTGCTGAAAAATCACAAACACATCATTTGCCATCATGAAACACTGGAAATATTTTGCTGCAAAAACACAGACACACATCATTTGCCATCATGAAACACTAGAAATATCTTATTGCAAAGACATACACACATCATTTGCCATCATGAAACACTAGAATTAGTAGAAATGTTTTGCTTCAAACACACACACACATCATTTGCCATCATGAAACACTAGAAATGTTTTGCTTCAAACACACACACACACATCATTTGCCAACATATAACACTAGAAATGTTTTGCTTCAAACACACAGACACACATCATTTGCCATCATGAAACACTAGAAATGTTTTGCTTCAAACACACAGACACATCATTTGCCATCATGAAACACTAGAAATGTTTTGCTTCAAACACACAGACACATCATTTGCCATCATGAAACACTAGAAATGTTTTGCTTCAAACACACACACACACATCATTTGCCAACATATAACACTAGAAATGTTTTGCTTCAAACACACAGACACACATCATTTGCCATCATGAAACACTAGAAATGTTTTGCTTCAAACACACAGACACATCATTTGCCATCATGAAACACTAGAAATGTTTTGCTTCAAACACACAGACACACATCATTTGCCATCATGAAACACTAGAAATGTTTTGCTTCAAACACACAGACACACATCATTTGCCAACATATAACACTAGAAATGTTTTGCTTCAAACACACAGACACACATCATTTGCCATCATGAAACACTAGAAATGTCTTACTGCAAAGACACACACACATAATTTGCCAACATAAAACACTAGAAATGTTTTGCTGCAAAAACACACACACATGTCACTTGCCATCATGAAACATTAAAAATGCTTTGCTGCAAAATCATTCGCCAACATGGAGCACTGGAAATGTTTTAGCCGCAAAAACATAGACACACATCATTTGCCAACACTGACCACTGGAAATGTTTTGCCACAAAACCACACACACCATCTGCCAACATGAAACACTGTGGAAATATTTTGCTGCGAAAACGCACATATCATCTGCCATCATGAAACACTGTGGACATCTTTTCTTATCAAATACACTGTTAAGAAAATTTACTTTATTACCTGAATTTCTTGAGAATGGCCACTATACATCCGCTCTCTGTATATGGATATGTACACATCACAACGCCAAACGTATGAAATGTTCCATTATCAGCTGATGTATTTTGATTGCTCTTTCACAGTGATTATTCTAAATCTTAAAACCACAAAAATTCACTTTTCTAATTCAGTTGTAGTGAAAAATACAATTTGCTTTTCAGATTTTTTTGTGGTGAAAAGTGCAATACGATTTTCTGATTCAGTTATGCTGAAAAGTACAAAATCATTTTTTCTGGTTAAGTTGTGGTGAAAAATACATTCCCTTTTCTGACTATTTGTGGTGAATGTACACATCACTTTTTTAGTCTAGTTGCAGTAAAAAATTCGATTCACTTTTTATATTTATTGTGTTGAATCACTTTTCTGATTTACTTGTGGAGAAAAAGATAATTTACTTTTCTGATTTAGTTGTGGTGAAAAATACAATCTATTTTTCTGATTTAGTTGTGGCAAAACTAGAATTCACTTTTTCTTTGTTTGAGTTTGGTTTTGTCTGTTTCAAATGATCAGAAATACGCCACAGGCAACTGATGTACACAAAACTTTCCTTTATTCAACACCATAAAGTACCAACAACAATAACGTTGTGTCTGACACACTGAGTATACAAGTGATAAAATAAGAAAATAAACTTTGATAATATCCGCACCATGCCATAAAATGTACACAATGTTCAAAAATTCATAAATGCATTGAAAAATTTCATGTTATATTAAAAACTTTGTCTAGACAAACCTTATTTCCAGAAGGAGTGATCCATTCCCCTCGTTTGACAACACCGAAAGATCCATTGCCCAGCTTGTTGTAGATGTAAAGGTTCTTCTTGTCGATCAGACAGGTCAGGGTATTGTCCCCATGTTGGGCGGTCTGTGAGGGTGGTTTCTTCATTGAAGTCTTCTCTGCAGCTTTGGCACTGGGAAGAATCTGTTAATCAGCAAAACTTGTGTTTAAAATTTGGTTCTATTATCAGTGACCGTTTTTGAAAAAAGAAAATCTTTTAGCTTTTCTTTCTATGTATGTGTGTGTGTGTGTGTGTGTGTGTGTGTGTGTGTGTGTGTGTGTGTGTGTGTGTGTGTGTGTTGTGTGTTTGTGTGTGTGTGTGTGTGTGTGTGTGTCATGTTGTGTGGTGTGTGTGTGTGTGTGTGTGTGTGTGTGTGTGTGTGTGTGTGTGTGTGTGTGTGTGTGTGTGTGTGTGTGTGTTGTGTGTGCGTGCATGCGTGTGTTGTGTGTGTGTGTGTGTGGGTGTGTGTGTGAATATGCGTGAATGACTTATCTCACTTTTCAAGTTTCTTTTTCCTTTCTTTTTAAATTTTTTATGTACTCTTTTATAAATAAAACAACACTCTCAGACAACGCACCTGTTCTGACTCGTTTTAAAAGTATGTACTCTACCATATATGCATACTGCAAACAAGCCAGCGAAATGCAGAATTAGACACTTTAAACAGAAACTCTGTAAAATTCATGGACAGTATGGACAGTAACATGAAATCACAACGGACATGCGCTGTTTTTTGTTGTTGTCCATACTGCCTTCTCTCATTCATGCTTGGTTGGTTTCTTTTCAGCTATTCTGGGGTAGGGGTGGGGGTGGGACTGGTAGATAGTTTTGCTCTTTGTTTGTTTGTTTGCTCTTAAGAGGAACTCTTTAATTCTTTTTTTCTTTGTCCATCTTCTGCAACATTTACGTGGCCTTACTCTCACGCCGCTTCTTCCCATTCTCATAAATCACAATACACAGATTCAATCCTGTTTCAGTTCCGCTTGCATTGCCAGAAGTTCCAGACATCGACAATTCTTTATTCATCACATGGCCACCCACCAGAAGAGACTCCCCAGTGCTACCAGGTCACTTCAGAGATCAATAGTGCCTGTTCTGATCCTGATCCCCCTTACGTGAGACACCACTCGCTAAGCCTCCTAAGGACAAGAATAATAACTGCACGGCTGCAAAGCGAAAGTGAGCGACTTTCCCTCCCTCTGCATAGTCATTTCTCGTTTACTGATCAAGACTTCTAAAAATGATGGGATTGATATGTGCTGGCTACATTGTTAAAATGTGTGTGCATGCGCGCGCGCACACACATGCACGCACGCACGCACGCACGCACGCACGCACACACACACACACACACACACACACACACACGCACAGTGTCTGCAGAACATTAGAAATAAACAAATCAATATATAAAAATAAAGAAAAAGAAAACTTTATAGGATACATACACATTACTCTCTTTTGCTCTCTTTAACAAGAAGAAGAAGGAGAGGAAGAAGAAGAAAAAGAAGAAAGAGGAGGAGGAGGACAAGAAGAAGAAGAAGAAGAAGAAGAACTAGATGAAGAAGGAGAAGAAGGAGACAAAAAAAAGAGAAGAAGAAGAAGCAGTAGAAGAAGAAGAAGAAGAAGAAAAATTCCATATGTGTATTGCAAACAGTCCTTAGCAATGCATACTAGCTGTACTTTGCACAATATCAGATCATTGTTACATTTCATATTATGACAGAAATAAAGCTAACTTGCAAAAAAGAACAAAAAGTAAGTGGGGGGGGGGGGGAGGACCACATTCATACATTAAACCAGTATAAACACAGTCATTTCAATATGAATAACAACAGACAATAAGAAACAATAAGAAAAAACATGAAAACAGAATCCAAAATGCATATTAAATATAACCAGAGAAGACAGGTGCAAATTTTCAGCCAACTGGCCTTTGTAAAATCTAAACATAAATACAACAAAGAATAAACATCAAACAACACACACAAAAATCAGGAGAAAAACAGCAAACGTCCCTACTGTTGTGTTGAGTATGAGACTTTTCTCCTAATTTTTGTACCTGTTATTTGATATTTGTTATTTGTTCTCTTTTGTTTACACCTGACAAAGGCCAGTTGGCCAAAAAGTTGCACCTGTCTTGTCTGGTTGTATTATGCACACATTCTGATTCTATTTCCATATCTTCCTGATTCCTGTTTGCTTGAATGCAGGTGGCCACAATTGTTTTGGAATCCAAAAGACAATAACATTAAATTGGAAATGGATCACAGACCACTTGTCCACTAAAAGATTATAAAGAAAAGAATATATACAGTACATAAATCGTCTGATAACTACACATCTTTCCAACACACACACACACACACACACACACACACACACACACACACACACACACACACACACACACACACACACACACACACACACATACATACACACACACACACACATACACACACACATACAGACACACACACACACACAAACACACACAGAGATACACTCACACACAGACATACAGACAAACACACACACACACACACAAACACACACATGTACATACGTATGTACAGATACCAGTCACGCACATGACTAATATGGTATACACACACACACACACACACACACACACACACACACACACACACACACACAACACACACATGCATGCACATGCACGCACATACATACATACGGAGACTAGTCACACACATGACTGATATGGTATACACACACACACACACACACACACACACACACACACACACACACACACATACACACACAAACACACTCTTGCACACACACACACACTCAACCCAAACCTTATCCAACAATCCTTTTTTGCGGAGACTCTTGCGGCGTTTAACGGCATCCATCAGACGACGAATGGCAGGCCGTCCCATGCCTATCTTCTCCAGATCTTCCGACTTGACATAGTCAAAATGCATAGGCCTGGACACAACAGCAAATCAACATCACTTTTACAACCTGACATTAAAAACACTAAACTGTAAAAACCTCAACAGGAACAATAACTAACAGAAATAAAACAACGGATACAAACTCAAATCAAGAAAGAACTAATTAATTTTAATTAAAATCTGCGAAATGATGGAATGTAAAAGAATTTTGATCTTAGGAAAATATTAATTAAAAACATCTGTGAAATCATGGAATATAAAAAGAGAATTTTGACCTAGGGGGATAAAAGTTTTTAACAAAAATTAAATTAAATTAAAATAAAAAAAAGATAAACGCAGACAGAAGACAAAAAAGGGAGATTACCAGGGGATTCTAATGCAAATCCCCTTTTAAAAATGAAGAAAAATAGGCTATGTCAAATGAAGAAGAAAAAAGTGAAATATGTCAAAGCACAGTACTATAGCGGCTCCTTCAGATGAAGCAGTGAAAGGCAAATTTACTGCTTTGAGGTGACGACTCCTGCGACGGGAAGTTGATGTCATCAAAACTATGCCCTCCAATGAATGCCTGGTTTATGGAAAAACCTGTACCTATTTAAAACTATTTATTTAATCACCTTGTCTTTTTCTCTCAGGTTATGGGCACACCTTGACCTTGTTAAAATGTTTCTATTTGCTCTGGTCATAAAGGCATCTTTGTCTTTTTCAAAACTTATATCTTTATTTGTTTAACTCTTTTTCCTCTGTATCTTTTCAAAACCCTCCTCTTTTCTTAAAGCTAAGTTAACTCTTTACTTATAATTTGCCCGCTTATGGGCAAAGCAATATAGTCAACTTCCCTTTTCATTTATTCATTGACCCATCTTTTTACCGTATTAGAAGCGTAAGGTACTCACCTTGTGACCTGCAGATCATCTCGTATCTTGGTGTAGAACTGTTCCAGCTGGACTTCGGTCAGTAGCTCATAGAGCCACTCCCCCCCTTCGTCCTCCCCGTCCATCTCCACCCCTCCCCAGTCCTCCCTGCCGCTCAGTCTGCACAAACACACACACACACACACACACATAAGTATACAAGCACATGAATGAATGCACGCATGCATAAAAAGAGCGAAAGTGTTGACAGGGAGACAGGGAATGAATGAGTGGGAGTGTGGGTAAGTGAGTGAGTGTGTGTTGTGTGTGTGTGTGTGTGAGTGTGTGTGTGTGTGTGTGTGTGAGTGTGTGTGTGTGTGTGTGTGTGTGTGTGTGTGTGTGTGTGTGTGTGTGTGTGTGTGTGTGTGTGAGTGAGTGAGTGTGTGTGAGTGTGTGTGTGTGTGTGTGTGTGTGTTGTGCAGCACATTGTGTGTGTGTGTGTGTGTGTGTGTGTGTGTGTGTGTGTGTGTGTGTGTGTGTGTGTGTGTGTGTGTGTGTATGTGTGTGTGTATGTGCGCGCGCGCACGTGCGTGCATACTGTGTGTATCGTTTTTTAGTGTGTGTGTGTGTGTGTGTGTGTGTGTATGTGTTGCAATGCGTGTGTGTGTGTGTATGTGTGCGTGCGTGCGTGCGTGCGTGCGTGCGTGCGTGCGTGTGTGTGTGTGTGTCTCCTTTTAGTGTGTGCGTGCTGTGTGTATCGTTTTAGTGTGCATATGTGCATGCGTGTATGTGTGTGTGTGAGCGTGTGCGCCCATGCATACATAGTATGTGAGTGTTTGTAATTAGACAGACACAAAGGAATAAACAGAAAAAGCAGAATATGTAAGTTCTGTGATAACAATGCCTCAGGCGATGAGTTTCATTTTATTTGTCTGAATTACATGATAACCAACAGAAGTTTATCCTAAAACAAAAAACATCTGTCAGTTAAATGTGTTTTCACTAGAAACTTCTTTTCTGGAACAACAAAAAAAAGAATCAACTATTACAATTTATCAACATGTCTAAAATTGTGGTACTACTACAATTTATCAACATGTCTGAAATTGTGGTACTACTACAATCTATCAACATGTCTGAAATTGTGGTACTACTACAATTTATCAATACTTCTAAAATTGTGGTACTACTACAATTTATCAATACTTCTAAAATTGTGGTACTACTACAATTTATCAATACTTTTAAAATTGTGGTACTACTACAATTTATCAACATGTCTAAAATTGTGGTACTACTACAATTTATCAACATGTCTGAAATTGTGGTACTACTACAATCTATCAACATGTCTGAAATTGTGGTACTACTACAATTTATCAATACTTCTAAAATTGTGGTACTACTACAATTTATCAATACTTCTAAAATTGTGGTACTACTACAATCTATCAATACTTCTAAAATTGTGGTACTACTACAATCTATCAATACTTCTAAAATTGTGGTACTACTACAATTTATCAATACTTCTAAAATTGTGGTACTACTACAATTTATCAATACTTCTAAAATTGTGGTACTATTACAATCTATCAATACTTCTAAAATTGTGGTACTACTACAATTTATCAATATTTCTAAAATTGTGGTACTACTACAATTTATCAACATTTCTAACATTGTGATACTACTACAATTTATCAACATTTCTAACATTGTGATACTACTACAATTTATCAACATTTCTAACATTGTGATACTACTACAATTTATCAACATTTCTAAAATTGTGATACTACTACAATTTATCAACATTTCTAACATTGTGATACTACTACAATTTATCAACATTTCTAAAATTGTGATACTACCACAATCTATGAATATTTCTAAAATTGTGGTACTACTACAATTTATCAACATTTCTAAAACTGTGATACTACTTACCCCAGAAAATTTCAAACCACCTTTTTTCTTGGACCTATATACATTCTTACTGCTGAATGCTATATGATTCCGTTGGATTTTTATTTATTTGCTGTTATCCTACATGTCCCAACTGAGGTTAAAGGAACACAGAACATGAAACATTATATATATATGTGTGTGTGTGAGGTACGGGGGGGGGGGGGGGAGGTCATTTTACTTGCTCATGTGTATGTGTGTCTGTGTGTTCACACGGGGAGGGAGGGGGGGGGGCAAGGTAATTTTACCTGCTGATGTGTACGTGTGTCTGTGTGAGTGCTCAGGCATGCATGGATGTGTATTTGTACAT
>JAPXFY010000015.1:51594293-51599293 GCA_030674185.1 Monoplex corrugatus | reverse complement strand
AACCAACCAATCGACAATGTATACAGAACCTGCTTGATACAGCTACCTCTCCAACCAATCAACCAACCAATCGATGAATGTATACATAACCTGCTTGATACAGCTACCTCTCCAATCAATCAACCAACCAATCGACAATGTATACAGAACCTGCTTGATACAGCTAACTCTCCAACCAACCAACCAACCAATCGACAATGTATACATAACCTGCTTGATACAGCTACCTCTTCAACCAACCAACCAACCAATCGATGAATGTATACATAACCTGCTTGATACAGCTACCTCTCCAACCAATCAACCAACCAATCGATGAATGTATACATAACCTGCTTGATACAGCTACCTCTTCAACCAATCAACCAACTAATCGATGAATGTATACATAACCTGCTTGATACAGCTACCTCTTCAACCAACCAACCAACCAATCGATGAATGTATACATAACCTGCTTGATACAGCTACCTCTCCAACCAATCAACCAACCAATCGATGAATGTATACATAACCTGCTTGATACAGCTACCTCTTCAACCAATCAACCAACTAATCGATGAATGTATACATAACCTGCTTGATACAGCTACCTCTTCAACCAACCAACCAACCAATCGATGAATGTATACATAACCTGCTTGATACAGCTACCTCTTCAACCAACCAACCAACCAATCTATGAATGTATACAGAACCTGCTTGATACAGCTACCTCTCCAACCAACCAACCAACCAATCAACCAACCAATCGACAATGTATACAGAACCTGCTTGATACAGCTACCTCTCCAACCAACCAACCAACCAACCAATCAACCAACCAATCGACAATGTATACAGAACCTGCTTGATACAGCCAGCTTCCCTAACTAAGGACATTAGAACATATATAAAAACGGGTCTAAATTACCCAAAATTACTTCGACATATCTCATTTCCCTAAAGCCAAAAGATGCACTTAATACATGTACCCAATCATTAATCCTAAGAGGAAGTACATAAAACTTTACCAAACACATATAGGCGAGTGGACCAGCAAGGCAGAAAATGATAGGAAGAAATGACAGAAAGCAAAGGAGGATGAAAGAAACGAAGACAGTGACAGAAAAGAGGAAGTTTCTAGCACAGAATTTCCGGAAGGTGGAAATATTATTCATACTGAAACAGCTCCCGGCATCCCCACGGGGGTAACGCAGATGATCCCTGACACCACCGGAATTCAAGTTTAAGTTCATTTAACTTAAAGCCCAGCCGACTACTAAAGCCATATCATGGCTAAGACCACGTCAAAACGACAACCAGGTTAAGATAAAAGACAACAGTTAAAAACTATGCTTACCGTTAACCTTGCAAGTCTAAATTGCAATTAAAGAAAACCATATTCAGACGTAAAATCATTATCATCATCATGTGCCCCGTCGCATGGCGTTGGCGAACATGGCCCTCCACATGAATCTATCCCTTGTCGCTGAAATGTACATCTCCCACCCTCTCTGTCTTCAGCCACTCTGCAAGTCCGTCCAGTATTTTCTCCCTGGGTCTACCTGGCGTTCTCTTTCCCTCCAGCTTTCCAGACGTAAAATCAGATCAGAGAATGAAATCTACTGATCTCTCGTAAAAACTGGAAAATTGCATCAGGAGGGACGTCTCTGAAGAGGTTCTTTAAGGAGTCCACCTTGTAGTGATTATGTCTCACATCGTACAAGTTCCAGCAATCAAGAAGGAGGTGTCTGATGTTCAACGGATCGTCACATGGTATATACACCATGGTGCTTCTTCGTTTTCTTAAAAGTACGAGTGAGTGTAGGACGTGTGACCCATGTGTAAGTAACCTACATAACACTTGCCTCTTTCTTACGGTTCCCTACGGCAGATGGGAGAATTTCTTTCACGTTGGGGCGGACTTGGAAAAGCTTGTTATCTGCCTGTTAATTCCAATCCTCCTTCCAGAGATTTTTCACATAACATACTTCGGATTTTATACATATGTGTAAGGAATGAAGGATATAGTTCTCTTTTCCTTTGTGGCTGTTCTTGGCCAGGCAGTCAAGCCTTTTCATTGCCTCCAATACCGCCGACCACACCGGGAACGACTGGAGCATTAAATTACGATGGACAGTGACTTTAGCCAACGTTTATGCCGCAGGATGGAAATGAACCCAAGACACTAAATTTTCTCATAACGACTGTATCAAAACAGCAAGCCAGCCCAGGATACCAAACTTGTAAGAGAGCCCAAAAGTGTATGTAAATCTTGTTCGGCATGCACATTCCTTTGCACTTTCGCACTAAATCTTATCTACTCAGCGTGTCCCCTCCCCACCCCCACCCCTCAAAAAACAGACAGCAGAGAAGAGAATGAGCCCACCCACCACCCACCCCACCCCCCGATTGATTTTTAACGGCCGACATGACACACTCAAGCACCAGCTGCTTCTGCATTCTCGACATTGTATACATGTACTGTGAATGAATAAGTTACATCCTTGCTGGGTGTGCAGCCAGATTGCTGAGAAAGATCCGTCCGTGCCCAGGCTGGCTGAAAAGGCAGATACTGAGTTGAACGAGGGCAGGCGAAAGGAGAAAGCGGGGGAGGGGGGGGGGAGGGAAGACTGATAGAGGAACAGGAGAGAGAGAGAGAACGAGAGAGAGAGAGAGAGAGAGAGAGAGAGTTAAATAATGAGAAAAAAGAGTGAGAGAAGACGGACAGAGAGATAGAGTGTGTGTGTGTTAAATAATGACAGACAAGAGGGTGAAAGAGAGAGAAGAGAGAAAAAGAGAGGGAGGGAGAGAGAGAGGGAGAGAGAGAGGGAGACAGTGTGTGTGTGTGTGTGTGTGTGTGTGTGTCTGTGTGTGTGTGTGTGGTGTGGTGTGTGTGTGTGTGTGTGTGTGTGTGTGTGTGTGTGTGTGTGTGTGTGTGTGTGTGTGTGTGTGTGTGTGTGAGTGTGTGTGTGTGTGTGTTCGTTCTTTAATTTAACGTCTTTTCACTATAAGTGATATTAGACGGGTGTGTGTGTGTGTGTGTGTGTGTGTGTGTGTGATGTGTGTGTGTATGTGTGTGTGTGTGTGTGTGTGTGTGTGTGTGTGTGTGTGTGTGTGTGTGTGTGTGTGGTGTGTGTGTGTGTGTGTGTGTGTGTGATAGAGAAAAGAGACAGTGTGAAAGAATGAAAGAAAAGAGAATGAAAGAGTGAGAGAGACAGACAAAGACAGACAGAGACCGACAGACCGACAGAGACAGACAGAGACAGACAGACAGACAGAGACACAGACAGCGACAGACAAAGACAGAGACCGACAGAGACAGACAGAGACCGACAGAGACAGACAGACAAAGACAGACAGACAGACAGAGCGACAGAGACAAATAGAGACAGACACAGAGATGAATACAATGTCGACAATGTAGAATGTAGCGCATGCTACACAATCACGGGATTTCCTTCTTCACATCCATCTCATCTAAAAGACTAGCGCCCAGACCACCAATAAAATGGGGCTGGGTAAGGGTAGTGGGGGTGGGGAGAGAAGAAAAATCTCTGTCTGGTCCGTAATTCCAACCAGAGTTTCTCACGTCCTTGGTTGACACTTCAATCAGACTGTCATTCCTACACAGTGTTCGTGTGTGTGTGTGTGTGTGTGTGTGTGTGTGGTGTGTGTGTGTGTGTGTGTGTGTGTGTGTGTGTGTGTGTGTGTGTGTGTTGTGTGTGTTGTTGTGTGATGGTGTGTATGTGTTGTGTGTGTTGTATGTGTTGTGTTGTGTGTGTTGTGTTGTATGTGTTTGTGTTTGTGTGTGTGTGTGTGTGTCTGTGTGCGTGTGTTTGTTTCTCTGTGTGTGTGTGTGTGTGTGTGTGCGTGTGTGTATGTATGTTGTGTGTGTGTGTGTGTGTGTGTGTGTGTGTGTTGTGTGTGTGTGTGTGGTGTGTGTGTGTGTGTGTGTGTGTGTGTGTGTGTGTTGTGTGGACACACAAGCGAGGGTCCCCACATTGCTGTTCAAGTTTTGTCAGTGGGACCTGAAGAACAGACAGCATGGGGTTGGAGTGAAGTGGGAGGAAGAAGGTAGAGAGAAATTCAATAAAATTCATATAATATATTTTTGTGTTATAGGACTGTAAGCACCTAGAACACTTTTAGCCGCACAATCAACTGTACATTATCATCATTCATCATCATCATCATCATCATCATCATCATGTGCCCTGCCGCATGGCGTTGGCGATCATGGCCCTCCACACGAACCTTTCCCTTGTCGCTGCAAGTACATCTCCCACCCTGTCTGTCCTCAGCCACTCTGCAAGTCCGTCCAATATATTCTCCCTGGGTCTACCTGGTGCTCTCTTTCTCTCCAGCTTTCCTGTTGTGACTAGGTGCTCTAAATCTCTCTTGCCTCATAAAAAAAAATTATCATCATTACTATTATTAAATGAAGAAGAGAAAAAATGGGAAGCGAACAGAGACAGCGGGCAAAGGAGAGACAGACAGACAGACAGACAGACAGGCAAAAAGACAGAAAAGACAAACACACAGATCTAGTTTTTGCTCAATATTTCGCTCCACTAAGATCAGATCGTTTCCTGAACCTGCTCTGCGTTGAATATTTATGCTGCTGATGGTTGGTTCTCACCAGAGAACAGGTATCATTTACATTATCGCGTGTAGGGCATTGGTGAGAGTGCCGGAAAGCAGGTATAGATATATTATCGTGGTATGATATTCATACGTACATCTGAGAGAGAGAGAGAAAGAGAGAGAGACAGACAGAAACAGACAGACAGACAGAGACAGACAGTCAGAGAGACAGAGACAGACAGACAGACCGACAGACAAACGCACAGAGAGAGACAGACAGGCAGACAGTGAGAGACAAAGAGAGACACACACACACACACACACACACACACACACACACACACCACACAGAGAGAGAGAGAGAGAGAGAGAGAGAGAGAGAGAGAGAGGGAGAGAGACAAACAGAGAGACAGAGACAGTCTCCAGCACAT
>JAPXFY010000015.1:51571793-51589293 GCA_030674185.1 Monoplex corrugatus | reverse complement strand
AGCGTGTAATGTCTGTTCGTGCATGAGTATGTGAATGTGTTGCGCCATCCGAACAAAAATCATGCATAGATATACAAGCGTAAGGGTGTGTATTGTGTGTTAGTGTTAGTGTTAGTGTTGTGTGTGTGTGTGTGTGTGTGTGTGTATGGTGTTAGTGTGTGTGTGTGTGTGTGTGTGTGTGTGTGTGTATGTGTGTTAGCGTGTTAGTGAGTGTGTGTGTGTGTGTGTTGTATGTGTGTTAGCGTGTTAGTGAGTGTGTAGTGTGTGTGTGTGTGTGTTAGTGTGTGTGTGTGTATGTGTGTGTGTGTACGTGTGTGTTTGAGTGTGTGTGCGCGCACGCGCGCGTGTGTGTGTACACATGTACGCATACACACACATGTACGCATACACACACATATGGAAAGAAGAGGGGGAGCAGCCACATAATTACACTGAAACAGAGACCGTGAGAGAAACTCTCAGAAAAGCAAAAACAGATGCACAAACAAAGACGACACAGACAAACCGACTGACTGAAACAAAGACGACAAAAGACAAACAGACTGACTGAACAAAGATAACAAAGACACAAAGACTGATTACACAAAGATAACCAAAACATACTGACTGCACAAAAACAGGCAGACTCTCCCACACAAAGACGACAAAGAACGACAGACAGATTGGCTGACTGACATAAAGACGACAGACAAATAGACTACTCGACAAAAACAGACAAGCAAACTGATTGACATAAAGAAAGACTGATGATCGAAAGACTAAAAGAAAGACAGACCAACAAACACAAAGACGGACAAATAGACTACTTTACAAAAACAGACAAGCAAACTGATTGACATAAGAAAGACTGACTGACCGGAAAGACTTAAAAAGAAAGACAGACCAACAAACACAAAGACGACAAAGACAGACAGACTGACTGACAGAGACTAGACCTTCATCCACTTGTCGAGCAGCATTTGCA
Source organism: Monoplex corrugatus (assembly GCA_030674185.1). Classification (NCBI taxonomy): domain Eukaryota; kingdom Metazoa; phylum Mollusca; class Gastropoda; order Littorinimorpha; family Ranellidae; genus Monoplex; species Monoplex corrugatus. The sequence continues at coordinate 51,588,329 of JAPXFY010000015.1, read as the reverse complement.
GTATACATAAAAACTCTGTCACAACTACAAAAAGCCCTCGGCCGAACAATCTTTTATGAAACAAAGCCATCACGTCCACAGAAACAAGAGGAAGTCATGAACATGCCTCCCCCCCCCCCCCAAAAAAAAAAAATATACACACACACACACACACACACACACACATCATATATATATATATATACACACACACACACACACACCTACACACACATACACACACACATCAGATGCCTGTGAAAAAGACAGACAAGGACGTAAGTCTGATTCTGGAGCACTTGCACTTTTAAACAAGAATATAAATGATGTCAAAAGGCCATGCAGACAAAACAGCAGAAAGCACACGCACACACACGCACACTCACACACACACACATACACACACACAGACTACACACACACACACATACACACATACGCACACACACACACACACACACTCACACACACACACACACACACTCACACACACTCACACACACACACACACACACACACACACACACACACACACACACACACACACACACACACACACACACACACACACACACAAACTACCTGTGAAGAAACAAATCCCCGAGCTGCAAGGTGCCATCCTGGTGGTGCACCATCTCGACGGAAGGCGACGCGTTTTTCAACGTTTGCAAACACTCCTCCGCGTCTCCCGCGGGTTTCTTTAAACTGTCGTCTGCTCTCACTGCGCCGACTGTGTCCTCTGTTCCCATTGCTTCTCCTCCATCCCCCAACCAATCACTGATGACGTTCTGTGTCGTGCTGCTGTCATCGACTTTGATTTCCGAGTCCGCCGGACTCGCACTCTCTACGGTCAAGTCCACCAAGATTCCCACCTCCGTTTCTGTTGACGTGGACTCCTGTTTGGTTTGGGTTTCGTCCAAAGCCACACTGCTCGCTTTTTCTTGGACTTCGACTTCTTCTTGTCTCGAAATTTCATGATGAATTGATCCATCTGGTTCGGATGATTGTGCACCGCAACACGAATGATTTTACGCACAAATCACGGGCTTAAACCTTAAAACTGAACATTCAGCGGAGTGCCAGTAAGTTAAAACAATTCACGCATGCAGGGAGATGCCATTCTGAAAGAGAACAATGTGGTCCACATACAAAAGTTCTCCTTTAAGTTCAATTCTTGTTGGAAAAGTTACTGGAAAGAAACCCACTAGAGGTAACACGTAAATCCTGCCAGATTGTTTCCCTACTAATTATAGGCCCATAAACAAAATTGAAATAACGCCTTCGTGTCTCTTTTTTTTTAATTTTTTTTTTTATTACGACTAACAATGAGAAAACATTAATTTTAGTGATAAACAGATTTCAAATGAATCAGCACTTGTCAGCGGATGTCTTATTGAGTCACTGTTCCCTTAAAATAGCATGTTGCCACCAAACACCATGAGTTAACGACTCCAATGGACAAAAGACATATATCCCAATCTTACTGAGCAATCATTTCAACAAGACGACGCCTCCACTTTCGGGATTTTTTAGGACTGTAAAATTAGAAACTACCCAGTGAAGTTTGTGCATCACCGTTTCTCAGGAACGGCAGAATCGTTCAAGAAACTCAGAAATCTTTGCAGAAATATTCAGTTCATAATTATATATATAACACACACACACACACACACTACAGACTGGTCCATCAAAATCAATCCAATTTTCTACTAAAGTAAAACTGAAAGAACACAAATAGGGATCCACTGTCCGAATCAAAACGCACTGACAAAAAAAAAAATAGGGGACAGAAAAATAATGCGTAAAAAGATGCCCCTCAGTGTGATCAAAAGTACAGGAAAAAACAAAACTGATGAAAACGCGCGAGAAGTTTCACTCACAGTTCAAGGTGTCTTAATTAAAACCTGATGAAAACGCGCGAGGAGTTTCATTCACATTTCAAGGTGTCTTCAAACAAACTAGCTTTCAGACGCGGTTCTCGTAACACCACCTGTGACGGACGAGCAGACAGTCAACACTGTCAATCACTCATTACGGAAACACACAAAAGGGCAAAGCGTCTCGTTTACAGTGCACACGTCACCTAATGACCGACCGTACCGTACCGGCTAAATGCATGGTGTCTAACAGGTCATCAGCGTTAAATTGGCAACTCTAACGACTACCTAACGTTATTACCGTCTGCTACAAAGAACGAACAAGAAGCAGGGGAAGAATACGCAAGGGGGGAAAAAAAGAAGAAGAAAAAGAAAGAAAAAGAAAGAAAAAAGAAGAAAAAGAGTAGGTGGAGTAGGGGAAAACGATGATAATTATGGTCACGCCATATCAACGAAACCCTTCCCCCCTCCCCCGTTCTTACCCCCACCCACCTTTACAATACCGCTAATGCCATACCAATGATGACGATTGCTTATTTAATTACTATTCTCTTATGCAGTTGGCACGTTTCGGCAGCAAAGAAGAAAGGCGAGGCAGCAAAGGAAAAAAAAATTAATGTATATTATTTGAAATCCTTTACCGCTGACTATCTTGAGACCCGTTTTTGCATAATTGTGATCTTGAAAACAAAGCAAGGCAAGCGTAGCAAACTCAATTAAGTCTTATTCCACTGTTGACGCATACACTTGGTCATTGTATGCTTGAAATTTGTTGACATACGCAGTACGGAACTCCCTGACACTGATATCAACTGGGTTTTTTTCATATCTCGGTTTGTTTCCATCTCTACAAACAGTACAGAAATCCTTCAAATCGATGAGATGCTGTCTTCTTCTTCTTCTTCTTCGTATTATTATTATTATTATTACTATTATTATTACTATTATATTATTATTATTATTATCATTATCATTATCATCATCATCATCACTGTTATATTCATCATCATCACCGTCATCATCAAAGATCATCATTATCACCACTATCACCATCATTACAATCAATTATCTTTAATGTTATTATTGTTATCATCATCATCATAATCATCAGTATTACGTTATCATTAATCATTCTATGCAGCGTTACATTGTTTCATCATCTCCACAAGACTGTTGTGGTTGAGTGGGCCCTACCCGTTCAGATCCTCAGCACTCATGTAACTGTCTCTCCAGAACTCAAATAGAGCTAAAACACATAATGACCGTCATAGCATTACATGAATACATGACCAAATGACTTAACAAGCGAACACGTGACGAGTGATTTTACTAGATGCAAGTCGCCTGTAGTATAGAGCAGTCTCTTCGGTCCTATTGTGGCCCAGACCAACTCCAAAAACAGTCCCCCAAAAAATTTGCTGACACTCGCATTTTGTTTTCTCACTCCCTACCCCTCCCCTTCCCCAAACACAACCACATTGTTACAATGACACGCGCATGCACGTACAGACATTCACATGCACTCACACACACATACACACACACCCCACACACACACACACACACACACACATACATAAAACACACACACACACAGAGTTTTGTTCATCCCGTCTTTCTCTCTCTCTCTCTCTCTCCTCCACACACACACACACACACACACACACACACACATACACATACACACGCACACACACACATTATTTTATTCAATCTCTCTCTCTCTCTCTTTCTCTCCTCTCTCTCTCACCACACACACACACACATACACACACACACCACACACACACACACACACACACACCACGCACGCACGCACGCACGCACTCACAAACAAAGTGTTGTGTTCACCCTCTCCCTCTAAACACACACACACACACACACTCTCTCTCTCTCTCTCTCTCCCCCACACACGCACCCCCCCCCCCGCACCACAGTGTTATGTTCACCCTCTCCCTCACACACACACAGACACACACACACACCACTCTCTCTCTCTCTATCTATCCCCCCCCCCCCACACACACACTGCCTCATTACGATTCTAACCCTGTTTAAAAAAAAATTTAAAAAAACCAAACCAGACCAAAACAAAACAAAGAGGTGAGGGGGGGGGGGGAGGGAATCAACCGTCTCACATTTACACCTGGCGACAGTCAAAAACACTATCAGTGGTGGTCACACTCCAAGCTGAGAGGGGAAAAGTCACGAAGCGAGTCAACACAGCAACAGTCTTTGCCATGGTGTACAGGCGGGCTATGATTGGGGTTGAAAACACTCTCCCTACATACTCCCTACCACCCCACCCCAACCCCATCCCCACCCCCACACACCCAAAACACACGCTGGACCCTTTGCCAGGTGACACACAACCATCTCCTTTAAAGACCTATCATGTGAAGGTCATGGCATTTGGTGACAAGTTTCCTTGGCCAGACCAGTGGGGCTAGAGGCCGAGCTCCCCATTTTCCAGTCTGACTTTGTACGAATCTGTTATTTCTGTTACCGTTGTTTTTGTTTAAAGCCCAGCCGACTGCGAAGAGCCATATCAGAGGCTACAACCGTTTCAAAACATACACAATACTTCAACAGGGAAAAAAAAAGGAAAAGAAAATTAAGTACAATATCAATATGTATTTGCGTGCATACAATCTGAGGAGATGCCCCCTGGCGTTGACCACGCTGTCCAGTTTATCATACAAAGGATCTAAAAAAAAACTAAAAAACATACATGAAGACAAACTTAAACTTAACTAAAGACACTAAAACATATATAAAAACGGCCCCAAATTACCTAAAATTGCTTCCGCATATCTCATTTCCTTAGAGCCAAAAATGCACTTAATACATGTACCCAATTATCAATCCTAAGAGACAGTACGTAAGACTTCACTGAAGGAACACATACAAGGTGAATGGACCAGCAAGGCAAAAAAATGATAGGAAGAAATGACAGAAAGCAAAGGAGGAAAAAAGAAACAAAGAGAGTGTCAGGAAAAAAAAAAGGAAATTCCTAGCACAGAATTTCCAGAAAGTGGGGATACTATTTATACTGAAAGAGCCCCCGTCATCCCCATGGGGAAATGCACGAATCTGAGCCTGGCCTGTGGGTACTGCAGGTACAGAGAGTCAGGTCTCCCTCCTGTTCTGGAACCATAGCAGCTATCCAGTCCGCTTTTAGGGAGTAAAGGGTTCATCTTATGTTGCCATGCTCTGTTTTCTTCACGAGACTCGTTCTTATTCTGCCTTCTACATCGTTTCTTCCAAATTCTCTCCCTAGCTTCCCGAAAGATGGAGTGTCACTGCCTTATAACCCTTTGACTCCTGCACTCTGTCCACCAACTTAAAAAACTTAACCCTTTGACTCCTTTACCCTATCATCTATCATCAACTTTGAATCCTTTACACTGTACAGTAAATATGAACTTCCTTCAGAGTAAAAACCACCAATCAATTGACGTGATTAGGGTGAGGACTAAAAGTTATTTATGCTATGCTAGCATGTTGACAAGGCAGGATGCTGGTGGACAGGATGCGAAGTAAAGGAGCTAAGTTCGGTTTAAAAACAAAAAAACGAACGTCACGCGCATCCCTCTGCTAGCTCGTAAGTTTGTAGGATTTATTCACAATGACGAATGAAACAAAAGGCCAGCACTCGGTTTTTGTTGTTATGTTTTTTTTTGCTTTTTTACAATGACATAATGAAATTAACACCGTACTCTTCTCACAATGACATAATGACAGCCTAGCACTACTCTCCTTACAATGACATAATGAGAATGAACCAGGCTCGTATTCTTTTTTTTTTACAATGACCTAATGAAACAGCACGCATTTTTTTTTTTTTTTTTTTTTTTTTTTCCATTTACTTAATGAAACTAGGCGCAATTTCTTGTACGATGACATATCTAAACTACAGCGTGTTCTTTCTGAACCGATCTTTTCTTTTTATAATCCAGGTGCAAACTTACTTCTTTTTTTTTACAATGACGTAATAAAATCAGTGAGCATCTTTTTTTATATATATATACAAAATAGCTTTATGAAACGAGCGAATGCACTCTTTTCATCAATGACATAAGGAAACCAAACTGGGTTCCAGGCCCCAAGGCAGGAAGAATGGCACTGAGAGAGACAGACAGAGAAAGACAGACAGACAGAGACAGAGAGAGAGGAGAGACAGAAACAGACAGACAGACAGACAAACAGGCAGACAGAGCGAGAGAGAGGAAGGGAGGGAGAGACAGGGGGGGGGAAGGAGAAGACAGAGAAGGAGTGAGACAGAGAAAAAAGGAGAGAAGAGACAGACAGACAGACAAAGAGAAAGAGAGACAAGAGAAAGAGAGACAGAGAGAGCAAAGTGAGAAGAGAGAGAGACACACAACACAGAGAGAGAGAGAACAGAGACAGAGATGCAGACACAGAGGAAGACAGAGACAGTGAGAATGTATCAATTACTCTTTTCAACATACTTTTCCTGGTCAAAATGACCTGACATATGATCAACCTGTCATTAAAACTGACAACATTTTCCTTCAGCGCATTTTGAAAGGCACCTTATTCTAATATCGATCTGTTTTCCTCTCAAAGCTACTCAACAGAAAGGCATATTCTCCAGTTTGGTCAACTTTTTTTTCGGAAAACAGTTTGTAAATCCGGACTCATTTCAGGACATCTCTACTATGCACAAATTGACTTAAAACAAGAGCATAATACTGTTAGATAAACCGCAATGACAAAATGAATAAATAAATAAAACAAAATAAAGCTCACTTGTTCAAAAAATCACAAAAAACACACACAAAAAACAAAAAACGAAAAACCATATAGCACAGGGAACACAATTTCAACGAAGTACATTAACGAAGCACAAAAGAATTAACACAATTCCAGGCGCCCGTAACTACGATGATTCGGCGATCTACACAGCACTAACTTCTTGGTTTACCTAATCATCCCGGTATAAAGACACAATTCTTTAAAAAAAAAATTTAAAATGTGGCACACAGCAAAGCCTACTTCAACAAGCTTTAGCTACCACCGAAGAAAGTATTTAAGTCAAGCAGGAAATGACGTCGTGTTTGCTACCAAACCGGACACAGCTGTACGAGGTATCAAACAATAGAATATAAACTTCCTTCAGGAATTAAAAACCACCAATCGAAATTGAACTGCACGTGATCACCGTACTTCCTGTCAGAAAGGAAAGTCACAACGACAAAGGAGGGGAAAAACCCCACACACATAATAATAAATAATAATATAACAAAAATAATAATAATGATAGTACGAAATCCAAAAAGGGTGCCGTTTGAGCAAACAGAAACCAGAAAAACACGAAAATAGAATCAGAACGCGTATTTAACACCTAGTCTTAATGTCTGGTCTTGTCTTGTCTTGTCGTCTGGTCTTGTCTTGTCTTGTATTAAATACGCGTTCTGATTCCATTTTCGTGTTTTTCTGGTTAAATAATAATAATATAATAATAATAATAATAATAATAATAAAACCCCAGCTGCACAAGATATAAATAAACCTTCCCTCGACTGAAACTACCATCTCCACAAACCGCCAAACTGCCACAACTATGGCTAGTCATCATAAAATTTCCGTTAAGGATAGGAAGATAGGTGACCTTGCGTCCGATACAGCGTAGGCCTACTAAGCTTCCGTGGAGCAGAGTGCAGGCCAAGAGACAGGAAAAGCCTATTACCATCGTTGATCAATATCGCATGCTCTCTCTCTCTCTCTCTCTACATTCGAGAACGCGACAGGACATGCTAAGTAAGCATACACAGAGAGAGAGAGAGAGAGAGAGAGACAGAGACAGAGACAGAGACAGAGACAGAGAGAGAGAGCCCAAGTCCACGCGAACCAAACACAATCACAGTCTTTTTCTGACCAGACACAGACATTCATGCTGACCCTACTTAACCCCCTCCTGTCAGCTGACCACACACACACACAACACACACACACACACACACACACACACACACACACACACATCACACACACATCCACACAGCTCAATTTTTTTAATTTACAACAACTACACACACACACACACACACACACACACCACACACACACACCACACCGCACACATACGCACACACACACACGCGCGCGCACACACACACAGCTCAAGTTTTTTTTAATTTACAGCGACACCACACACACACACACACACCCACACACAACACACACACAACACACACACACACACCCACACACACACACACACACACACACTGCACACAGCTCAAGATTTTAATTTACAGCGAAGACGGTAGAACTGTATCTATAATTAAAGACACACCCTAGTCCTTGTTTAGAGTACTCTTAAGACAAAAGTCGTCTTAACTTACAAGTACTACACGCGACGTGCGTACGTATGCTCTGCACTTATAGACCTTACACAGTCAGAAGTGCAGGCTCTCAAGTATGAGGAGTCCCTGGACACTGTGTTACTGTTAGGTCTGTTAAACAGACCTACTGTTAAGAAGTACTATTAACCCTTTGACTCCTGCACCCTATCCACCAACAGCAAAAACTTAACCCTTTCATTCCCTCACCCTATCCACCAGCTTCCTGCTCTGCACTTATAGACCTACACAGTCAGAAGTGCAGGCTCTCAAGTTGAGAGTCCCTGGACACTGTGTTACTGTCAGGTCTGCTAAACAGACCTACTGTGAACAAGTACTATTAACCCTTTGACTCTTGCACACTATCCGCAAAAGCAAAAACTTAACCCTTTGATTCCTTCACCCTATCCACCAGCTTACTGCAGGAAGCAGGTGGGTAGGGTGAGAGAATCAAAGGGTTAAGTTTTCGCCATGCTAGCACTGTTGATAATGCAAGATGGACAAGGCGCACGAGTCAAAGGGTTAATCCTTTGATTCCCGCACCCTATCCACCAACTACAAATACTCAAAGGGTTAAGTTTTTTGCTTTGCTAGCATGGATTAGCAATGCAGCATGCTGGTGGGCAGGTTGCACGAGTTAAAGGGTTAAAGAAAACGAAAAATAAAACAGAAGGGAGAGGTGGAAGAAGAAGGAATGAAGTGAGGATCAAAAGAAGAAGGAAAGAAAGCGAAAAAAAAAAAAAAAACCCAAAAAAAAAACAAAAAAAAAACCAGTCAAATAATCCTAACATTGCAAACATTTTCTGTCCAGTGGTTGATTCTTTTGCTAGAGCCTTGGACGCAAGATAAATATCTAGGGTTCGATCGGCATAGAATATCCAGAGTTCAATCCCCAACCCAACACCTGTCGGGTCACCGGGTTCGGTGTCGGCCGCTGCACATCTTCACACCACCATCTCTCCCTCCAGGCCGCTCTGTCTTGACTTTTGTGGACAATTTCTTGAATATTTAGGCCATGCCACTGATGTTACTGTGTTCGTTATGTTCTCCATTTACCAGATTAGAGGTCTGCCTTTCTTCCTTTGTTTACATCCCTTGAAAGGTGGTTTGCCATGAGGTCCGTGTTCTTGGTGCGTGTCACATGGCCATGTATTTTTTTTTCTCTTGTTGATGTCTGCTAGTTAGTTTTCTGGTGGTATCAAGTTCTTCCAGGACACTTTCATTAGTTCTTCTTCTGTCCATTTGACACGTAGTAGTCTCCGATGAAAAACCACATCTCTGCTGCCTCAATTCTTCTGCAATCAGTTTTTTTCTCAAGAGTCCAGGCTTCTCAGCCATAAATCATGACTGGAGGCGAAAAAAAAACAAAAAAACTGGCCCATAAAGACACCAGTCCCCCCCGACTGCAACATTAAAAGCTGGCCTGTTCACTACCTATCTTATGTTTCCATCATTCTGGCGCGGTTTCAGCTAACTGTCTTAAGGTCCTTTCTCTCCCCCCCCCCCCCACCCTCCACTTTCCCCGTCGCAATACCTTTCCAGCCATAGGGTTTTGCGCAGGCTCGCGGAATGTGCCAGGTAATTGCTGGCAGATTTGGGTGGAGCGCATATGGAATTGTCTGAATGAGATGAACCCTCCTTGAAAACAAAATCAAACGCTTGTGCATTAGATCTACATTTTTTGCATGAGAGTGATTATCATTATCATTATTAGAGTTTCCTGTTTATTCATTTTGTTAGTGACATGGTGTGTGTGTTGTGTGTGTGTGTGTGTGTGTGTGTGTGTGTGTGTGTGTTGTGTGTGTGTGTGGTGTGTTGTTTGTTGTGTTGTGTTGTGTTGTGTTGTGTTGTGTTGTGTTGTGTTGTGTGTGTTGTGTTGTGTTGTGTTGTGTTGTGTTGTGTTTGTGTGTTGTGTTGTGTTGTGTTGTGTTGTGTTGTTTGTGTTGTGTTGTTGTGGTGTTGCGTTGCGTTGCGTTGCGTTGCGTTGCGTTGCGTTGCGTTGCGTTGTGTTGTGTTGTGTTGTGTTGTGTTGTGTTGTGTTGTGTTGTGTTGTGTGTGTTCGTTCTTTGATTTACGTCTTTTCACTATGAGTGATATTAGACGTTTGTCTTATGTATATATGTGTGTGGTGCGTGCGCTGGTATGTATAGTGTGTGTTGTTGTGTGAGTGTGTGTTGTGTGTGTGTGTGTGTGCGTGCGTCGTGCGTGCGTGCATGCGTGCGTGCGCGTGTATGTATAGTGTGTGTGTGTGTGTGAGTGTGTGTGTGTGCTTTACCTTTACTTGCGTGAGTCTGTGTCTATTTATTTGTTTTTATTTATTCATTTACCTATTTAATGGCAAGTCGCCAGTGCAGATGCCTGGACGGGCCAAGATGAACACCTTGGGTCACCAAGATCAGACATATCAAAATGCTGAAGGCAGAACATCATCGCGGCTGCTTCCAGACATACTTATCACGATTTGGAAACTAAAGTCGAAAAAGCTAGTCACGACAATACGCACTGGGCCTAAAGTTATCTTTTAAGTTATCGTCACACCAAAACATGCGGGGCAAGCGAATTTGTTCAGTAAAGAATAAGGTTGACAATCGGTCAGTCAGAATCTTCTGCCAAGGCAGAAGGTGGTGGGAGAGAGACAGACCGCCAGACACAGTAAGACAGACACGCAGATAGATTGAAAGAGAATGAGATGTACAGAAAGAGAAGAGAGAGAGAGAGAGAAAGAGAGAGAGACAGAGACAGAGAGAGAGACAGAGAGCAAATAGAGAGAGAGGGAGACAGCAGAGAGAGAGAGAGAAAAACAGAAAGAGAAACAGAAAGAGAGAAACAGAGAGAGAAGAAAGAGACAGAAAAGAGATAGAGAAGAGAGAGAGAGAGAGAGAGGAGAGAGAGAGGGAGAGAGAGAGAACAGGAAGAGAGAAAGAGAGAGAAACAGAAAGAGAGAGAAAAGAGAGAGAAACAGACAAAGACAGCAGACAGACAGAGACAGAGAAAGAAATACACAGATGAGAGAGAGAGGGAGGGGGAGAGGAGAGGGAGAGAGAAACAAAGAGAGAAACAAAGACAGGCAGACAGACAGAGACAGAGAAAGAAAGACACAGATAGAGAGAGAGGGGGGAGGGAGGAAGAGAGACAGAGACAGAGACAGAGACATACAGAGAGACACAGGCAGTCAGAGAGAGAGAGATAGAGACAAACAGACAGACAGACAGACAGACAGACAGAGACAACAGACAGACAGACAGGCAGACAGAGAGATTCCATCTTTCATCTCCCACTTAGAGGGCTAATTGCTTGCCAAGCAGCGACTCAACTGTTTCGCGTCGTCTATGGCCACCACTTTGCGTAGGAAAGGTAAAACTCACAATTTTCACTGGGGTCAAAAAAACAACAAGCTTCAAGATAAACGAAATGTTACTCTGTTGCGAGCAAGCTACAGGTAGTTCAGTAGCGTCGATTACACTTTTACTTAAATCCGAAAACACGTGATTTCAACTGTTCAACAAATTTAAGGCAAGTGAGAGGTTAAATCCTAAGAAAACTTAGTTTTCTGTACAACAACACAAAGCTGTCACGTAGAAAACTCCGAAGCCTCCCCCACCCCGAGATATTTCTATTTCATTATGTTCCAGGCCTGTTTTTACATATGCTTTTTTTTTCCCTGACTTATGTTTAAATTTGTATTCATGTCTGATTTTTTTTTAATCCCCTGCGTGATAAACTGAACGGAGTGGTCAACGCCAGGGGCATCTCCTTAGATTATGTGCGCGAATGCACTGATACGTGTACTTAATTTCCTTTTCCATTTTTTTCCCCTGAGGAAGTATTGTATATGTTTTGAAACGGTTATAGCCCTGATATGGCTCTGCGCAGTCGGCTGGGCTTTAAACAAAAATAATAATAATAACAATAACAATAACAATGCTGCTGTTATCCCTTTCCAAACTAGTAATCTGCCGGAAGCTGGTGGATAGACTGAGGGAGTCAAAGGGTTAGGTTTTTGCTTTGCTAGCATGGCTGACAATGCAGCATGCCTGTGGACAGGGTGCAGGAGTCAAAGGGTTAAAGTACATAATTATATTCTGAATCGTGTAAGGAGAAATTTACACCTGCAAAAAAAAAAAAAAAAAAAATGAATAAAAATCTCGATTTAACCATCAAAGAATTATAAGCGCGATTAATTGACGGTTAAAATCGTTCTGTCCAGCAAAAAAAACCATTTCAAATTAACAGGAAACGGGCTACCGTAATTTCGTCGTCTGCCGTTTATCCGAAACAGTAGAAGGGGCGCCCACTTGACTTGGTAAACCGGCTATCACCACATGGCCCTGTGGCTAATGATTTGCTGCCTCTGCCGCGATAGCTTCCACCACTTCTGGCCTGTAATTCACTAACGTGTATAACCTTCTATTTCTGCATTTTTAGGGGGGGGAGGGTGTTTGTGTGTGTGTGTGTGTGTGTGTGTGTGTGTGGTGTGTGTGTGTGTGTGTGTGTGTGTGTGTGTTGTGTGTGTTGTGTGTGTGTGTGTGTGTGTGTGTGTTTTGTGTGTGTGTTGTGTGTGTTGGTGTGTGTTGTGTTGTGTTGTGTTGTGTTGTGTTGTGTTGTGTTGTGTTGTGGTGTGGTGTGGTGTGGTGTGGTGTGGTGTGTGTGTGTGTGTGTGTGTGTGTGTGTGTGTGTGTGTTGTGTTGTGTTGTGGGTGTGTGTGTCGTGTGTGTGTGTGTGTGTTGTGTTGTGTTGTGTTGTGTTGTGTTGTGTTGTGTTGTGTTGTGTTGTGTTGTGTGTGTGTGTGTGTGTGTGTGTGTGTGTGTGTGTGTGTGTGTGTGTGTGTGTGTGTGTGTGTGTGTGTGTGTGTGCGCTGCTCTCCTTTCTTTCTTGTTGTCTTCCTCTTTCTTTCACAATTTTCTTAGTTTCTTTTTCTAGTCCCCTTGACTCTCTCTCTCTCTCCCTCTCTCTCTCACACACACACACATTCTCTGTGTGTGTGTGTGTGTCTCTCTCTCTCTCACACACACACACACACATTCTCTCTCTCTCTCTCTCTCTCTCTCACACACATACACACACATACACACACACTTACACACACTCTCTTACACACACACACACTCTCTCTCTCTCTCTCTCTCTCTCTCTCTCTCTCTCTCTCTGTCTTGGTGCTTTATGCAGTATTGGAACGCACCACAGACTACTCAGGACCCTTACGGTAGTCTCTTTGATCCCTTGGGGGGGGGGGGGGGGAGAATCCCTCGGTACCACCACCTGTCCATAAGGAGGGGTAGGGGTGGGGGTGCTTCGATAAGTCCCAGTCCGATATGACACAGGTCTGATACGTCACAGTCCGATACGAGACTGTGTGTGTGTGTGTGTGTGTGTGTGTGTGTGTGTGTGTGTGTGTGTGTGTGTATTATATGTACTGTAAAGTACCTTGTAAGCGCCCATTACCATGTAAGCGCCCACCCCCTACTTCTGGACTAAAATTGTGTAAAGGGTGATGTACCAAGTAAACGCCCACCCCCCTATTTCAGAGAAGAAGAAAACGAAACTATAAATCTCAACAGTAGTGCCAGTGGAAACCGAAAGTTGCGTTTTCTTGGAAAAACGACATCCTGCATCATTTCTAAATTGGCTTCATTTGTAAATTTCGTCATTTCAAGACAGTTCAAGACAGTTGGGACTTCGTTGCTGAGTCAGTGCTCCAGGTGCCATCAGTGAAAATGCCTCGACTACAATCATACACAGTTGATTTTAAGCTTGATGCAATACGTTTTCTTGATGAACACCAGGGGAATGTGACGCTGACCGCTAAGGAGTTTGGGGTAGACAGAAAACGAATACGAGAATGGAGAGAGCAACGAAACATGCTGCAGCAAAACATGACTGGAGAGAAGAAAAAGAAAAGAAGGCTCCATCAAGGCAGGGAAGTGCGGTCGATTGAAATTGATCAAGCTGTTCTTTTGTTTCTGGATGAAGAACGAGCTGAGGGCAGAGTTGTTAGGAACAAGGATCTGCGCCAAAAAGCCAACGAGATTGCTGGTGGCCTTGGCCTTCAAGACTTTTCAGCCTCCCAAATGTGGCTAAAGCGCTGGAAACAGCGGCACTCTGTTTGCACCCGCAGGTCTATCCACACAAGACAAAAAGTCCCAGATGATTTCGAAGAGCATTTGTTCAACTTTCGAGTGTCAATTCAGAGACTGAGAAATCAACGTGATTACCCACTACGTTTCATTCAGAATATGGACCAAACGATGGTTCGTTTTGATATGGTCCCCAGTCGTACAAATGAGCGAAAAGGGGTGAAGCAAGTGAGAATCAAGACTACAAACGCCCAAAAACGGGGATTTACTGTGGCTCTGTATGCATCTGCTGATGGTGTAAAATACCCAGCCACAATTGTCTTGAAGGAGAGAAATGGGCAGATCCCCCAGCGTGCTTTTCGCAACCTTCAAATTCCTGCGAATGTTCGTATCCAAGCAACAAGAAACGGATGGATGACAAGGGAGTCCCTTCAGATGTGGGTGGAGCAAGTGGTCGGTGAAATGGACCACAGGCGGCTGCTAGTCCTTGACAGCTACAGGGCGCACCAGACTCCTCAGATCCGCCAGGCATTGAACGAAAGACATGTTGACGTCGTGTTTGTGCCCCCAGGCTGCACTGGGCTTCCCAGCCAGTCGACGTTGGCATCGCCAAGCCCTTCAAGGATCGTGTTCGTGATCAGTGGGTGCAGTGGATGCGACAGCCCCGCCCTTTGACGGCAGCTGGCAACCTGACCCAGCCCACTAGGCAAGACGTGATGACCTGGGTCAGCCAGGCCTGGGAAGGAGTTCCAGAGGAGACCATCCGCACCTGCTTCCTTCGATGCGCCATCTCAAACGCCATGGACGGCTCCGAGTGGTTCCCAAATGAGATGGATGGCATTCTGCCACAGGAAGCTGCTGCAGAGGAGCACGATGAATATGATGAAATTTCCAATGATGACGAGGAAGAAGCAGACGGATTTGGATTTTTTGAATAAGCGGCACAACATATGACTATGATTTTCAGTGGCAATGTGACCTGTTTTACTTTGAGAAAGAATTTTTTCGTTTTAAAATTGGAATAAATAGGATTTTTGTTTGAATTCAAGTCTTTTGGTGTTAACTTGTACCTTCAATGGTTGAATTATACTTTGGACAAAGAAGTTCCAATGATGACATGTGATTATGATATTCAGTGGCAATGTGACCTGTTTTACTTTGAGAAAGATAGACAGGATGTGTATGCTTGAAAATTACCAGCTTTCTTTTGCCTTTCGTTTTAAAATTGGAATAAATAGGATTTTTGTTTGAATTCAAATCTTTTGGTGTTAACTTGTACCTTCAATGGTTGAATTATACTTTGGACAAAGGGTAGGATACCTAGTAAGCGCCCACCGCCTACTTTTCTAAGAAATTTGTGCTTAAGGGGGGGTGGGCGCTTACAAGGTACTTTACAGTATATGTATATATATATTATAAAGGATTTAGACTAAACTAACCAGAGAAAGCAACAACAACAACAAAACAAAACAAAAACAAAAAAGAAGAAGAAGAAGATTATATTAAATCGGGTCACATAATCAATAATTGCCAGGGTCTGGGGGTGAAATCAATGTCAAAATTTTGCTTTAAATGTCGTAAATCACCATTAGTTCTACACTTTAACCCCTCCCTCCCCCCCCCCCCCCCTGCTTCTTTCTTTCTTTCTTCCTTCTTTAGCAGATCAGATTTCTTAGTCTTGCCTTAGCTAAAAATATGTTCGTGTTATATAACAAATGACGCTGTGTATCCTAAAGAAATGAAAAGAAGATGAAGGTGGAAAAAGGGTCACCTAATTCTTACACTGCGGGCTGTATGGTTGGTTAGCTGCTTTCAAATGGGTGACCAAACTAAAAAATAAAAAATTGAAAATAAAAAAATAAAAAAGTCCCAGTGCGTCTTTAATTAACCCTCTAACATCCACACCATATCCACCAACTATAAAATCTTAACCCTTTGATTCCCTCACCCTATCCACCAGCTTCCTATAGTGTGTGGGAATCAAACGTTCGCATGTTAAGATTTTGCTTTGTATCTTTGTTTCTTTGTTCGTTCGTTCGTTGTTGTTTTTTTCTTTCTTTGTTAGTTTGTTTGTTTTGTATTTGGTTTGTTTGTTTGTTTGTGATCTTACGCTTGACAAAGGCCAGTTGGCAGAAAATTTGCGCCTGTCTTGTCTGGTTGTATTAAATACGCGTTCTTATTCTTTTTTTTTTTTTTTTTTTCGTGTGTGTTTGTGTTTTTGTTTGTTTGTTTGTTTGT
>JAPXFY010000015.1:51544293-51564293 GCA_030674185.1 Monoplex corrugatus | reverse complement strand
GATGAGGATGAGGATTCGAACCCACAATCTTCGAATGGGTATTCCGTACGGCTGACGACTGCAACATGGCGACTGGTCACCTGCTGGCTGGCTGTCTGACTGGACAGTTGATCGACTGGTTGACTGATTGGTCAGCTGTAACCGTTGTGGCTTTTTTTTTAAAGACAGAACCCCACCGTTTTTAAATCACGTTTCTTTAATCGTACAGGCCGTCGTTGTTCGTTGTTCGTTGGTCAGCTGCTTGGTTAAGTATCTAGTCTGCTTCCTTATTCCATTGTTTTCTCTTTGTTTTTCAAACCCCATCCTCATTCACGCTCACACACACACACACACACACACACAACACACACACACACACACACACACACACACACACACACACACACACACACAACACACCAATTGTTCAGGAGATACACTTTTTTTTCGAAGCAAAAATGTTCGTTGGTTGGTTGGTTGGTTGGTGGGTTGGTTGGGTTTGTTGGTTGGCTGGCTGCTTGCTTGCTTGCTTGCTTGCTTGTTTGCTTGGTCGGCCGGTCTCGTTGGCTGGCTGGCTGGATGGATGGATGGACGGTGGGTCACTGCGAATGACTTATCAGACAGTCGGTTTGTTTGGTCACACTGTCTGAATAGTCACAAGGATTATTGGCTGGTTTGGCAAGCAGAATGTTCTATCAGTTTCATTTCAACGTTTACCAAGTTTGGTTAACAAGAAACACCATGAGAGTGTGGACAGGACCCAGAGCAGCACCAATGCCTCGCCACTCTCTGGACAACCACGTCCAAAGCTCCCGACGCCATCGATTGTCATTTTATCAAGCAAAGAGGGGCTGTCCATGCGTTGTACGACCCATTCGGACCCATTCATCAGTTACCTTGTTTACAAACCGAATGACAAGATGGGAAGATGAGAAACGCCAGGACACAGCCACACAACGCGTACCAACCAGGTCCAGCCCAGCCTCCGAACCAAGAGAGAATGGAAGACCCCTCTCTCGCCCCACTTTTGTCTTCATCTCTCTTTCAGGCTACCCGCCCTGCCACCAGCTCGCATAATCGCTAGCTCTTTTCGCTTTAGTATAGTCTCGACAGATGGCAATCGGAAGCTCCCAACGTTGCCTTACTTCAACCACACACAGAACCCAGCTTTCGTCTCCCTCATGACGACAGTAGGCATTCTCAAAATCTTGCTCATATGAGCAACAATGACAATACTTGGGTAGGATCGGGCATTTACCATGTACCTTACTGTCTAAATGCAAACAATATCCCTTTAAGCAAACTCCAGTTTCAAATTTCAATTACAACGCAGAAGCAGAAGCAGAAGCTATATTCACCGATAACAACATTCTCGCTTCCCTTCTCCATTCTGGTTTTATCAAAGAAAACCCGTCTTCGTCTTTTGATGTTTAAAAACAAAGGCGGGGGTGGGGTGGAGGTCATATCCGATCATACGTGCAGGATGCCTGATAGCTAGTCAGAAGAATGAATCAAAGGAAACGGCTGAAATACATAATCTGCTGACCCACTTTCCGTTTGTGGGTTAATGAGAGAGAGAGAGAGACATACAGACAGACGGACAGACAGAGACAGACAGACAGAGACAGAGAGTAAGTGAGAGGGAGAGAGTGAGACTGAGAGAATGAGAGAGAGAGAGAGAGAGAAGAGAGAGAGAGAGAGAGAGAGAGAGAGAGAGAGAGAGAGAGAGAGAGAGAGAGGATCGCATTTTCTTCAAGACAATGATTAACATCGACCCAGATGCAGCTCTCTCTCTCTCTCTCCCCCTCTCTCTCTCTCCCTCCCTCCACACACCACACACCCACGCATGCGCCTATCCCCCCTCCCCTCCTCACACAGACACATAAACATGCCGCGACCAGTCAGACGTGCGCATCCGTGACTTTTTCCAACTGGTGCTGCTAATGATCCAACTTCTGCAGAAAAAAAAATTGCTCCGACACATGATTATCTGGGACACTATGACTTTGAAAATTATTTTGCAAGTCCAATTCAGGTGTGTGATCTATCAACCTGGGAGAAAGTTTGAGGCGTGGAGGGAGAGGGGGTTGGGGGTTGGATGGGATGGACATATTGATTTTTCGGCTAATAACAGGTAGCACAATTGCAAGTTGTATTTGACAAAACTGCGTTTTAAACCGCAGAACAAAATCAAACTGTCCACCACCACCACCACTCCTAATCCTCACCCCTAACCACCACCCATACACCTGACACACAAAATTACCCCCACTACACACAACCTGCATGCATACAGCAAGCTGATCTAAATTATTCTCCTACGATTCGTAAAATAGCTCAAAATTCCTCTGCAATGTCACCAAATGATTGGTTCAGTACATTAGACGCAGAAAAACAAGGTCCCGTCATCTTAAGGTTACAAGCGTAGGAGAGATAACTCAGGAAGGTGGCAGTAGCTGTGACCTCACCGTTCTCAGATGCCTAATCTTGAATATGCCTAACATTTAACATGCCTAATCTTGAACAAAGGCGGCAGTTAACATGCCTAATTTTGAACAAAGGCGGCATTTAACATGTCTAATCTTGAGCACAGGTGGCATTTAACATGCCTAATCCAGAACAAAGGCGGCATTTAACATGCCTAATCTTGAATAAAGGCGGCATTTAACATGTCTAATCTTCAACAAAGGCGGCATTTAACATGCCTAATCCAGAACAAAGGCGGCATTTAACATGTCTAATCTTCAACAAAGGCGGCATTTAACATGCCTAATCTTCAACAAAGGCGGCATTCAAAAGTCTAATCTTCAACAAAGGCAGCATTCAAAATGCCTAATCTTCAACAAAGGCGGCATTGAAAATGCCTATTCTTCAACATTGGCGGCATTCAAAATGCCTATTCCTCAACAAAGGCGGCATTCAAAATGCCTAATCTTCAACAAAGGCGGCATTCAAGACGCCTAATAGTGAGCAAGATCGGCATTCAAGACGCCTAATCGTGAGCAAGATCGGCATTCAAAACGCCTACTCGTGAGCAAGATCGGCATTCAAAATACCTAATCGTGAGCAAGATCGGCATTCAAAACGCCTACTCGTGAGCAAGATCGGCATTCAAAACGCCTAATTGTGAGTAAGATCGGCATTCAAAACGCCTACTCGTAAGATCGGCATTCAAAACGCCTACTCGTGAGCAAGATCGGCATTCAAAACGCCTAATCGTGAGCAAGATCGGAATTGAACACGCCTAATCGGAGCAAGATCGGCATTCAAAACGCCTAATCGTGAGCAAGATTGGCATTCAAAACGCCTAATCCTAAACATGATCGAACCCAGACACTCTTACCCTCTTGACTGTCGCGCTCCCCGGTTAAGCCACTAGGCATCACAGAAACTCATGACAATAAATCCAAGACCTCACTCTTCGTTCTTCCTCATGAAGTCCAAGATCTATCTAGCCATAACAGTGGTAGTCGTCATCGTCATTGTTGCTGTTGTTGCTGATTCTGTTGTTGTTGTTGTTGTTTTTGTTGTTGTGGTGGTGGTGGTGGCGGCGGTGGTGGTGGTGGTGGTGGTTGAAAGCAACCATAGAAGCAGTTAGAGAAATAGCAGCAGAGGTAGCAGTATTCTCCAACTAGCTTTGCAGCGTTCGGACGAGTCCATACGCCATCACACCGCGAATGCCACGAGAAGAAAATGTTCCAAATTCGTCAAGGCACATGTCACAAGACTGCGCTTATCTACTATACTCTCACCATGCCTTCAGTTTCTGCTCTCAGTACTAGCACTACTTCTGTATTACCAAGATGCAATTAAAAAAAAAAAAAAATAAATAAATAAAACAATCATACATCAACAAGTACTGTAAGTTAACCCTTTGACTCCCTCTCCCTATCCACCAACTGCGAAAACCCTTTGACTCCCTCTCCCTATCCACCAACTGCGAAAACAACCCTTTGACTCCCTCTCCCTATCCACCAACTGCGAAAACAACCCTTTGACTCCCTCTCCTTATCCACCCAACTGCGAAAACAACCCTTTGACTCCCTCTCCCTATCCACCAACTGCGAAAACAACCCTTTGACTCCCTCTCCTTATCCACCAATTGCAAAAACTCAACCCTTTGATTCCCTCTCCCTATCCACCAATTGCGAAAAAAAAAACAATCCTTTGATTCCCTCTCCCTATCCACCAACTACAAAAACTGAACCCTTTGACTCCCTCTCCCTATCCACCAACTACAAAAACTGAACCCTTTGACTCCCTCTCCCTATCCATCAACTGCAAAAACTGAACCCTTTGACTCCCTCTCCACCAACTGCAAAAACTCAACCCTTTGACTCCCTCTCCCTATCCACCAACTACAAAAACTGAACCCTTTGACTCCCTCTCCCTACCCATCAACTACAAAAACTGAACCCTTTGACTCCCTCTCCCTATCCATCAACTGCAAAAACTCAACCCTTTGACTCCCTCTCCACCAACTGCAAAAACTCAACCCTTTGACTCCCTCTCCCTATCCACCAACTGCAAAAACTCAACCCTTTGACTCCCTCTCCCTATCCACCAACTGCAAAAACTCAACCCTTTGACTCCCTCTCCCTATCCACCAACTGCAAAAACTCAACCCTTTGACTCTCTCTCCCTATCCACCAACTGCAAAAACTCAACCCTTTCACTCCCTCTCCCTATCCACCAACTGCAAAAACTCAACCCTTTGACTCCTTATCCACCAACTGCAAAAACTCAACCCTTTCACTCCCTATCCACCAACTGCAAAAACTCAACCCTTTGATTCCCTCTCCATATCCACCAACTGCAAAAACTCAACCCTTTGACTCCCTCTCCCTATCCACCAATT
This sequence comes from Monoplex corrugatus, assembly GCA_030674185.1. Classification (NCBI taxonomy): domain Eukaryota; kingdom Metazoa; phylum Mollusca; class Gastropoda; order Littorinimorpha; family Ranellidae; genus Monoplex; species Monoplex corrugatus. Next base: position 51,559,456 of record JAPXFY010000015.1, on the reverse strand, counting down.
GCAAAAACTGAACCCTCTGATTCCCTCTTCCTCTCCACCAACTGCAAGAACTTAACCCTCTGACTCCCTCTCCCTATCCACCAACTGCGAAAACAACCCTTTGACTCCCTCTCCTTATCCACCAATTGCAAAAACTCAACCCTTTGACTCCCTCTCCCTATCCACCAATTGCGAAAAAAAAAACAATCCTTTGATTCCCTCTCCCTATCCACCAACTACAAAAACTGAACCCTTTGACTCCCTCTCCCTACCCATCAACTGCAAAAACTGAACCCTTTGACTCTCTCTCCCTACCCATCAACTGCAAAAACTCAACCCTTTGACTCCCTCTCCACCAACTGCAAAAACTCAACCCTTTGACTCCCTCTCCCTATCCACCAACTGCAAAAACTCAACCCTTTGACTCCTTATCCACCAACTGCAAAAACTCAACCCTTTCACTCCCTATCCACCAACTGCAAAAACTCAACCCTTTGATTCCCTCTCCATATCCACCAACTGTAAAAACTGAACCCTTTGACTCCCTCTCCCTATCCACCAATTGCAAAAACAACCCTCTGACTCCCTCTCCCTATCCACCAACTGCAAAAACTTAACCCTTTGACTCCCTCACCCTTTCCACCAACTGCAAAAACTCAACCCTTTGACTCTCTCTCCCTATCCACCAACTGCAAAAACTCAACCCTTTGACTCCCTCTCCACCAACTGCAAAAACAACCCTTTGACTCCCTCTCCACCAACTGCAAAAACTCAACCCTTTGACTCCCTCTCCACCAACTGCAAAAACTTAACTCTTTGACTCCCTCTCCACCAACTGCAAAAACTTAACCCTTTGACTCCCTCTCCACCAACTGCAAAAACTTAACCCTTTGACTCCCTACCCACCAATTGCAAAAACTCAACCCTTTGACTCCCTCTCCCTATTCACCAACTGCAAAAACGTAAGCCTCTAACTCCCTCTCCCTATCCACAAATTGCAAAAACGTAAACGTCTTACTCCCTCACCCCATTCACAAGCTTCTTGCTTAATCCTGACTCCCCCACCCTATCCATCAGCTTAACTCTTTGACTCCATCACCCTATCCCCCAGCTTCCTGCAGTGCTAATAGCAGTAATAGTAGAAGTCGTAGCAGTAGCAGAAGTAGTAGTAGTAGTAATATAGTAGTTAGAACAGTAGTAGTAGTATAGTGGTCGTAGTAGTAGTTAGCAGTAGTAGTAATAGCAGTACTAGTAGTAGTTGTATCAACATTTATTCCTGACGCGTGTGAAACAAGCGGAACGCGACGGCAAGAGGTCGTGCTGTGCTGTGCAGGCGGGTTGTTGTGCCATACAAAAAAAAAAATGTGGGCCAGGCACGTTCTACAAGTTTATCAGAACAACGGCCACAAACTTCAAACTGCATTTCACGTACAGCTTTCATAGCTGTCCGGAAGTCGTAGAAACGTCTGCGAACAACTATTAAGCTGGGGAAGAAGAAACTCTGTATATATATATATATATATATATATATATATATATATATATATATATATATATATATATATATCCCCTCCCTCCTCTCTCCCTCCCTATCTCTCAACTGCTCACATTCTTCCTCTCCTCCCCTCTCTCTCTCTCTCTCCCATCACTCTCTCTCTCTCCTCTCTCCCTCATTCACACCCTATCTCTCAACTCTCACATTCTCCTCTCCCCCCCCCTATCTCTCACTCTCACCTTCTGTCTCTCCCCCCTCCCTCTCTCTCTCTCCTCTCTCTCACTTCTCTCTCTCTCCTCATTCCTCTCTCCTCTCTCTCTCTCTCTCTCCTCTCCTCTCTCTCAGTCGATCTCTCTTTTTTTTTCTTCCTTTCTTCTTGTTTTCTTTGAACGATCTTTTTCGCCTGTTTTTTGTTTTGTTTTTGTTTTTTGTTTTTCGGGATTCTTCTTCCCACTTTTTTATGTTATTCTTGAAACTCATTCTTTGTATTATCCGAGTCTTTTCTTGAAATTGTTCAACTAGACCGTAGTCATCGATCCGTCCTCCACTCGACTTTATGCAAATGTACGAAATCTTCGACAAAAAAAAAACATAAACGAAAATCAAATCAAATCAACTCAAATCATATCAAATCAAATCAAATCAAATCATCAAATCCAATCCAATCTAATCCGGTCAATCCAATCCAATCCAATCCAATCCAATCAAAGGAAGAACAGCTCCACAGCAACAAAGAAAACGTGATGAAAACCGTGTCCTCCATCCAGACCACTGGGCTGACCATCGGAAGAATAACTATGCTCACACAAACACACACAAAAACAAAGAAAGTTCACCAGTGCTCAGTTTGAGTTTGCATAATAGAATTATCATTCTAACCGGCATAATTCGCTCATTTTGATGGAAACATTCATCCAAAATATAAGCGATCAATGACAGTTTCATATCATACACAAAAACTAGATTGATAGATAGATAGATAGATAGATAGAAGATAGATAGAAGATAGATAGATAGATAGATAGATAATAGATGATAGATAGATAGATAGATAGATAGACATACATAGACAGACAATAGATAAGACAGATGTGATGGATGGATGGATGGATGGATGGATGGATGGATGGACGGACAGATGGATGGATGGATGATAGACACACATACATACACACATACATACGTACAACACAACATACATACAATGACACACATACATACACACATACACACACACATACAAATACATACACACATTACACATACACACATCATACACACATACTTTACACACATTATACATATATACAACAACATCATACACACTATACATACACACATACATACATACATACATACACACATGTATACATACACACATACACACATCATACATACATACACACATGCATACAACACACACATACATACACACATACATACATACATACATACATACATACATACATACATACACACATACATACACACATACATACATACATACACACATACATACACACGTACATACATACATACATAACACACACACACAACACACACAACCACACACACACACACACACACACATGAATGCATACGTCCACCAAGACAGGGCCGGCCAAACAGACAGATAGAGAGAAGAAAGCAGAGGAAGATATAAGAGACAAGGACATGAAGGGAAGTAGAGAGCAAGACGGGCAAGACTTCGACACACACTAAGATATAACGAAGTACCAGGCAATCTTAACGTACATTTCAGCGTACGGCAGACAAGGCAGACGGACAAAAAACGAAAGACACAAAGTAAGCAAGAAGACAGCGCGTAAGATAAACACTGTCCAATCACGCTTTGGGTCGCTTTAGTAGTAGTGGTGAGATGGTCGGAGCCACAAGCGTTCGTTTTGTTTTGTTTCTTTCTTTCTTTGTTTTTTCCTTTGATTTTCTTTTTCTTTTCTTTTTTTTCTTTCTTTCTTTCTTTGTTTTTTGTTGTTGTTTGTTAGTTGGTTTGTTTGTTTCTTTCTTTCTTTAAAGTTTTTTTCTTTCTTTCTTTCTTTCTTTTTGTTATTGTTTGCTTTACTTTTTTTTTGGTTTTGTTTTGGGAGTGCTTTTTGTTTTTGTTCTTGGTGTTGTTGTTGGTGGTGGTGGTGTTTTTTTTTTTTTTTTTTTTTTTTTTGGGGGGGGGTGTTTTTTGTTCTTTGTTGTTGTTGTTGTTGATGGTCCTGCATTATGAGGACTGTGTCCATCTCCTGTTCCTCGCTGCTTTGTCTTGCCCGATTCTGAACAGGGTCAGGTACCTAATCCTAGCTGGGTGGACAGGAAACCTCACGAAGAAAGTTGTTTTTTTTTCTTTCCCCAGCGCCAGACTCGACTACAACGTACAGTTAAGCCTGAAGGTCGGTGTTCTATCTCTGCCCCAGCTAGGCCTCAAAGGAAAGAGGTTTGTTTGTTTGTTTGTTTGTTTGTTTTTGTTTTGTTTGTTTGTTTGATTGTTTGTTTGTTGTTGTTCGTTTGTTGTTTGTTTGTTGTTTGTTCGTTCGTTTGTTTGTTTGTTTGTTTTTCCATCATCGCATTTAGGGAAATTTCCTGTGTGTTAGGGAGACTTCCTGTGAGTTCACCTTTTTTCCTATTCCATTACTATGCGACCTTAATGGCCACAGTAGCTGGCATTTTTTTAACAACGCCATGATGATGATGACAGTGAGGATGATAATCATGATGCTATGGGGTTCCATCTAGGATCGAGACTGCGTGACAGGGCTTTTCTCTACGCTTATTATCATAACATATCCTGGAGTCAACCAGGCCCAAGAGATACAGACTACGGTGATGGTCAGAAGGTTCTGAGCAACACCCTCAATGACGCATCCATGAAGTTCTTGAGACTCGATCGTATTGTCCCAGTCTTCCCAGCGGGCCCAGGGCACGCTCAACTCTAGATAGGAGCCAGTTGCAGCCAAAAAAAATCCACTTTTTTGTAAGGGACTGATGAGGAATTGAACCCATCAGCTTCCTGTCGGTAGTCTGTTGCGCTAACCACTACAGCATACTCAGACAAGAGTTTTGAGTTTCTTTGGAGTTTAGAGTTTATTCATGTAGGCTTCATCACACTCAGAAAATTCCATACGCGCTACACTCTAATTCGCCAGCAATACTCTGGCAGACTTCCTGAGCCTGCACAAAACCATATGCGCTGGCAGAACGGGAGGGGACGGGGCGGAGGGGAGGAGGAGAGGGGGGCAGGGACTTACTAAACACTAAGCTGATATCACCAAAACATCAAGAGGGGCAGCGAACAGGCCCGTTTTTCAAGTTCAGGGCGGGGACTGAGCGCGAGATATCAGATCTTAAATGAAATAAATAAAGATGGATAGACTGACGGAACAGGAAAGCTGGAGGGAAAGAGAACACAAGGTAAACCCAGGGAGAAAATATTCGACGGACTTGCAGAGTGGCTGAGGACCGAGAGGGGTGGGAGATGTACTTGCAGCGACAAGGGATAGATTCGCATGGAGGGCCATGATCGCCATCACCATGCGGTAGGGCACATGATGATGATGATGATGATGATGATGATGATGATGATGATGATGATGATGATGATGATGATGATGATGAGACAGACGGAGACAAACGGAGACAGAGAGGCAGGCAGGCAGACAGACAGACAGACAGAAAGTGATATATTATTAAACATTGTGCTTGAAAAAAGTCAACGGTCTTGATTTACAATCAGAAGACGGAAAGTGCGTGCGCGTGTATGCGTACGTGCATGTGTGTGTAGGTGCGTATCATGTGTGTACGTATGCATGTGTGTATGCGTATGTGTGTGTTAGTGTGTATGTATGTGTGTCTGTGTGCCTGCGCGTATGTGTGCGTAGACAAATAAATAACTAAAGTCTGTTTCTGACATTTCAGATTTAAAACGAAAACAAACAAAAAAATGTCCTCCATACTGAATAAATACAATTAAGTAATGAAACCCTTTGGGTTTTCCCCCTGACATTTCAGGTTCCAAAACAAACAAAAACAACAAAACAAAACGTCCACCACGCTAAAAATAAACTTAATTAAGCAATGAAACCGTTCGTTTATTTATGTATTTATCCCGTTTGTTTATTCATGCATTTTTTTATGCATTTACTTATTTACATGTTTATTTTTCTATTTATTTATTGATTTGTTTATTTATTTAGTTCCATTTTTCAATAAGCACAGATACTCACCAGAAACATTGGAAGCATGATCAAGCCTACAACAGTAACGATGGCAGCAACTTGGACAACAGTCACACAGCACGTGAAACTCTCCCGTCAAGGATGACGACAAGGTCAGAAAACGTCAACTCACAGCAAACGTCACTCCGTCCACACACAAAAATCACCCGTACAAACGTCACAGTTGTAGCTCCCGTCAGGAAACAGACGCAGACGTACTTCAAGTTTCCTGCAGGTTTTGAACGATTAACAATCTCCGAGTACAGTGAAAATCGCTAAGACTCCTCCTCCATTCAGCAGCAGGTGCCGACCTTATAAGTGTCCAGCAGGTTTTGAACAATTAACAATCTTCCGGTACAGTAAAAATCGCCAAGACTCCATTCAGCAGCAGGCGCTGACTGACCCAATAAATGTCCAGCAGGTTTTGAACAATTAACAACCTCCGAGTACAGTGAAAATCGCTAAGACTCAGTCCATTCTGCAGCAGGCGGCGACTTATAGGTGTCCAACGGGTCTGAACAAAAAGCAGTGTTTTTGAGTACAGCGAAAGTGTTAAAAGTCTGGTGTCTAGGGGGTCTGAATAATTAACAGTGTTTTTACGTACAGCGAAACTGTTAAAAGTCTGGTGTCCAGAGGGTCCGAACAATTAACAATGTTTTTAAGTACAGCAAAAGTGTTAAAAGTCTGGTGTCCGGGGGTCTGAACAATTAACAGTGTTTTTGAGTACAGCAAAAGTGTTAAAAGTCTGGTGTCTGGGGGGTCTGAATAATTAACAGTGTTTTTACGTACAGCGAAACTGTTAAAAGTCTGGTGTCCGGAGGGTCCGAACAATTAACAATGTTTTTAAGTACAACGAAACTGTTAAAAGTCTGGTGTCCGGAGGGTCTGAACAATTAACAGTGTTTTTAAGTACAACGAAACTGTTAAAAGTCTGGTGTCCGGAGGGTCTGAACAATTAAAGTTTTTACGTACAGCAAAACTGTTAAAAGTCTGGTGTCCAGGGGGTCTGAACAATTAACAAAGTTTTTAAGTACAGCGAAACTGTTAAGTCTGGTGTCCAGAGGTTTGAACAATTAACAAAGTTTTTAAGTACAGCGAAACTGTTAAGTCTGGTGTCCAGAGGTTTGAACAATTAACAAAGTTTTTAAGTACAGCGAAACTGTTAAAAGTCTGGTGTCCGGGGGTTCTGAACAATTAACAGTGTTTTTAAGTACAGCAAAACTGTTAAAAGTCTGGTGTCCAGAGGGTCTGAAAATCAACAGTGTTTTAAGTACAACGAAACTGTTAAAAGTCTGGTGTCCGGAGGGTCTGAAAATTAACAGTGTTTTAAGTACAACGAAACTGTTAAAAGTCTGGTGTCCAGAGGGTCTGAACAATTAACAGTGTTTTTAAGTAGAGCGAAACAGTTAAAAGTCTGGTGTCTGGGGGGTCTGAACAATTAACAGTGTTTTTAATACAGCGAAACTGTTAAAAGTCTGGTGTCTGGGGGGTCTGAACAATTAACAGTGTTTTTAATACAGCGAAACTGTTAAAAGTCTGGTGTCTGGGGGGGTCTGAACAATTAACAGTGTTTTTAAGTACAACGAAACTGTTAAAAGTCTGGTGTCTGGGGGGTCTGAACAATTAACAGTGTTTTTAAGTACAACGAAACTGTTAAAAGTCTGGTGTCCGGGGGTCTGAACAATTAACAGTGTTTTTGAGTACAACGAAATGTTAAAAGTCTGGTGTCCGGGGTCTGAACAATTAACAGTGTTGAGTAAACTGTAAAATGTGCAAAATTAACAGTGTTTTTAAGTACAGAAAAACTGTTAAAAGTCTGTTCTGCAGCTCACAAAAACTCAATTACGAATGAACAGTTCCGAGTGTACTACAATTCACAAGACACAAGCGCAGTTTATTCGAATCTTCATCACCAGATCTCCAAAAGATGGGACAGGAGAACTGAACAAGAACAATTCAATACACACATGTCCGTTTCAGTTTCAGTTTCAGTTTCTCAAGATGACGTCTCCGCGATCGGAATGAATTCCATATGCACTAACGTTACGGTTGTCATATGATGGAGAAGACGCAGAATGATCATGACACAAACCTTTAGCCTGCACATAAACACATGTCAATCAAAGCAGATCCACAGTTTCGGATTCAATGTAATGTTGTAACGAAAAAAATTCATAACTTGTACTAATCACAGATCGACTGCATCCTGTGAGACGAAAGGCCAAATGATTGTTGTCCGTTTTATCATCAGACTTGAAAACAGCTGCATCCTTCGGTTTTTTTTCCAAGAAGAACTGAGACTTCTGTCAATGGAAAAGTACATGAAACATCTCTCAAACGTTACGAAATTTGTTGGTACTGTTTCTGTTGCACCATTCAATTGAGAGTTTTACGCTAACATCAGGGGGGAAAGTCTGTTTTTCGAAGTCTAGTTTCACTTTCAGCCTAGGAACAAACAAATCGGCAAAGCCAAATCAAAATGCAGAATGTGAAAAAACGAAAAACGCTCTCCTAACAGCAGAATCGTCGTATCTAAATCCCAGACCTGAATGAAACCAACGGCAGCATTTTTACTCCACCCCACAACTCTACCCTCCTCCCTCCCCCAACCCCTCACCCCACTTCACCCCCATCCTCCTTTACTAGAAACAACAACAACACATACACAAAAAAAATCTACATTCACTTCCCTCAGACTGCGACACTTTCTTCTTTCCCTTCTTCTTCTTCTTCTTCCTCTCTCTCTCTTTCTTTCTCTCTCTCTCTCTCTCTCTCTCTCTCTCTCTCTCTCTCTCTCTCTCTCTCTCTCTCTCTTCTCTCTCTCTCTCTCGCAAAGCCAGCATTTCACGTACGAGGTTATAAAATTCCACACAAGATGTGTGCCAGAAACCCAAGTCTTAGCGTGGTCTGACTGACGTTGGCAGGCTAAACAAGCAGCCAGAGAGAGAGAGAGAGAGAGAGACAGAGAGAGAGAGAGTAAAACCTGTTTTTTCCCCTCTTTCTCCCTCTCTTACGCAAAACGCAGCCTCCCGTGAATTCCCACCAGTCCTCAATAAAAGAATGGATGCACGCGCGCTGCACCATCGGAGAGGCTTCAAACAGGGGGAGGGAAGGGAGGGGCGAGTGGGGGGCTTTTGGGGGTTACGATTCTTGGCACTTGCAGCAAGAACACTCCGCAGATTATTTCCTGCCTTCTCCCGTGGGGCTTTCTTGCTCGCAGACGATCTTGTCTGTCGTGGCGTCTCCCTCCAGTTGACGTCAGCACGAGGGCTGTGAGGACTGTGGGATGACGCAGGTTAAGGTCTCCATCACCTCCAGTTGCCACTGTCCGTATTAGTGTTACACGGCGTGGCCATAAATCAACACCTCTGAAGACTTTTCCGATGTTTTCTTTGACACCTTCAGACTGTCAAGTTTTTGTGCGTATTTCTAACGGCAAAGGGGTTTGAAGAAAAAAAGAAAGAAAGAAAGACAGAAAAGAAAGAAAAAAAGAAAGAAAGAATGAAAGAAAGAAAGAAAGAAAGAAAGACAGACAGAAAGAAAAAAAGAAAGAAAGAAAGAAAGAAAGAAATAGAAGCAAAACCAAATTTCCAATGTTTTCTTTGACACCTTTAGACTATCAGTTTTTATGCGTATTTCTAATGGCAAAGGGATTTGAAGAAGAAAAAAAGAAAAATAAGAAAGAAAGAACGATTGAAAGAAAGAAAGAACGAAAGAAAGAAACGGAAGCAAAATCAAACAAAACGAAAAATACAGGCACCTGGCCCCGTTTCCTAGTTCCGTTAACCAGGCTTTACAGAATCAAGCATCAAGTTTTCATTTTCAGTTCACACTATGGGAAAAGTTAGGGATCAGTCTACACTCTAACGTTTACTAAATACAAAAAGAAATCAACATGCGGAGGATAAAGAAAGAAAGAAACCAAAGAAAAGGTAACAGTTAAGAAAATGAAACGTAGAAAAAAAAAAGGGGGGGGGGAATTAACCCTTTGACTCCCGCACCCTATCCACCAACTGCAAGAACTTAACCCTACGACTCGCTCACCGTATACACCAGCTTCCTGCAGGAAGAGTCGTAGGGTTAAGTTCTTGCTTTGCTAGCACGGTTGACAATGCAGGATGCTGGTGGATTGGGTGCGGGAGTCAAATGGTTACTTAACAAAAGAATGACATAATCACAAAGCTGTAACACCACGTGAACCGGTCACTCACCAATTACAGACGGGAGCAGAGAAAAAGAAACGAAAAGGAAAAAAAGAAAACAGTCGCTAATAACAGTGACCAAATACCAAGTCAGCGATCAACACAACACACACACATACACACACACACACACACACACACACACACACAAACAAACACACACACACACACACACACACACACACACACACACACACACACACAACAAACACACACACACACACACACACACACACACACACACCAAACAAACAACACACCACACACACACACACACACAACACACAACACACAAACAAACAACAAACAAACAAACTAACTAACTGATCACTAACCAAAAGAGAGAACAAGCCACTTACTCTGGGAACAGTCACTATGACTATACTCTCACAGGGAATCGACAACCCTTCACTATTCACAGAAATGAACATTCAACCATAACCACGGAAAGAAAATATCATCATCATCATCAGCATGTGCCCTGTCGCGTGGCGACGGTGATCATAGGCTTCCATACGAATCTATCCCTTGTCGCTGCAAGCAAATCTCCCACCCTCTCTATCCTCAGCCACCCTGCAAGTCCATCCAATAGTTTCTCCCTGGGTCTACCTGGTGCTCTCTCTCCCTCCAGCTTTCCTATTGTGACTAGGTACCCTAATTTGATATACAGAGAAGAAATCTAATGCAAAGAAAAACAAAACTAATCTGTAACAGAATCGAAAGTAGAAAAGCACAGATATTCGAAAGTATCTAAATCCTGGTTTTTTCTTCCTCCTTTCTTCTTCTTTTCTTCTTCTCCCCCCCCCCCCTTTCTCTCTCTCTCTCTCTCTCTCTCTCTCTCTCTCTCTCTCTCTCTCTCTCTCTCTCTCTCTCTCAAAGCCAGCATTTCACGTACGAGGTTATAAAATTCCACACAAGAAAAACAATACTACTACTAATTGCTCGACCAAACTGACCACCAGTCTGAATAAAGCACGCGAAAAACATGGAAATGGGCATCACAATCAGTGTGTTAACGTTAAATTAAGCAGACGATTAATTCCTTGACCTATTCTTCTCACTCTCGATACAAAAGTCTAATCTAGACACAAAAGCACAGAGCAATCTGTACAGCTCTGCCATATCATTCCATCCCTGACCACCACAACACTATCCTCACCGTTTCTCCCTCCCCTACCAAAACCCGCTCTGCTCCAAATCTTTCCAGAGTCTGGAGACTAAAGATAAGCTGGACGCAGGGTAGGCGCCTCATCAAGGCCATTACAAGTTTCACCGCGGAGCACGGATATTAATTTTATCATTCCCCCCAAGCACTATCCCGGTAGCAGTGAATGGACTCTCTCGCTCATCACATTAACTATAAATATAGGAATACGTGGTGGGGGTGGGTGGGTGGGGGGACTGGAGTTTAAAGATTCGTTTTTGTTTTGTTTTGTTTGTTTTCCTCGCTGCTTTCAAGACAATTTTACGACTGACAAATAATCATTTGATCATCTTTATTATATACATACATACATACATACATACATACATACATACATTACATACATACATACAGAGGAGATACAACATACATACATACATACATACATACATACATACATACATACATAGACAGACAGACAGATAGATAGATATATAGATAGATAATAGATAGATAGATAATAGAATAGATAGATAATAGACAGATCGATAGATAGATAGATAGATAGGTAGTAGGTAATAGACTGATAGATAGATAGATAGATAGATAGATAGATAGATAGATAAATAGATAGATAGATAGATAGATAGACAGACAGATAGATAGATAGATAGATAGATAGATAGATAGATAGATAGATAGATAGATAGATAGATAGAAAGTCAGACAGACAGACAGATAGTAGGTAGATAGGTAGATAGAGATAGATAGATAGAAAGATAGATAGATAGGATAGATAGAAGATAGATAGATAGATAGATAGATAAGATATGTCACAACAACCATCCACACTTCGTTCTCAATTCAAAATAATATATAGGGTTGTCTTCTAAAAGGACAATCTGCCTTCTTCATTCCATTTGTAATAAGACTTTCTGGCAAGCAACTGTCAAATATCAATATGCTTTGTCGATTTCCAGTGTTCAATTCCTGTAAAAGTATATCCAGTACTTTGATCGGCAGTGTACTGTAACGTCTGTAAAGCAAGGACAGATAACCCTCACCCCTCTTTTCCAATACGAACAATCTCAACTTCTTCCCATAAAGTGATAAACTAATAAATTCTCATGATTGGGACACGGGAGATATATCTCTCTCTCTCTCCTCTCTCTCTCTCTCTCTCTCTCTCTCTCTCTCTCTCTTCTCTCTCTCTCATGCACACAGACACACACACACACCACACTCTCTCTCTCTATCTCTCTCTCTCTCTCTCCATCGAAGGCCAGATCTTGAAAACATGGACGCAAAACCCCTGAACCCATCAAGATCGTTATGTTCTCAGCTTCTGTTTATTTAGTAATGCGCAAAACAAGCCCCAAAAGGGCGAGTCCTATCGTGATTGGGTTGCTGAGCAGGGCGCTAAACCAGCTGTGAATGCACGGAAACAAACGCCAGCACTTATCACAGGACATCATAACAACAAGGCAAGATGTCTCCTTTGACAGACTCACCCTTCAGAGTGAGATCAGAGTCAAATATCTTCTTGTTGTTGTAGGCCTCGCTCTGTGGGGATGCTAGTGGATTCAAAAATAATTAATAAATTAACCTTTCCTGTCCTTGAACTACAGGACATTTTTTCCTCTTTCGGGGTTCTCCTTCTTCTTCCATCTGCTCTCTCTCTCTTCTCTCTCTCCTCTCTCTCTCTCTATCTCTTCTCCTCTCTCTCATTCCACTCTCTCTCTCTCTCTCTTCTCTCTCTCATCTCGGGGTTCCCATTTTCTTCTATCTGTTTCGCCCTCTTATCTCGGGGTTCCCTTTTCTTCTATCTTTATCCCTCTTATCTCAGAGTTCCCACTTTTTCCTATCTGTTCTCCCTATTATCTCGGGTTCTTCTTTTTTCTGTCTGTTCGCCCTCTCATCTTGGGGTTCCCTTTTCCTTCTATCTGTTCTCTCTCTTATCTCAAGGTTCCCCTTTTCTTCTATCTGTTCCCTCTTATCTCAAGGTTCCCCTTTTCTTCTATCTGTTCTCCCCCTTATCTTGGGGTTCCCCTTTTCTTCTATCTGTTCTCCTCTCATCTCAAGGTTCCCCTTTTTCCCTATCTGTTTCTTCCTCTTATCTCAAGGTTCCCCTTTTTCCTATCTGTTCTTCCTCTTATCTAGAGTTCCCCATTTTCCTATCTGTTCTTCATCTTATCTAGAGTTCCCTTTTTTCCCCCTATCTGTTCTTCATCTTATCTAGAGTTCCCTCTTTCCCTATCTGTTCTTCCTCTTATCTAGAGTTCCCTCTTTCCCCCTATCTGTTCTTCCTCTTATCTCAAGGTTCCCTTTTTCCCCCTATCTGTTCTTCGTCTTATCTCAAGGTTCCCCTTTTTCCTATCTGTTCTTCGTCTTATCTAGAGTTCCCTTTTTCCTATCTGTTCTTCCTCTTATCTAGAGTTCCCTTTTTTCCCCCTATCTGTTCTTCATCTTATCTAGAGTTCCCTCTTTCTCTATCTGTTCTTCCTCTTATCTAGAGTTCCCTCTTTCTCTATCTGTTCTTCCTCTTATCTAGAGTTCCCTTTTTCCCCCCTATCTGTTCTTCATCTTATCTAGAGTTCCCTTTTTCCCCCTATCTGTTCTTCCTCTTATCTAGAGTTCCCTTTTTCCCCCCTATCTGTTCTTCATCTTATCTAGAGTTCCCTCTTTCTCTATCTGTTCTTCCTCTTATCTAGAGTTCCCTCTTTCTCTATCTGTTCTTCCTCTTATCTAGAGTTCCCTCTTTCTCTATCTGTTCTTCCTCTTATCTAGAGTTCCCTCTTTCCCCCTATCTGTTCTTCCTCTTATCTAGAGTTCCCTCTTTCTCTATCTGTTCTTCCTCTTATCTAGAGTTCCCTTTTTCCCCCTATCTGTTCTTCCTCTTATCTAGAGTTCCCTTTTTCCCCCTATCTGTTCTTCCTCTTATCTAGAGTTCCCTCTTTCCCCCTATCTGTTCTTCCTCTTATCTAGAGTTCCCTCTTTCTCTATCTGTTCTTCCTCTTATCTAGAGTTCCCTTTTTCCCCCTATCTGTTCTTCCTCTTATCTAGAGTTCCCTTTTTCCCCCCTATCTGTTCTTCATCTTATCTAGAGTTCCCTTTTTCCCCCTATCTGTTCTTCCTCTTATCTAGAGTTCCCTTTTTCCCCCCTATCTGTTCTTCATCTTATCTAGAGTTCCCTCTTTCTCTATCTGTTCTTCCTCTTATCTAGAGTTCCCTTTTTCCCCCCTATCTGTTCTTCATCGTATCTAGAGTTCCCTTTTTCCCCCTATCTGTTCTTCCTCTTATCTAGAGTTCCCTTTTTCCCCCCTATCTGTTCTTCATCTTATCTAGAGTTCCCTTTTTCCCCCCTATCTGTTCTTCATCTTATCTAGAGTTCCCTTTTTCCCCCCTATCTGTTCTTCCTCTTATCTAGAGTTCCCTTTTTCCCCCCTATCTGTTCTTCATCTTATCTAGAGTTCCCCCCTTTCTCTATCTGTTCTTCATCTTATCTAGAGTTCCCTCTTTCTCTATCTGTTCTTCATCTTATCTAGAGTTCCCTTTTCCCCCTATCTGTTCTTCCTCTTATCTAGAGTTCCCTCTTTCTCTATCTGTTCTTCCTCTTATCTAGAGTTCCCTTTTCCCCCTATCTGTTCTTCCTCTTATCTAGAGTTCCCTCTTTCCCCTATCTGTTCTTCCTCTTATCTCAAGGTTCCCTTTTTCCCCCTATCTGTTCTTCGTCTTATCTAAAGGGTTCCCCTTTTTCCTATCTGTTCTTCGTCTTATCTAGAGTTCCCTTTTTCCTATCTGTTCTTCCTCTTATCTAGAGTTCCCTTTTTCCTATCTGTTCTTCCTCTTATCTAGAGTTCCCTTTTTCCTATCTGTTCTTCCTCTTATCTCAAGGTTCACCTTTTTCCTATCTGTTCTTCGTCTTATCTCAAGGTTCCCCTTTTTCCTATCTGTTCTTCCTCTTACTCAGAGTTCCCCTTTTTCCTATCTGTTCTTCGTCTTATCTCAAGGTTCCCCTTTTTCCTATCTGTTCTTCGTCTTATCTAGAGTTCCCCTTTTTCCTATCTGTTCTTCCTCTTATCTAGAGTTCCCCTTTTTCCCTATCTGTTCTTCGTCTTATCTAGAG
>JAPXFY010000015.1:51521793-51534293 GCA_030674185.1 Monoplex corrugatus | reverse complement strand
TGTGTGTGTGTGTGTGTGTGTGTGTGTACGTGCTTTCCCCACCTCCTCTCTACCTCAAAGCAACTGTCACATCCACACAATTAAAATGTTTCTTTTAATAATTCTCCATTCGCACAAGGTGGAATATCCTCAATGAAACAAGAGAAAAAGAGAGAAACAAAGATATAGCCAGATGATGAAAGAAAGGTAAAAAGCTAGACAGAGAGAGAGAGAGAGAGTGTGTGTGTGTGTGTGTGTGTGTGTGTGTGTGTGTGTGTGTGTGTGTGTGTGTGTGTGGTGTGTGTGTGTGTGTGTGTGTGTGTGTGTGTGTGTGTGTGTGTGTGTGTGTGTGTGTGTGTGTGTGTGTGTGTGTGTGTGTGTGTGTGTGTATGCATGAGAGAGATAGAGATACAGAGACTGAGACAGAGATGTAAAATTCACTCAAAGAAAATGATGCCACTGAACATACAAACCACAGGCAGTATATTTTACGGTGCCATAAAGAATACAGCGCAGCATTTGCATGCTGAATAACGAAGCGGAATTGTTTTTCAAACTGTCTATAAACAAATGAACAAACAAGACCCATCATTGATTAAATCAGATGTGACATATGTGAGCTGAATGAATCAACGTACTTAATTAACTTAGACATATGAATCATTCATCGATCTAAAAATATAAATATTAACAGTGACTAAACAACACACTTAACCAAGAACCAGAAGAACAAACAAACCAAAAAGGACGCGTATTCAATACAAGACAAGACAAGCGCAAATTTCGGCCACGGCTTTGTCAAGCGCGGATGCACGATCACGAACATACACCAAACAACGGATAATAAGAAAAGGACTAAAAACTTCCCTGCAGCCTCATCCAGTGGATAAAAAGGGACTAAAATACCTAACCAAGTTAGACGTATGAATCATTCATTTATCTAAAAGAAATAGATCTACCGATAGTAACACGACCAAAAGTATAAAGCATCGTAACATTTTTATTTATTGATTGATTCTTTTCATGGGGAAATAAACTGCTTTGAAATTACCGTCCTTCATTTACTCGTAGTGAATGTTTGTGTGATCAAAAACTCTGTATATATTTGTTGCGAAATCGTTTGCAAAATGTATTACTATTATGATCATAATATTCATCATGTATACACAATATGTATGTACGTATGTAAGTAAGTAAATAAGTAGTAAATATGCATGTATGCATGTACGTACGTATGTACGTATGTATGAATGTATACGTATGTATGTATGTATGTATGTATGTATGTATGTATGTATGTATGTATGTATGTATCATTTAAATAACCATACTAATTTTTAGTATATTGTGAACCAATTGATAAACAAAAATAAATCAGTTATAAAAAATATTTAAAACAAGACCCATTCTCTAATACTGTCACCCTGCAATGTCTGACGGATATAGACTACACAAATTCCGCTTACCAAACGAGCTTCGTGTCAGTCACTGAGCAGACAAATCAGCCAGGACTCGAAAAGCACATCAGGTCAAACACAATGGGCAATATTCCCGCACAGACAAAAGTTAGTCGGCCGTGGATCAAAATCTAATGTCACAAGCTCAATCCAAGCCCGCAACATTAAGACTGACCTTGTTCTCTGTCCCTCTTAACCCTTCGAATCCCGCACCCTATCCACCAACTGCAAAAACTTAACCCTTCGACTCCATCGCCCTATCCACCACCTTCCTGCAGGAAGCTGGTGGATAGGGTGAGGGAGTCAAAAGGATTAAGTTTTTTGCTTTGCTAGCAAGGTTGAGAAAGCAGGATCTGGAGAACAGGGTGCGGGAATCAAAGGGTTAATGCAAAAATCATTCTGGAGGTGTCAGCTTGGCGTTTCATAAATCTCATCACCCCCGCCCCCTCCCGCCCCCCTCCTCTTCAAAATTCAAGACCTTGCCAGTTCATAATGCTTTGCGCAAGCTCAAGGAGTCTGGCAAATAATTACAAGCAGGTTTGTGGATGGAAGGCATATATGGATTTGTTCGAGTGTGATGAATCTCTCTCTTGGACAAACTCCAAAATCTGGGATGACAGCTGCTTAATACGCTGGGTCACAGCGAAAGCTAAAGGAAACGTCATACGATCACAGCTGACGGTACGGCCTCATCAATTCGCTCCCACCGTGACCATGAAAACATTGACATAAAAAAAGCGGCGTTGTGATCTGCTGGACCATGAAAACATGCTCCGCCAATTTACGACCCAATAACATCGAAGCAAAGGCACGTAACTTCACACATGCCTGATTTTAACCCTTTGATTCCCGCATCCTATCTGCACAAGTGCAAAAAAAAAATAACCCTTTGATTCCCTCACCCTATCCACCAGCTTCCTGCAGGAAGCTGGTGGGTAGGGTGAGGGGGTCAAAGGGTTGAATTTTTGCTTTGCTAGCATAGTTGATAATTCAGGATGCTGGTGGACAGGGTGCGGGAGTCAAAGGGTGAAGGCCGGTTAACCCTTTCTGATTCCATTACCCCATCTGCCAGCATCCTGCAAAAATGGTCGGCCATGATAGCTAAAGCAGAAACTTAACCCTTTCACTCCCTCACCCTATCCACCAACTATCATCATCATCATCAAGTGCCTTGCCACATGGCGATGGCGATCATGGCCCTCCATATGTATCTCTCCCTTGTTGCCGCAAGCACATCTTCCACCCTCTCTGTCCTCAGCCACTGCAAGTCCGTCCAATATTTTCTCCCTGGGTCAACCTGGTGCTCTTTCTCTCCAGCTTTCCTGTTGTGACCAGGAGCTTTATTTCCCCTTTCCTCATAAAATGGCCTATGAATGTTACCTCTCTTTTCCGAATTTTCCTTATCAATTATCTTTTTGTGTCTGCCTCCATCAAGATTGTTTCGTTTGTTTTCTTTGCTGTCCATGAAACTCTCAACATCCTTCTTTGAAACCACATCTCGGCTGCCTCAATCTTGTTCTGGCTTTGTTTGTTGACTGTCCACGACTCACAACCGTATAACATTATCGGTTCTATATAACATTCAATAACTCTCTTCCTGATGTTAATTGATAGGCATTTGTTGGTAAGAATGCTTTTCATCTTCTTGAATGCTGTTTTGGCTTGGCCGGTTCAGAATTCAAAAAGATGAGAGGCAGGTAGCTGGTGGAATAGGGTGAGGGAGTGAAAGGGTTAAGTTTTTGCAGCTTATGGACAAGCTGCGAGAATAAATGGGTTAAAGAAGAAATGAAGGCCTGCACATGTCGTTTAATAATATCACAGAGACTGTAGTCTGCACCGATTAAGCTGAAACCCCCAGCTGACGAACTTAATCAATCTCTTAAATAATGTTTTACACAGACCACTGCGACACATGTACACAGATAAATCAAAATCGCGCGAACACTTTTTTTTAAAGGATCATTGCACTCAGAGAGATTACCTTTAAGCTTAACTTTTTTCCTTGTATGTTTGTTTTGTTTTTGTTGTTGTTTTGGGTTGTTTGTTTGTTGTTTTTGTTGTTTGTTTTTTTGTTGTTTTTGTTGTTTTTGTTTTGTTGTTGTTGTTGTTTTTGTTGTTGTTTTTGTTGTTTTGTTTTTGTTGTTTTTTGTTGTTGTTTTTGTTTTTGTTGTTGTTTTGTTTTGTTTGTTGTTGTTGTTTTTTTGTTGTTTTTTGTTGTTGTTGTTTTTGTTTTTGTTTTTGTTTTGTTGTTGTTTTGTTTTTTGTTGTTTTTGTTTTGTTGTTTGTTTTTGTTTTTGTTTTTGTTTTTGTTGTTGTTGTTGTTGTTTTTGTTGTTGTTGTTTTTGTTTTTGTTGTTGTTTTTGTTTTTGTTGTTGTTTTTGTTTTTGTTGTTTTTGATTTTGTTGTTTTTCGTCCCATTTTCTACGTCACCTTAATGGCCACAGACGCTGGCACAGTTTATACACTGCGATGATGATGATGATGATGATGTCGATGAGGACGATAATCATAATGCCATGGAGTTCATTTTAGGATTGAGACTGCGTGATAGGGCTGTACTCTACGCTTACTATCCTGGCGTCAACAAGGCCCGATAGATACAGACACCTGCGGTGCTGGTCAGAAGATTTGAGCAACATCCTCAATGACGCATCCGTGAAGTGGATGAAACTCGACTTGAGTAGTCCCAGTCTTCCCAATGAGCCCATAGCACGCCCCACTCTGGGCAGGAGCCGGTTAGTGCCGAAAAATCCCACAATGATTTTTGAAGGGACTGATGGGGATTCGAACCCACAACCTTCCAGTCTGTAAGTCTGTTGCGACTGGCTCCAAGTGACGAACTTAATCAATCTCTTGCGTAATTTGTTACAGGCCATAGAGACAGATGTGCACAGATGAATTGAAATCGCGCCAGCATACTTACCAGTAGTGGTGTGCATTGTAATTCATCGGAGAATCCGACAATAACATCGATCGGTATTTCACAGTGCAACTAAAATGTTTTAAGACTTCTTGGGGCAACATTCTTATATAGCCAGTCCTCACATTCTCTGAGAGTGGTGGGACTTTAAACTCAACAAAACAGAACAGAACAGACTTACCAAACAAGATAATCCCAGAGACGTGGATTCGAGCCCCTCACTGGGCTAAGACTTAGTTCGGTTTGATACTGTAGTGGTTATTCGCTTCACGCACAAGAGGTCCTGAGTTCGCCCACCAGCAAAACCAGCTTTTTAAGCAGACTGGCCTGTTCTTTCGTTAAAGCTGGGGACTCGAAACCTCCCTGTCCAGAGTTTAAATCTAATCGAGCAACATTAAAAAAAAAAAAAAAGCTGGCCTGTTCACTGCTCATATTAACCCTTTTACTCTCTCAGCCTATCCATCAACATCAGGCTTTACCAACCCTGACACCAAAGCAAAAATGTAATCCTTTGACTTCTTCACCCTTTCCACCAGCTTCCTGCAGTCAGAAGGTTAAATTTTTGCTGGTGATGGATAGGGCGCAGGAGTCAAAAAGTTAATGGTGTCGGTATTCCAGTGCGTCAGTGTTTAATAACATCCGTCTCCACCCTTTCCCTTCCACTTCCCCACTTCCAGACGTTACCAGCGATTACGGGCAATCGACGAGTTTGCCAGATAATTGCTGGCAGATTTGGGTGCAGCGCATACAGAATTGTACGAGTGTGATAAATTCCTCCTAACCAAACTCCAGACAAACTGAAAACAAACCAGATAAATCATGACCAGCTTGACTGACCAGCAACAGTGCATAGTGGGTCAGCGTTGGCAATGATTAAGCTATCTGAACCATCAACATGAATCATCAACATAACCAATGGATCATCAACATTACCAATGTTGAAGGGAGAAAACTGGACAGAAATCCGTGGCTAGATTGAAGAATTAGAATAGCACAATACCTTCTGAATCTTCAGTGAATTAAACAGATTAACATATAAACTATAAATGAATGAATGAATGAATGAATGAATGAATGAATGAATGAATGAATGAACGAACAAACGAACGAACGAATGAATGAACGAACTAACGAACGAACGAACGAACGAACGAACGAACGAACGAACGAACGAATGAATGAATGAATGAATGAATGAATGAATGAATAAATGAATGAATGAATGAATGAATGAATAACAATGAAAGATATCCAAAAGGGGTCGTTTTTCCACCTAGTAGTACAGTCATTTCCTCTCTAAAATTTTGTCTTGCCCTAACCAGGAACATGCAGTCTCAAAGACATTGATGTTTTCAATCAGTTGCCGTGGTGTAGTGGTAAATGCATCCAAGTACAGACTGTAAAGTTGTGGGTTCGAATCCTCGTCAGTCCCTTCAAAAATAAGCACTGAATTTTTCGGCTCTAACAGGTTTCTACCCAGAGCTGGACGTGCTATAGGCTCATTGGGAAGACTGGAACCACACAGTCGAGTCTAATGCACTTCACGGACGTGTCATTGAAGGTGTTGCTCAAATCTTCTGACCAACACTGCCAGGTGTCTGTATTTTTCCGGCTTGGTTGATGCAAGGATACGCTATGACAGTAAGCGTAGAATACAGTCTTGTCACGCTGTCTCAATCCCAGATGGAATTCCATGGCATCATGATTCTCATCCACATCGTTATCATCATCATCATCATCACATTGTAAAAAAAATGTGCCAAGTTATGCAGCCAGTCAGGTGGCGTGAAAAATGGGAGAGAGAGAGAGAGAGAGAGAGAGAGAGAGAGAGAGAGAGAGAGAGAGAGAGAGAGAGAGAGAGAGAGAGAGAGAAACAGAAAAAGATGAGCACAATCTCTCCAAGTGCGATAATCCGATTTTCTTTTGTTTTTGTTTGTTTTTTTGATTGTATAGTTTTTTGTTGGGTTTGGGTTTTTTGTTTGTTTGGTTTTTTTGTTTCTTTGTTTGTTTGCTTTGTTTTGTTTGTTTTTGTTGTTGTTGTTAAATGTAGGCTATCTGTAAATATCCCTGCAGAACTGCCAACAAAACCAAGGACAGCAGCGGCACTGATACTGATGAGAGAGGATAATCGGCATCACTGGGCATCGTATTACAGGGTGTGAACACACAGCTGCAAAGATGATCCCCATGCACACACACACATACACACACACACATACACACACACACACACACACACACACACACACACACACACACACACACAAAATTTTTAAAAAAAGAAAAAAAACAAACGGTACAGCACGACCAACATCCAACATGGGGAAAATAAGAAACGGGTAGGAGGAGGAGGTTGGTGGGGTGGTTGGGGTAGTTGAAGGGGGTGGGGTGGGGACGTTGGGGAATGGGTGTTTGAAAGGGGGTGGGGTGGGTGGTGGAGAGGGGTGGTGGGGGAGGAGGGGGGTCTTATCAACTGGCAAACAACACCCCCTGCATAGACCCTTGTCAGACATGCTAGAGAGTGAGCGATCTATCCTGACAGGATCTGTACAGCAACAAAGGCAAGCAGGCGCCGCCATCATCCACACCTCTTGTGTGTGTGAAGCCCTCAGGGCTTGCCCGCTATCGGCTTATGACACGTCCTGCACAGTTAGTGTCTGACCCACATTTCAACACGCCGATCCAGTCTGAAGTAACTGGAGCAGTGGAGATGTATGGGAAAAAAAAGAATAACAATGAGAGAGAGAGAGATAGACAGACAGACAGAGGGGGGGGGGGGGAGACAGAGAGGCAGAGACAGACAGAGCAGCGAGGAGAGAGAGAGACAGACAGACACAGACAGAAGGGACAGAGACAGACAGACAGACAAAGACAGAGACAGAAACTGAGAGACGGAGAGACAGAGAGTGAGAGACATAGAAAGGACAGACAGACAGACAGAGACAGAAACAAAGACAGGCAGACAGACACATAAACAGAGACAGAAAGAGACAGTGAGAAAGAGACACAGAGACAGACAAAGACAGACAGACACACAGACAGAGAAAGCAAGAAAAAGAGAGAGAAAGAGAAAGACAGAGGGAGACAGACATTCAGACATACACACAGATACAGAGACAGATACACAGACAGACACACAGACAAACAGACAGAGAAGATGTGAATGGCCAACGACCCACAGAGAGAAAGGAGACAGAGAGAGAGAGGGAGGAGAGAGAGAGAGAGAGAGAGAGAGAGAGAGAGAGAGAGAGAGAGAGAGAGAGTATCACTATTGTTGCACCTCTTTCTTCAACCACTAAATCTACTCACTGTCTTTGTTTGTCTGTCTGTCTGTCTGTCACTTCCAATCAATTTTTTGTTTTGTTTGTTGTTGTTTTGTTTTCTTTTCTTTTCTTTTCTTTTCTTTCGTTTTGCTGGTCCATTCATCTGTATGTGTTCGATGAAGTCTTACGTACTTTCTCTTGGGATTGATAATTGGGTACATATATTAAGTGCATATTTTTGGCTATAGGAAAATGAGATACGCGGAAGCAATTTTAGGTAATTTAGGCCCGTTTTTAGATGTTTTAGTGTCCTCAGTTAACGAAAGAAAGAGAGTCCTTGAATGTTATATAGAACCAATATTGTTGTACGGATCCGAGGCGTGGACAGTCAACAAACAAAGCCAGAGCAAGATTGAGGCAGCCGAGATGTGGTTTCTAGGAAGAATGTTGAGAGTTCCATGGACAGCAAAGAAAACAAACGAAACAGTCTTGATGGAGGCAGACACAAGTAGATCATTCATAAGGAAGATTAGGAAAAGACAGGCAACATTTATAGGCCATTTTATGAGGAAGGGGGATTTGGAGCACCTGGTCACAACGGGAAAGCTGGAGGGAAACAGAGCACCAGGTAGACCCAGGGAGAGAATGCTGGACGGACTTGCAGAGTGGCTGGGGATGAGGAGATAGAGATGGTTGGAAGTCCAAGGCCGCCAACGCCATGCGGCAGGGCACCTGATGATGATGATGAAGTTATGTTTAAATTTGTATTCAGGTATGCTTTTTTTAAATCCCCTGTGCGACAAAATGGACGTAGTGGTCAACACCAGGGGCATCTCCTTAGGTTAAGTGCGCGAATGCACTGATATGTGTACTTAATCTTCTTTCCTCCCCTCCCCTCCCCTCTGTTAATTTATTGTGTATGTTTTGAAACGGTTATAGCTCTGATATGGCTCTACGCAGTCGGCTGGGCTTTATACAAAAATAACAGATATCAAATAACAATTCACCAGTCGCTGTCCCTCTGTTTTCAGCTTCACGTTCTTTACCAGAAACCACTACAGCTGGCATTGATGATTTTTGGCGAACGGGTACAACAGTGTAATGTTTTGCGAGGGCTGGTTGGTACTTTTGACACAGCCGTGGAACTCAAGATCTGATATCTCGAGTTAAATCCCACCCCCAACAACATAAACCTTTGAGTCCCTGTCCACCAGCATCCTGCATCGTCAACCGTGCTAGCAAAGCAAAAACTTAATCCTTCGACTCCCCTCACCCCATCCACCAGCTTCCTGCAGGAAGCTGGTGGATAGGGTGAGGGAATCAAAGGGTTCAGTTTTTGCAGTTGGTGGATAGGGTGCAGGAGTCAAAGGGGTTAAAAACTGGCCTGTTTGCTGCCCTATCTTCATGCTTCCACCGTTCGCTGGCAAGGACTTGAAATGCGGAGGCGACGAGGACCTTACGAAACACTAACATCGCCAAAATAACCGGAGCATGAAAATGGACAGCAAACAAGCCAATCCTTCATGATGCGGGATGAAACTGAACTCAAAAATGACACCTTGAGTAATGGGGTGAGACTAAACTCGAGAAGCGAGATCTTGAGTTCAAATTGAACAGAGTGGTCAACGTCAGGGGCGTTTCCTTAGATTATATGCACGAATGCATTGAAATGTGTACTTATTTTCTTTTTCTTTTTTTTTTTTTTTAATGTGAACTTATTTTTGCCTTTGTTTTCTATTGTTTTTTTGGGTTGTTTTTTTTTTCTTTATTGAAGTATGTTTTGAAAAGGGTTATAGCCCTGACATGGCTCTACGCAGCCGGCTGAGCCCTGATATGGCTCTACGCAGTCGGCTGGGCTTTACATAAAAATAACAACAACAATAACATACATAACCTGACGTGAAGCAATCCTGAAAAAATGACCGTGGACCGCCAGGCATGCAGGACTTGTTTACCCAAGATATGTGTGTGTGTGGCCAAATGTTTTGCCCCCCAACAACTTACACAACACGCAAATGCTGCTGCAGTCAGTAAAGCGCATCCCCACGCAGTCAGTGCCAACGAGTCAACATGGTTCAGCTGTTTGCTGATTAATTTGTTCCATATTGCTGTTTGTGCGTGCATGTGTGCGAGAGACAGAGAGAGACTGAGACAGAGAGAGACTGAGACAGAGAGACTGTTCCACATTGCTGTTTGTGTGCGGGAGAGAGAGAGAGAGAGAGAGGAGAGAGAGAGAGAGAGAGAGAGAGAGAGAGAGAGAGAGAGAGAGAGGACTGAGACACAGAGAGAGAGAGAGAGAGAGAGACTGAGACAGAGAGAGAGAGAGAGACTGAGAGAGAGAGAGAGAGAGAGAGAGAGAGAGAGAGATGAGACTCACAGAAAGAGAATGTGTTTGTATGCGCGAGCGCGTGAGTGTATGTAAGTGTGTGTTCCGCGTGTGCATGAAACAGAGAGAGAGGGGGGTGGACGGAGGGAGACAGACAGAAAAAGGTAGAGAGAGAGGGAGAGAGACAGAGAGAAAGAGAGAGAAAGACAGAGAGAGAGAGTGAGAGTATGCGTGTGTGTGTCCGTGTGTGTATGTGTGTGTGTGTGTGTGTGTGTGTGTTGTGTGTGTGTGTGTGTGTGTGTGTGTGTGTGTGTGTGTGTGTGTGTGTGTGTGTACACGTGGTGGATAGGATGAGGGAGTCAAAAGGTTAAGTTTTTGCTTTCCTAGCATGGTTGACAATGCAGGATGCTGGCGGACAGGATGCGGGAGTCAAAGGGTTAAGTTTTTGCTTTGTTAGCATGGTTGACGATCCAGGATGCTAGTGGACTGGGTGCAGGAGTCAAAGGGTTAAGTTTTTGCTTTGTTAGCATGGTTGACGATCCAGGATGCTAGTGGACTGGGTGCAGGAGTCAAAGGGTTAAGGTTTTGCTTTGCTAGCATGGTTGACAAGGCAGGATGCTGGTGGGCAAGATGCGGGAGTCAAAGGGTTCAGTTTTTGCTTTCCTAGCATGGTTGACAATGCAGGATGCTGTCGTACAGGGTGCGGGAGTCAAAGGATTACATTTTTGCTTTGCTAGCATGGTTGACAATGCAGGATGCTGTCGTACAGGGTGCGGGAGTCAAAGGATTACATTTTTGCTTTGCTAGCATGGTTGACAATGCAGGATGCTGGCAGACAGGGTGCGGGAGTCAAAGGGTTAAGGTTTTGCTTTGCCAGCACGGTTGACAAGGCAGGATGCTTGTGGGCAAGGTGCGGGAATCAATGGGTTACATTTTTGCTTTGCTAGCATAGTTGACAAAGCAGGATGTTGGTGGACAGGGTGAGGGAGTCAAAGAGTTAAGTTTTTGCTTTGCTAGCATGGTTGACGATGCAGGATGCTAGTTGACAGGGTGCGAGAGTCAAAGGGTTAAGTTTTTGCTTTGCTAGCACGGTTG
Organism: Monoplex corrugatus; assembly: GCA_030674185.1. Classification (NCBI taxonomy): domain Eukaryota; kingdom Metazoa; phylum Mollusca; class Gastropoda; order Littorinimorpha; family Ranellidae; genus Monoplex; species Monoplex corrugatus. The sequence continues at coordinate 51,523,253 of JAPXFY010000015.1, read as the reverse complement.
ATAATGCGGGATGCTGATGGACAGGGTGTAAGAGTCAAAGGGTTAAGTTTTTGCTTTGCTAGCATGGTTGACGACGCAGGATGCTGGTGGACAGGGTGAGGGAGTCAAAGGGTTAAGTTTTTGCTTTCCTAGCATGGTTGACAATGCAGGATGCTGGTAGACAGGGTGGGGAGTCAAAGGGTTAAGGTTTTGCTTTGCCAGCATGGTTGACAAGGCAGGATGCTGGTGGGCAAGGTGCGTGAGTCAAAGGGTTAAGTTTTTGCTTTGCTAGCATGGTTGACGATGCAGGATACTCGTGGACAGGGTGCGGGAATCAATGGATTAAGTTTTTGCTTTGCTAGCATAGTTGACAAAGCAGGATGCTGGTGGACAGGGTGAGGGAGTCAAAGGGTTAAGTTTTTGCTTTGCTAGCATGGTTGACGATGCAGGATGCTGGTTGACAGGGTGAGGGAGTCAAAGGGTTAAGTTTTTGCTTTGCTAGCATGGTTGATAATGCGGGATGCTGGTGGACAAGGTGCGGAATCAAAGGGTTAAGTTTTTGCTTTGCTAGCATGGTTGATAATGCGGGATGCTGGTGGACAGGGTGCGGGAGTCAAAGGGTTAAGTTTTTGCTTTGCTAGCACGGTTGACGATGCAGGACGCTGGTTGACAGGGTGAGGGTGTCAAAGGGTTAAGTTTTTGCTTTGTTAGCATGGTTGACAATGTCGGATGCTGGTGGACAGGGTGAAGGAGTGAAAGGGTTAAGTTTTTGATTTGCTAACATGGTTGACGATGCAGGATGCTGGTTGACAGGGTGCGAGAGTCAAAGGGTTAAATGTTTGCTTTGCTAGCATGGTTGACGACGCAGGATGCTGGTTGACAGGGTGCGAGAGTCAAAGGGTTAAGGTTTTGCTTTGCTAGCATGGTTGATAATGCGGGATGCTGGTGGACAGGGTGCGAGAGTCAAAGGGTTGACAGGGTGCGAGAGTCAAAGGGTTAAGGTTTTGCTTTGCTAGCATGGTTGATAATGCGGGATGCTGGTGGACAGGGTGCGAGAGTCAAAGGGTTAAGTTTTTGCTTTGCTAGCACGGTTGACGACGCAGGATGCTGGTGGACAGGGTGAGGGTGTCAAAGGGTTAAGGTTTTGCTTTGCTAGCATGGTTGACGATGCAGGAAGCTGGTTGACAGGGTGCGGGAGTCAAAGGGTTATGTTTTTGCTTTGTTAGCATGGTTGACAATGTCGGATGCTGGTGGGCAGGGTGAAAGAGTCAACGGGTTAAGTTTTTGCTTTGCTAGCATGGTTGACAATGTCGGATGCAGGTGGACAGGGTGCGTGAGTCAAAGGGTTAAGTTTTTGCTTTGCTAGCATGGTTGATAATGCGGGATGCTGGTGAACAGGATGCAGGAGTCAAAGAGTTAAGTTTGTGCTTTGTTAGCATGGTTGACGACGCTGGATGCTGGTGGACAAGGTGCGGGAGTCA
>JAPXFY010000015.1:51509293-51514293 GCA_030674185.1 Monoplex corrugatus | reverse complement strand
ATGATATGTTATCACAAGATACCAAACATCAGATACATGGCCCATCACAGCAGATCTGGGAAAGATAGAATCCAAGTCTTGACATGATATGTTATCACAAGATACCAAACATCAGATATATGGCCCTTCACAGCAGATCTGGGAAAGATAGAATCCAAGTCTTGACATGATATGTTATCACAAGATACCAAACATCAGATATATGGCCCTTCACAGCAGATCTGGGAAAGATAGAATCCAAGTCTTGACATGATATGTTATCACAAGATACCAAATATCAGATACATGGCCCTTCACAGCAGATCTGGGAAAGATAAAATCCAAGTCTTGACATGATATGTTATCACAAGATACCAAATATCAGATACATGGCCCTTCACAGCAGATCTGGGAAAGATAGAATCCAAGTCTTGACATGATATGTTATCACAAGATACCAAATATCAGATACATGGCCCTTCACAGCAGATCTGCGAAAGATAGAATCCAAGTCTTGACATGATATGTTATCACAAGATACCAAATATCAGATACATGGCCCTTCACAGCAGATCTGGGAAAGATAGAATCCAAGTCTTGACATGATATGTTATCACAAGATACCAAACATCAGATACATCCCGCACAGCAGATCTGGGAAAGATAGAATCCAAGTCTTGACATGATATGTTATCACAAGATACCAAACATCAGATACATCCCGCACAGCAGATCTGGGAAAGATAGAATCCAAGTCTTGACATGATATGTTATCACAAGATACCAAACATCAGATACATCCCGCACAGCAGATCTGGGAAAGATAGAATCCAAGTCTTGACATGATATGTTATCACAAGATACCAAACATCAGATACATCCCGCACAGCAGATCTGGGAAAGATAGAATCCAAGTCTTGACATGATATGTTATCACAAGATACCAAACATCAGATATACTGATCATATCACCACGGATCATGTGCGTTAAACAATCAAACAGCACCATCATCATCATCAAGTGCCCTGCCCCATGACGTTGGCGATCATGGCCCCCTATACGAATCTATCCCTTGTCGCTGTAAGCACATCTCTCACCCTCTCTGTCTTCGTTCGTTCTTTGATTTAACGTCTTTTCACTATAAGTGATATTAGACGGAATGAAAAGCGTTCTTACCAACAAATGCCTATCAATTAACATCAGAAGAGAGTTCTTGAATGTTATATAGACCCGATACTGTTGTACGGTTGTGAGGTCTCTGTCTTCAGCCACACTGCATGTACGTCCAATGTTTTCTCCCTGGGTCTGCCTGGTGTTATCTTTACCTCCAGCTTCCCTGTTGTGACCAGGTGCTCCAATTCCCCTTTCCTCATAAAATGTCATATTTATATGTTTGCGTCTTTTCCTAATCTTCCTTATTAACGATCTTCTTGTGTCTGCCTCCTTCAAGACTGTCTCGTTTGTTTTCTTTGCTGTCCATGGAACTCTCAACATTCTCCTTAGAAATCACATTTCAATTGCCTCAATTTTGTTCTGACTTTGCGTGTTGACTGTCCACGTCTCACAACCGTACAACAGTATCGGGTCTATATAACATTTAAGAACTCTCTTCCTGATGTTAATTGATAGGCATTTGTTGGTAAGAACGCTTTTCATCTTCTTGAATGCCGTTTTGGCTTGGCCGATTCTGCTGGCTATTTCTGATATGCATCTGCCGTCTGGTGAAATGACCGTTCCCAGATATTAAACATATCAAGCAGCACGCTGGGTCACATGAAGATCTGCTGACATCAGTCAAAGAAACAAAATCTATGCTGGTATTGTCATGTACCACGATCCGGGTGAGGTAATCAAAGGGTTAAGTTTTGCAGTTGGGTGAATAGGGTGCGGGAGTCAAAGGGTTAACGCAGCGCCCTAATTACTCTTCACAGAGTTAAGGAAAAGAAGAAGAGTTTATAAAAAAAATAAATAAATAAATAAATAAAAAGTGACAAACAAATACAAAACAATAAAAGATCCACATTTTGTTGCCTTAACAATGAATTAATGGGGGGGAAAAAACCCACTTCTCCCGATGTCGTCGGTTTGGTAAGAGTTTACAGACACGAGATCGGCTGTACAATGCGCCTGTTGTGAAACAGAGTGGCAAAAATTTGGAAACGCTCGGGTGAGCTTCTTGAGACAGATCCCATCCATCTCACTGCTGCTTTTTTTTTTAAACAACATAATCAAGATCTGATACCCATTCACAACCCCGGTGGACCGGATGTTAATACAGTGAGAGAGACAGACAGACAGACAGAGAGACAAAGAAATAGACAGACAGAAAGACAAGAGACAGAAAGAAAGAGACAGACAGACAGAGACAGAAAGACAGACAGGCAGGCAGGCAAACAGAGACAGAGATGGAAAGAGACAGACAGAGACAGAGAGAAACAGAGACAGGGAGAGACAGAGACAGACAGGCAGACAGGAGGAAAATAAACAACAACAACAATTACAACAAACACTGGTAAGCCACTCTTATGCTCTCTGCTATAATGTTTGGCCAGCTCATGGGTTTATGTACAGGCTTAAGGCTTGTGCCATGATCACCATACACATGGCACCTGTGACGTTAGTGCATATATGGAATTCGTTCCGAGCGCGGAGACGTCATCTTGAGAAACTGAAACTGCTATCAGAAACTCTGGACTAGACGATCTTTCGGGATTCCCACATGTATACTCCGTCTCGCCAGCTCCATTCTTCCTCTAATACAAGACTTCTCAGAATACTTCATCCCAGAACTATGATTTAAGGACAAAGATTTTGTTGTTGTTGTTGTTGTTCATATCAAGCTCCAACGACGTAGAACAGATTCCCCGACAACCTCCGATACTCCTGACTCCCTCATCTCTCCTGAATAATTATGGTCTAAAAAATTATCTCATCTTTCAGCAATAGGTGTGGTTGTATAGGATGTCCGTGTAACTACAATACGTGCCTATGTACACGTTTGTGGTGTCTGACTATGTAAGTGTGCACGAAGGTGTGTATGTGTGAATGTAGTGAAATGTGTACGCAGGTATATAAGGGGTGGTGGGGGGGGGGGGGGGGGTCGCCGAATATTGACAGCTGGCAATGTAGTTTTTATATAGTTTGTAGTTATGTAGTTTCTGTCTTTTCTGTCTTTGTGTGTGTTTGTGGTGTGTGTGTAAACAATGCACATAGTTTGCATTTAGGTGTGTGTACTGGTGTAATATTGATTCAATGTGTCATCATATTGATTCAATATTGATATCAAGTAATGTTAATCAATTAATACTGATTTAATGTGTAATGTAACTCTATGTGTGCTGCTACGTGTAACTGTATTGTATGCATCTCTCTTGTATCTTATCATTTCTTTTTGTAAGGCTCCCACAGCAACTTACTGGACAGTGTGGTATACAATCATCCATTATCACTGATGGCAAAAGTGGTGGTGGTAGTAGTAATTGTAGTAGTAGCAGCTGTTGTAGTAGTAGTAGTAGTAGTAATAGTGGTGGTGGTGGTGGTGGTGGTGGTGTGGTGGTGGTAGTAGTAGTAGTAGTAGTAGTAGTAGTAGTAGTGTCATTATTATTATTACTATTATTATTACCATCGTCATTATCGTCATCATCATCATCGTCGTCATCGTCATTATTATCATTACTTTATTATTATTACTATTATTATTATCATCATCATCATCATTATTATTGTTGTTTTTGTCGTCGTCGTCGTCGTCGTCGTCGTCGTCGTCGTCGTCTATCATCATCATCCCATCATTATCAAGTTCAACTTTCCGGCACATGAGGAATCTGCCTCTAATACAAGGCTGCATCCTGGCCTGTAAAAATACACTGAAAAGGGGTTGACAGGAATGCGCTCTCTCTCTCTCTCTCCATTCTCTCGCCCTCCAGCCTTTTCTGTACAGTATAAGGCTTTTTGTATGATACTACATACAGCACTGTGCTGTCTTTTTTTTTCAGACTAGCTCGAACTGATTACCAAAAAAAAAAAAAAAAAAAAAAAAGAAATATGAACAGTGACCTTGTGTTTTCTTTTCTGAGAACATTTCTTACAAGAACTATCAGAAACTACAAGAAATACTAGATCTATCACAAAATAGAAAAGGATACGATTTTTTTTTCCTAGGAACTTTAAATATTTAAGACACCGTCGGTCGAGACTACTGAACCCAACACATAATGAAATGCATTATCTGTGAAGAAAAGTATGAATCAAGATGGTCGAGCCATTCTAACAATGTCCCTTTCTAAACAAAAAAAAAAAGAAAAACAAAAACTATCATAGAAAATCATGATTTGGTATTTCTCAAGGTTAATGGGACTTTGAAGAGGCTTCCGCTGAGAAAAAAAAAAAAAAAAAAAAGAACTTTGCGTGCCTCGAGACTAACGGCTGTCTTTCTCAAGATATACTATCAGGAATTCCTCAGAAAGTGCTGCTCCATGAAAGATGCCGATTTCAGGCACTTTTTTTTCTTCTTATTTTGTCTGTGTGACCTTCATCTTCTTACATTACCTTCCAGGCTTACGTTTTCGCCAGTCCCTCAACATATCACAACTTTTAACCAACGTTTTGTAAAGAATTTTTTTTTTTTTTTTTTTTTTGGGGTGGGTGGTGGATTATAAACATGAATTTCTGCATTCTACCTTCATAAAAAGTCAGAAAATCCTGTTCATACATCTCTCTCTCTCTCTCTCTCTCTCTCTCTCTCTCTCTCACACACACACACACACACACACACACACACAAACACACACACACACACACACACACACACACACACACACACACACACACACACACACACACACACACACACACACCTTCGGTCGGTATGGAATAATCTCCGTTTTTTTAACAATTTTTTTTTCTCTTATCACTTATACACATAAATGACACACTAAATCCGTACAGACAAGAAAAGAAAGGGTGTGTGGGGTGGGGGGGGGGAGTGGCGGCCGGCCGGTTCCTACCAGCACGCCAAAAG
>JAPXFY010000015.1:51494293-51504293 GCA_030674185.1 Monoplex corrugatus | reverse complement strand
ATTTATAAAGCGCCAAGTCTTGATTCAAGAATCAAATCAAGGCGCGCACTCACATCATTCACCAAAGCAATCACCAACAGCGACAAAATCTCCGGGGCTCAAAGCTCACGCCAACTGACAGGGAGTGGGGATAGGGCGTGGGGGTAGACAGACAGGGAGTAAGGTGTGTGACCCCTGACCCAAGCCATCATCCTCCCTCTGTCTCTCTCTCTCTCTCACACACACACACACACACACACACACACACACACACACACACACACACACACACACACACACACACACACACACACGAGATGCTGAGCTAGGGTACACTCAAACCTGTTCGGCGAATGATCCTTGACCCAAGTTGTCACACACACACACACACACACACACACACACACACACACACACACACACACCACACACACACACACAAACAATCACACACACACACACACACACACACACACACACACACACACACACACACACACACACACACACACATACACACACATGGAGAGTTCCTTTTTTTCCCCATCTCAAGGTCACAACGTTACGAAGTCTCACAAGCTGGCATTCGAGTACACAAATAACCCATGTCAATACCTCGACCGGACAAACCCATCTAATAGTCACAACGTTATGAAGTCTCACGAGCTGGCATTCGAGTACACAAATAACCCATGTCAATACCTCAACCGGACAAACCCATCTAATAGTCACAACGTTATGAAGTCTCACGAGCTGGCATTCGAGTACACAAATAACCCATGTCAATACCTCAACCGGACAAACCCATCTAATAGTCACAACGTTATGAAGTCTCACGAGCTGGCATTCGAGTACACAAATAACCCATGTCAATACCTCAACCGGACAAACCCATCTAATAGTCACAACGTTATGAAGTCTCACGAGCTGGCATTCGAGTACACAAATAACCGACGTCAACATCTCGACAGGACAGTCCACAGTGGCAAAAATAACAGGTATCAATGTACAACCTGCTCTGGACATGACCTTCTGCACAATTACAAATGGACGGACGTACTTTTTTCTCCCATTCTGAGCCATATTTCCTCAGAAGTGTGTGTTCACATGCTCGGCGTTTGCTCCGTACTGCGCAAACATTATGCTGATGCACAATCTGCATTTTCCCTCTTTGGTGGGTGTGCAGGCCGGGTATTTTCACAAATCCATACATCACAGAATGCTGATAAGTGATATGGTTTACGGGATCTTCAACTAAAGCATGTACATGTTCGATATTAAGCATGGTTTATGTACGATGAGGTGGGAGATGGGGTTCAGGCATTAGCAGTCCCGCGCATAATATGTTGACCATGAACCAGGAGGCTGGACACTTCAAACATTCACCCACCAGGCCCTACTACCCAGACAAAACTGACCTCAGACCTTTCGATTTGAAGCCAGTCATCCTCACGGCTACACGCATTAATTTGTGTGTGCACATGTCATTCTATCCACCTGCCATTGCGTACGTCCAAATACCATGAAGACCTTAAACGGGTCTAAACGCCGATAGTACCCAAAACGAGGTATGCTTGCCCAAATTGGGTCATGGTGGCCCAAACTGGGCATCGTGGATTTTGATATCCCATTAAACGTTATGCAATGCGACCTTTGATTTGGTCGTGGACTACATCACACAAATATGGATATCTGGTCTGTCTTTCTGTCTCTTTCCTTTACACACACACACACACACTCTCTCTCTCTCTCTCTCTCTCTCTCTCCTCTCTCTCTCTCTCTCTCTCTCTCTCTCTCTCTCTCTCTGCGACGTTTGATTTGCCCATGGAATACGTCACACAAATATGGATATCTGGTCTGTCTCTCTGTCTGCTTCCCTCTCCGTCTGCTTCCCCCCCCCCTCTCTCTCTCTCTCCTCTCTCTCTCTCTCTCTCTCTCACTCACTCACACACACATATACACAAAAACACAAAAAAACGTACAGATGTGAATCGACACATTACATACATACATACATACATACATACATACATACATTCACACATACATACATACACACACACATACATACATACATACATACATACATACATACATACATACATACATACATACATACATACATATTCCAATATGGGTTCCTATGACCCAATCTGACCCATTATCCTCCATCTGTGGACACAATATAGCATATGTACACAATGCCATGACCCCGACCTAAGCACTTGGTTATCACGTTGTCAAAGTACCTACTTAAAGGTCCATCATGAACCAATTACTAACACGATCTGCACGCCGTCGTGTCGCTTGTTGTTGGATAAGGGAGGGAGAAGAGTGGCAGAATGATTCAGACGTTCGCCTGCCAATAACTAAACACGAGATTTCAGGGTTCGCTCCCCGTAGAGGCCTCGATTTTTCTCCTCAGTTTGACTGGAAAATCGAACTGAACGTCTAGTCCTTCGGAAGGGGACGAAAAACTAGTCAAACCCGTGTGCCTTCTGGCTGGGCACGCTAAAGATCCCACGGCAGTTGAAAATCGTGAAGAGTAGGGCATTGCCCGGCTGCTTTGGTAAAAAAAACATTGGAGAGATAGGTTGATTTCCCAGGACCCACCCCTTGAAGACCAATTAGCCTTCTTGCTTTTCTGAAGTCTTGGTTTAAAAAAAAAAGTAGATATGAATATGATTTTGAAGCGAGGGAGAGGGATGGGCACCGCCCTCGTGGTGCTGGCCTCGGGAAAAGTTCAGGTCTCTACCACCACGATCCTCTACGACTCTCAGGGTTATAGAACCATCTAGGTAAGACCTCAGGATCTGGCCAGCTCATCGGTTTATGTGCAGGTTTACGGCTTGTGCCGTGATCATTCTGGATCTTCTCCATCACATGGCACCTGTGACGTTAGTGCATATGGAATTCATTCCGACCGCGAAGACATCATCTTAAGAAAATGAAACTGAAACTGTTGGATAGGAATTGCTTGAAACACACTAAACACTTTTCCAGTGAGAAAAATAAACGCCGCCTTTAACCCTTTGACTCCCGCGCCTTATCCACCAATTGCAAAAACTTAACCCTTACCCCCTCACCCTATCCACCATTACCAACTTTCTGTAGGAAAAGGAAGCTAGTGGATAGGGTGAGGGAGTCTAAGGGTTAGTTTTTTGCTTCGCTAGCATGGTTGATAATGCAGGATGCTGATGGACAGGGTGCGGGAGTCAAAGGGTTAATTAAAATACCTACTTAAAGGTCCACCGTCGAACAAATACTAACACGATCTGCCCGCTGTCGTCTAGCTATCTAGCTGTTGGATAGGAATGGCTTGAAACACACTAAACACTTTTCCGGTGAGAAATGTAAACGCCGCCTTTAAAGTTATATGGGCTTGTAAATGTGACATAAAATCTCATAGGGGAATTTGTATTAGGGCACCTCCAAATTCTTGATATTGGATGGCTGAATCATTTCGGTGTGTGTGTGTGTGTGTGTGTGTGTGTGTGTGTGTGTGTGTGTGTGTGTGTGTGTGTGTGTGTGTGTGTGTGTGTGTGTGTGTGTGTGTGTGTGTGTGTGTGTGTGTGTGTGTGTGTGTGTGTGTGTGTGTGTGTGGTGTTTGTGTGTTTGATGTGCGTGGTGTAATTGCACTTTTTCTCTCCGGTGTGGTGTGGTGTTGTGTTGTGTGTGCGGTGTGGTGTGGTGTGGTGTGGTGTGGTGGTGTGGTGTGGTGTGGTGTGGTGTGCGATGTGTGTTGTGTTGTGTTGTGTTGTGTTGTGTTGTGTTGTGTTGTGTTGTGTTGCATTGCGTGTGTGTGTGTGTGTGTGTGTATGTGTGTGTGTGTGTGTGTGTGTGTGTGTGTGTGTGTGTGTGTGTGTGTGTGTGTGTGTGTGTGTGTGTGTGTGTGTGTGTGTGAGTGTGGTTGTGTGGTGTGGCGAGGGGGTGGCATGGCGCGGTGTTTTGTGTTGCGTTGCGTTGTGTTGTATTGTGCTCTGTGGTGTGTGTGTGTGTGTGTGTGTGTGTGTGTGTGTGTGTGTGTGTGTGTGTCTGTGTGTGTGCGTGTCTGTGTGTGTCTGTGTGTGTGTCTGTCTGTGTGTGTCTGCCTGTGTCTGTATGTGCCTCTGTGTGTCTGTGTCTGTGTGTGTCTGTGTGTCTGTGTCTGTGTGTGTCTCTGTGATGTGATGTGATGTGGTGTGTGTGTTTGTGTTGTGTGTGTGTGTGTTGTGGTGTGTGTGTGTGTGTGTGTGTGTGTGTGTGTGTGTGTGGTGTGGGGGTGTGTGTGTGTGTGTGTGTGAACAAATCTCATCTGTTTACATACTGGTGGACAGTTACCAAATAAACCATAGGTCTGGTCTAACAGGAAATGGTAGCTGCATTTTGATTCAAATAATCCAAAGAACGACCTATTCTGGAGAATAACTGTAAACCCGAAACAGAAAATATACAGAAAAGCTGATGATCAATTTCTTGGTTATCAATGAACAGGCTGTTACAATAGTTTGGCCATCTGTCCAATATGTCAAGAGGGCTCTCTCTCTCTTTCTCTTTTCTCTCTCTCTCTCTCTCTCTCTCTCTCACACACACACACACACACACACACACTCTCTCTCTCTCTCTCTCCTCTCTCTCTCTCTCTCTCTCTCTCTCTCTCTCTCTCTCCTCCCTCCCCGTAAGATTTCCCATAAAGGAATTCAAAGTCCTTGACTAAATGCACTGTGTTTACGTACAAGGGAATTAATGTTTTCTGCTGTCTGACTATGAATGAAAAATTTTTTTTTTTAAAAACGATAAATACGATGCCTCCACTATAACTGAATTCTGTTCTTGCTTCTTTCAAAAGATGTTGGCAGTATGGCCTAACCACCCTGGTTTTATGGGTTGTTTGTTTGTTTGCTTTTGCTGGGGTACCGATTTATTACATGTTTTCTTTTTAAAGATATGTGCTTGTTTGTTTTGTATTGTTTTGTTTGTTTCGTTTGGTTTCAGCGGGCCCACTGATTAACTAAACTCAAAAACATACTTTTCTGTATTGATATCTATATCGGTGTGTGTGTTTTGCTGGCAGGAGTAGGCTTGTTGTCTCAACGAACGAAGGCTTAGTCTCTGTTCCATACTGTTTTTGGGGGTCTAGTTTCGCTGTATCATTATTGCCTGTAAGTTATTTTTGTTGCGGAGGTTTTGTTCTTGTTGCCTATTATTCCTGTTACTTTACACCCTCCTCGCCCTTTCGACAGCTGTTTCCACGTGTCTCAAAGGGAAAAAAGAAGAAACCAGCGCGGCGTCTGCAATGTCGGTGAAGGACACGAAGCAAGACTCCTTTTCTCTCCCCCCCCCCCCCACTCCAACCTTCCACATCCACCTTTCCAGTGGCGGTCTGGTTGGTTTACAGCACGTGCCTGGGAAGCGAAAGGACGTAGGTTCGATCCCTCCGGCCGAACAGGGATTTTTTTCTTTTCCTTCCTCTATGCCTTGAGTGGAGGTCTGGATGTTGGTCTTTCAGACGGGAGGCACCCGATGTTTCCCCCAGGTCTATGTTCCCCCAGGTCTATGTTCCCCCAGGTCTATGTTCCCACAGGTATAACATGTTATGTCATATGTCATGTCATGTCATGTGTCATGTCATGTCATATGACATGGCAAATGACATTTCTGTCCTGGGGGAACATCAGGACAGAACTTCGAAATTTCTAGAAATTTATATGACATGACACATGACATGAAACATGACATGACATGACATAGAACGTGACACATGACATGACATATGACATGACACATGACACGACTTATAGCACGATATATAGCGTGAGATATGACACGACATATTGCTTGCCATGACATGACATGACATACGACATGGCATATGCCATGACATATGGCATGACATGTGACATGACACGTGACAAGACACGTGTGGCATGACATATGACCTGACATGACATATGGCATGACATGACACATGGTATGACTGGAGGAACATAGACCTGGGGGAACATAGACCTGGGGGAACATAGACATGCTCCCTTTCAGACAAAATAACACAGCAAGGTCCCATATGGTGTGCAGCACGCGTTTAACGTACGCAGAAGATCCTACGGTGATCAAAGTGTTGCCCCACTGGCAAAAACAAAAAAATATGTTGAAAAATCTTCATTTAGACAAATTGTGCAAAAAAAAATACCAGTTGTTCCTCTCTTCCATCCTTTCCCTACGTTCGTCTTTTCCACCTCTTTCCCCCATTCCTCTCTTCCACCTCTTCTACGATAACCCTCATTCCTCACTTCCATTCTTTCACCCCATTCCTCTCTTCCGTCCCTTTCGTGATACCCCTCACTCCTCTCTTCCAGTCTTTCCCTCATTCCTCTCTTCCACCCCTTCCATGATACCCCTCATTCCTCTTCCAGTCTTTCCCTCATTCCTCTCTTCCAACCCTTCCCTCCTTCCTCTCTTCCACCTCTTCCTTTCATTCCTCTCTTCTATCTTTTCCTCCCCATTCCTCTCTTCAATACTTTTCCTGGTATCCCTCATTCATCGTCAATTTCTACCACACCCTCTTCATTTCTCTCTTCCTCCTAATTCCTCTCTTCCACCATTCCATCCCCATTTTTCTCTTTCATCCCTTCTCTCTCATTTCTCTCTTCCATTCTCTCCGTGATACCTGTCATTCCTCTCTTCCACACCTTCCAAGGCATTCGTCATTCGTCTCTTCTACCCCTTCTTTGAAACCTGCCATTCTTCCCTGCCACATTTTCCATGACACCCGTCGATCTCTTCTTCCGTGATACCCTACGTTCCTCTCTTCTACTCCTTCTTTGAGATCTGTCTTATTTACATACCTATCTATTTCCTCTTTTCATTCCTCATAAGTAAACGACAGAGGCTATGATTAAGGAAATATTGTCTTCACCTTGTTGATAGACAGCTGAGGCTTTGTGCATTTACTTTGGGGGGAAAAAGAGGGGGGGGGGGGCTTTCCTTTTGTGTGAAACATGATTATACCGTGTAGTTAGTTGTGTTGTGATTCAGATCTTTAATTATTATATATTTATTTAATTAATCTATCTGTTCCTTTACACACACACACACACACACACACACACACACACACACACACACACACACACACACACACACACACACACACACACACACACACACACCACACACACACACACACACACACACACACACACACTACTTCCACAAAACACCACATACCGCACCACCCACACCCTGGTGCACAGAATCCACCATCGACACCATCAACAGCCAAAAACATCGCCATCAATCCACATCACATGTCAAGCTCAACTGCTCACCCACCCAATGTTCTGGGCCCGTCCTTTTCCCCACCCACACCTTGCCCCAACACCTGCTTACTCTACCAACCAGCCAATATTGACAGCACGAAACACTATCCACCCCACAGCTTACAAATGTCAGCACACACATTCTACATCTCCACAAAACAATCTTCACTTGCTGCATGCAGGCATAATCTACCCACTAACACAATTCTCCCAAGGTTTTCACACAAAACCACAACATCGGGAACATTCTAGGAATGTCAACAAGTCAGATCCAAGCCAAACAAGTAAAGCATTGGGAGGATTTCGAGGGCAAAAGCGTCCAGTTCTTCTTCTTGTTCAGTAACATCAGAGTAGATTACATACTGAACTAGTAGAAAGACAAGAATAAGAAGTTTCTATACTACACTACAATAAGATCAAATGCCATGACATGTCAATTGATGTCATGTCATTAAAATGTCTCTTCTTAGACTTGTTTCCTTTTGTTGTCTGTTTTCAGTGTTTGCTTTCCTCGTTCAGTTATGTTTTTGCTGTTTGTACGTAATTTTATATCCTGGACTTCAAAGCTGTCTCCAGCATAAAAGAAAAGGGAAGCCAGCAAGGCATGTTCGTACACAGTGAGAGAGAGAGACATACACACAGACACACGTGCACGTGCATACACACATACGCACGCACGCACGCACAACACACACACACACACACACACACACACACACACACAAAACCTCCACAAAACACCACATACCGCACCACCCACACCCTGCTGCATGGAATCCACGATCAACACCATCAACATCCACAGACTCGCATCAATCCACATCAGATGTCAAGCTAAACTGCTCACCCACCCACCATTGTGGGTCCTTCTTTTCCCACCCACACCTTGCCCCAACACTTGTTTACTCTACCAACCAGCCAGTGTTGACAGGAGGAAACACTATCCCCACAACAACACCAAATGCCAGCACACAAGATTCCAAAACTCATCTCCAGAAAATAATCTGGACTTGGAGGCAGCATAAACTACCACACTAACACAATTCTGCCCAGGCTTTCAATGAAAACCACAACATCTGGAACATTCCAGGAATGTAATCAGTGAATCACGTCAGATCCGTACCAAATGTATGTAGTGGTTGAGAATTTCAGAGGGAACGTTTAGTCCTTCTTCTGGTTGTTCTTATTATATCAGAGAGATTGCAGTTTGAACCGCATAAAGACATGTATGATACGTTTGTACACTTCACTAAAATAACCTCAAGTACAATGGCTTATGACTTGAATTCCCTGGCCTTTCATGCCTATGTTTTCATGGTGACTGGGCGCTTAAAACGTGTCCAATGCTTAGGTGCTCATGGAGGCTGTTGTAAGACAACCCCACACGATGTCTACACACCAGAGAATAATTCTTTTTAAGCAGGCTGGGTAACTCTCAGCGGATCCTCTAATTTCAGCGGATGAACTCCTAGTTTCAGAGGGAAATTTTCTTTTTTCAGAGGAAATATTACTGAATTACTGTATTTGCCATCAGGAAATGTATCCATAATGCCTCAAAATTACAGAAATTCTTCATCTTCTGGGGGTTCGCCCCCCCCCCCCCCCAGACCCCCCAGCAGGGACGTTGCCCCTGGTCCCTGGCATATTTTCAGAGGAAACTATCTTCTTCTCTTACCCAGCCTGTTAAGGTATAATATTCGCTCAATCTTACTGCAAACAGAGACATAATGATAAATACAGAGACAAACATCTACTTTGTGCTTAAGGGCTCATGAAGGCTGTGTAAGACAAGCCCACATAATGTCTACACACCAGAGAATAATTTCAAGTCTTTTTTTAAAGTATGATATTCGCTCAATCTAACTGCAACCAGAAACATCAATACACAGACAAACAACTGCTTTGATTTTGCTAGTGTTTATAGTCTTACTTGATCAACATCAATTGTCAACCTGTGTATTTGCAGTAAGTACATCCTACCTATATGCACTACATTAAGACAGGCTACCCAAACCTGGTTTGTTTAGTCCCAACCTATTATTATGCACTACAACAGCATGACTATGTGTGGCAAGACCATGACCTTCGTGAATGCCATGAGCAGACTAAGTTACCTTTCCTTCTCCATGTCTCTCCTGCTTACTAAGCAATTGCTATTTTCAGCAGATGCCATACCAAGTTTCTTTATTTTTATTTTTTATCTAAAATGAAAAATCATGCATTCCAATACAATTAAATGAAATACAATTTTTAAAAAACATAATACAAAAATCTTAAATGGATAAAATTCAAATAGCAAATATGTAAACACTCGCAACAGTAACAAACATCTACCCAACCCACACCTACCCACAATGTATGCAACAGGCCCGCAACCCCTTTCACCCCAAACAGTATCTTTTTCGTCCTTCTCTCCGCTGAAGTCAAAGTTCCTGAGCGGGAATAACATGTTTTCATTCCGTTTTTTCTTTTTCTTGGTCTGTTTTCTCTCTTTTTGGGCCTATTTCTTTCCAAGCTTCAAATATAATCACCCAGTCCAATCTTCCCTCAGAGGGTTTCTTTCATATCTCCCCACTCAAGTCTTATCTGCAACCGGTTTCCTGCCTTCTCCTCTCTCTCTCTCTCCTCTCTCTCTCTCTCTCTCTCTCCTCTCTCTCTCCTCTCTCTCTCTTCCCTCCTCCCCTCTATCCCACCCCCTATCTGCACTCATCCTCCTTACCAAG
>JAPXFY010000015.1:51464293-51489293 GCA_030674185.1 Monoplex corrugatus | reverse complement strand
ATAGTATACTAATAGTAATACTACTACTACTAGTCTTCCTCAACCCAAGTTATGCAGAAAAACACACTGGTTGTCATGAGCTACAACAAATTATGCGGGACTTAAGTCAATACACACACACACACACACACACCACACACACACACACACACACACACACACACACACACACACACACAAACACACACACACACACCACACACACACACATGTATACACAAAAGGGATGATGATAACCTGCAACTTTACAAACAATGGGCAAATTTCACTCCACTCCAAACATACAAACCACCAGAACGTAAAGACTGCTACTACTAGGAAACCACACACACACACACACACACACCACACACCACGCATGCACGCACGCATGCACACACACTCACACGCATACGTGCATGCATGCTGACACACACACACATGCACATGTATGCATTCACACACACACACACAAACATGCACACACATGCATGCACACACACACACACAAACATGCACACACACACACACACACACACACACACACACACACACACACACACACACACACACACACACACACACACACACACAAAGACATCTGCCAGAACGTGTGTCCAAAATGTGTTTCAGTTCAGCAAATATTCAAGCAGTACACATCAGCACAGTTTCTTCACTGATGACGGTTGAAAACAATGTGATAGTTGTGTCAGTACTACATTAGTTTCGAGTTTCACAGCAACACTTCTGCTCACTGTTGTGATCTGTAATCCTGAGCATGTCTGCAAACTGGGTCAAAAGGTGCAGGCAAATTAGCTAAACACCACAGGCTGGCGTCTGCTGAAGTGAAATCTGCATCATTCTGTCTCTGCTGATTAATTTATAAAAGGGAATTGGACTACATAACATTTATATTTTATAAACTAAAGATGTGTATATTAACCAACATCACTTACACAGTAGTAGAATGAAATAGCAAGTAATTCTAGGGACAGCTAGACTGTAGAAAGTCTTCAGTGGAGAACTGGGAAGCCCCCCTCGCGCAAGTGTTTCAGCACTAAACTCTTACACTCTAAAGGGACCGAGTCACATCGAGACCATAACTCCTGAAGAGGAGTCTGGACTACAGAAACATTAGAAAACGACACACATGAACCAACAGCCACTTCTACAAAAAAAATAAAACACACAGTTCATCAAATAAACCATAACAAGCCCACAAAAAAAAACATTTTTCGCTTAACAAAACTTACAAACTATAGGCAGGCCACTGTGAACAATAAAGCCACTTAAAACTAATGTGCACTGTAATTAAATAAATTCTAATTACACTTACACTAGTTACAGTGTATTGTAATGGATATATCTATATTTTGTCAGTATTTCCATAAGTTGGGGTTGCACACTTCTGGTACACTAGAGCGCATAATTATAATATAGTATACCCCTATTTTTTCTTAAGTGTATGCCTCATTCCCCCCACTCCCAATCTTTTATCTCTATTTATATTTCTTGAGAGTGCTGGCTTCCTTTTCAAACATAACTTAGGTCAGGACAATCCTTTGTTGAGTTGAGCAAACAAAACCATATCATAAAGCTGAACATGTCATGTATTTTTTTACCTGTCTCCTCTTAGTTTAACCCTTTCAACCCCATCCATTCCAGCAGTACTACTCCCTGTCTCCTGACAGTTTTGACCTTATGTCACTTGCTTAAAATTACATTACTATTTTTGAACAGCCACAACTGTTCAACTAATGCACCAAGTTTTTACTGTGTGTTTCTAAATTTTATGCAAGATGACAGGTCGATCATGATGTTGCTTCATCTGATTTTGCTATTTAGTATAATTTATGATTAAACTTTATAATAAGAAACAAGCCAGTTCAAACAGCAATACGAAAACACAAAATTATAGATCTCTAAACAACAATCATTTATTCTGAAAAAAACACAAACAACTGCTTGTTCAGCAAGCAAACAAATACTTTCTAGAAATACACATATACTGTGATATGCAAACATACAATGATACATATATTTATCATATATGCATACATCATTACATGTGCACCCGCCTGTGAGCATATATGTGTGCACACACACAACCACTTACATGCACTTAAACTTATACTTATTTACACACACACACACACACACACACACACACACACACACACACACACACACACATATGATAATACACACACACACACACACACACACACACACACACACACACACACACACACCACACACACACATTTGACAAATTGCAATACCATTCAATTTAATTTTCAAGACCCACAAGCATTAATTTAAGACTTTTGGAGATGTACATCAAAAAGAGGTGTGTTTTGAAGTGCTTTTTGAAAGCACACAACTACATTGTCATACAGTTACTGGGAGTTCCATGCTGATGGGCCAAAAGCCACAGAAAGATTTCTTTCTACGACAAGTTGTTAGTGAGAACTGAGGTACAGTTATTACGGAGAAGCTCCTTGAGACTTGCTTTGGAGTGGTTGTAATTATATGTTGGCATTACCTTCAAACACAAGACACTGAAAGAAGAATGTTGCACAATCCATGTAACTAATCTTAAGCCATTACAGACAAAAATACTTTGACAATTTTCTCTACACCACTGGTAGTCCAAATGCAACACTGGGGCTGAGCCAGGCTATAACAAACTATAGATAACTAAAATGCGACAAGGGAGATGTATGGGTTAAACGGAGACAGAATGATACAGACTTCAATTTACTTCAACAGAGACCATGCTGTGGTACTTCTAAAGCTAAAACACCTAGTGACCTACACTGGACTGCACATCTAGCATACCCAGCTCCACTGAATCAGTGTCACAGGAGAAACTATTTCATGTGTGTAAAGTCTGAAAACATCCAGGCAGACTTCCAATAGTTCCAGAAGTAGCAAAACACTCTGGGGAGTGCAGGATAGTAGAATGTCCTCAGAGTAACCCCCCCCCCCCCCCCACAAGCAAGTTTTCGGCCCTGAACACCTTACACTTTACGGAGGGCCAGGCCACATCCAAGTCAACACCTGGGTGCACTTCAGCCCAGACTAATGTCATGCCATATCACGAGAGTACAGAAATGAGCCAACAAAAATACCTGATCTTTCCTCACATTCAAAGGTTTCACTGTACAAATAAATCTAGTTTGACTTTGAGCCACTGCTTTTTCCAGACAGTGTTGTAGAAACTTTACTATTAAGCACTCAGACACCTGCCTGCAATGAATATCCTGTTGAAATCCCTGCAGCTTTTCTCTTATTTTATTACAGATTGAGAAATCTTATTTCAACAGCAACAACACAGAAAGAAACACTAGCACTAATGCTAGTGCTCAGTACAGATAAGTGTGACTTTTCAACATATTTTCTTTTTTGTTGTCACTTTTATTGTAACTGACAAGTGACATTAGTGTACTGTTAGTCAATTTACTAACTGTGATCTTGTAAGGTTTTGTTTCATCTGGAGTAGTGTGTTTGCTTTGGTTTACTTTAGTTTGCTTTGATAATATTTTTTATGTAACAGGAAATCCAACTACATGAGTTCTTCCAAAAGCATACTTTTAAATAGTTCCATTTTAATCCTATAAATTTTAATGAAGCAACCCATTACACACAACTAAAATCTTAAATTCATTAAAAAAAACAAACAATACTAATGATAATAACTATTACTGCTACTACTAACAATAATACAATGAAACATAATACATTAATACATTTTTTTAATCAGAGGCTAATAAAACATGACAAGACTTTGGTACTGGTTGGTGTGTGTGTGTGTGTGTGTGTGTGTGTGTGTGTGTGTGTGTGTGTGTGTGTGTGTGTGTGTGTGTGTGTGCGCGCGCGCGCGCACGCGTGTATCTATACTTGTGTCCAGTCCTCATTACCTGCACTACGTGTGCACAACGTCAGGATTGTGTGTATGCATCAAGTGCGCATGTGTGCATGTGTGTTTGTGTGTGTGTGTATGTGTGTGTGTGTGTGTGTGTGTGTCCATATCTGCATATGTGCACAACATGAATATTTTGTGTGTGTATGTCTGTGTCACTCCTTGCCTGTGCACAGACATACAGCACATGTAATGATGTATGATTCTGTGTGTGTCACTGTGTGTGTGTATGTGTGTGTGTGTGTGTGTGTGTGTGTGTGTGTGTGTGTGTGTGTGACTCTGTGTGTGTGTGTGTGTGACTCTGTGTGTGACTCTGTGTGTGACTCCGTGTGTGGTGTGTGTGTGTGTGTGTGTGTGTGTGTGTGTGTGTGTGTGTGTGTGTGTGTGTGTGTGTGTGTGTGTGTTATTACTGTTAATTTCAAATTTGGGTTACACTGACTGCGAGTGTGACTGTCCGTCTGTCTGATAAAATATCATCCAGACAAATCTTTGGGATCGACAACTGAAAATTCATCCAATAACAACAGCACCAAACACTGCTCTGTTTCCACTAGAACGATGGGTAAATTTGAATTGAAACTTGTCTGGTGCGATTTGATGAGCCACGACTACCGTGAAATGATCAACAAGCTGATAGCAGACAGCACAAAAACAACTTTACAACAACACAAACCTCTCACTATACAAAACATTCAACTCATATTTACTACTCACGCATTAACTGGAAGTGATCTCTTCTGAACTCCTGTGGCTTCTTATGTAGTTTCTTTGGTCCAGCAGTCAATGATTATTACATTATCCATCGTTTGCATCGTATTTCATGGACGGTAGAAGTAGGAAGCCATAGTACCGGAAGTGCATATTTTTGCTCTTTTTCATTCAAAAGTATTTTTAGTGTAACAACATGGCGTCGTACTTTCGCTACTTTGGTAACAGCGTCAGTAGAGTCATTTGTCTGATAACTGGACTGTGACATATTTGGTCCAGCTTGCTTTTGTGTCGTTTGTTTTTAGTATCTGGAACAGATTGTTGTCTGGGGAAAGAAATTTTGACAAACAGCGTGTTGAGTTCTTGGTTTCAGTTTTAGGTCCAGTTGCCAATAATTATAATGTCTGCGCTGTGAATTAATTCCAACGCTGACGCCACTGGTGCCATATTGTGATGGATCGATTTCTGACATTTGTTTTACATACCACTGTTCAAACAAACGGAGGCATAATCATCATCATTTCATTCTTATTGCGCAAGCACTGAAACAGTCCTTGTCGGAAGCACTTTGCTTAGTTATACTTCATATGAGTAGTTACAACAAGAACAACTCAAGTATGCATACATAGCCTAATGCACCAATGCAATTCATCCAGAACAAATTATAATATAAAAGCAGCCACAGGTACCTACATTCATAACTACTATACAGAGGAAGAATAGATGCTAATTGTTACATGAATATAACTGTCACACACACACACACACACAGAGGAAGAAAAGATGCTAATTGTTACATGAATATAACTCTGTCACACACACACACTCTCTCTCTCTCTCTCTCTCTCACACACACACACACACACACACACACACACACACACACAACACACACTCGCACACATACGCACGCACACACAGAGTTTTCGAAAATGTTTGTAAATGCAGTTTTACCAAATTTGGTTTGTTGACTGTAGGGTTTTTGATATTGTTGTTATTACTGATTTTTTTCCAAGTCAAGGTGAATCCCACTATCCATAACAGGCTGTGTGTATGTGCGTGTGTGCGCACGTACATTTGTGTTTTGTTGCAATGTGTTTGTATCTTTGTTATAACCATCATCCTTCAACTGAACAACCAGTATAGTCACTGTGATTACAGAGGGAATATAGCAATAGACAGGATCCTCTATCAGTCTATGTCTATGTGTAGGGTGTGGCAGCAAGCTGATCTGGCATACCAATTTGGTCCTTTGCTTCTTGTCTTTTATCTAACCCAGTTCTTTGTCTGTGGACTCAGCACTAGCCTCTTTCCATAATACTTTGAAGAATATTTTAGACACTATGTTGTTGGAAGGTGAGGTGACCAAACTATATATAACCTTACCTCAGAATTAACTATACATACATGTCTGTGTTTGCATTACTTCTGTGTTCTACAAGTAGTTTCAAGAAAACAAAACAGTGTAATGTACACACATTTGAAACAGCATTATTTGAACTCGGAAGAAGCTGTCATTGTTTTTGATTGGATTTTTTGTTCTACTTTGTTTTCATTGTTTCTGCCTTTGTTCTCTTTGTCTGCATCTTCACATTTTTTGTTTCAGCAATGTGTATATCAGTTAACCATACATGCATTTCCTGTTTTTGCCCGGCAAGGCCTTAGTCCATAAATTGCTGAGTCCATTCTGAGAGAAGACAATTTTGTCATACTCCAATAGTGTTAACTAGTTCTTGAGTTTCTGTTGATGAGGAAGAAAATTTGTCATTTGGATGTTTCTTGTTCATACTTTTTTGGTCCTGTTTTGCATTGCTATGGGTTTATAGTCTTTCACAATCGCAAAGGAAAGTGGAGAGAAATAATTTCGTATCAACAGGGCGAAGGTTCTGTGCACACATGTGTGTCTGCATGTATATCTCCATTAACAAAATATGTCAGCGAAAAATCCTTTTAAGAGGTTGGCCAGCTCTGTTGATAGAACTTTGGATGCAGGATCTCATGTCTTAACATTTTGACTCTCACGCTCTATCCGCAAGCTTCCTGCAATGACATCAGTGATCTATCATCAGCCCATACTTGCTTCCTTGAAACCTGCTCTTGTGAAAAGTATCAGATTAATACCAGATGGGTAGCGCAAACTGTGTTGGGTTTGAGAAATTCTGCATGGGAGATAACTCCATGACTCTCAAGAGTTATGTTACTTAGTTGATATCAGATTAATGCTCATGCAGTGTATGCAAGGTACCAGCATAATAATGACAATATATCGTATGCTGCCGCGTTTAGCAAAAGTTCTTGCTTATCATGACTGTTTGGAAGATAATGAATTTAAATGTCAGTGAACAGTCTATATGAGCATTTGTTTTAAACAGTTGCTGATACGTGTGTCATTACTTCTCACTGATGAGTTTACAGCCAAGTGGTTTGAACTCTGGTCTTCAACTGGAAGGTACAGGTTCAACCCTGCTCTGGTATCAGTAGGTGGACAGGTAAAGTGAAAGTGATTGCGCTGTTTGGCATGTCTGCTGTAGACTGTCCAGGTTTCACTGACATAGAG
This sequence comes from Monoplex corrugatus, assembly GCA_030674185.1. Lineage (NCBI taxonomy): Eukaryota > Metazoa > Mollusca > Gastropoda > Littorinimorpha > Ranellidae > Monoplex > Monoplex corrugatus. Next base: position 51,482,124 of record JAPXFY010000015.1, on the reverse strand, counting down.
GAGACTGGCAAGTACCACTGCACGGTAGACCTTCAGCTTGGTGGTAAGGCCGAGTCCGCAGACTCCTCCATATCATGTCACAAGACAAGATCCTGGACACTGAAGTCCTGAAACACGCTGGCACCCTCAGCATACACATCCTCCTGCAGAAAGCCCAAGTAAAATGGGCCACACAATTGGTGAGAATGTCTGAAAATCAACTACCAAAACAACTTATACATGAAGAACTGAACCAGGGGAAGTGCTCTGTTGGTGGCCAAAGGAAACGCTTTAAAGATTGCCTCAAAGTATCCATCAACGACCTGGGAGATGCTTGCACTAGATTGAACTGGCGAGGCAAGCTGACCATCGAAGCAGTAGCAGCAGAGAGAAGATGTACAGCAGAGGCTCAAAGAAAATGAGAAGCACACAAGGCACAAGCGACCTCCAATTCTACAGTTACACCAACCCACGTTTGCCCTACTGTGTGGGCAAGCCTTCCTGGCCTGGACTGGCCTCACCATCCACCTCCGGACCCACAATTGCCAAACCCCCAGTCAAAATTGAAGTCATGGTCTTTTCCAACAACAAGGGACAAACAACAACATCACTAGATGGACAAAGGATGGATATTTTTTTCCATCTTCCAGGTTTCTACATATGTGCACAGACCTGCTGGTGCCTGAACACTCTTCACATGTATACGCAAGCAGAACATAAAAGTATGCAGGCTAAGAATTCTGTAAGCCAATGTTCACTGTTTGCAGAAACATGAGAACACCCAGCATGCACATCTCTGAAAATGAAGTATGACTGGCCAAATGGTGGATTAAAAGAATGGCCATACACATTAATACATTTATGTACAATCTACTTATGTATCTGAGTACATGAGGGAGTTGCAGCCCCTGCCCACATTGCAAACCCTGTGATGGGGGTGGAGGGAGGGGGATGGGAAGGAGGGGACCCTTCTCATTCACACTTGCTGCTTATCCAACAACAAAAAAGCAAACAAAACGAAGAAATATATCTTCTTACTGTTTTATTTCAGTATGATTTGTTAAATTAAACTAGCAATATCCTCAGCACTGATGGACACTGGTAGTGATCACAATCTACAACAACAACAACAATTATGATAAATGTTTTTCAATCAAAGCACAAATAACACATTTTCCCTGTCACAAATATACTGAAACTTTCTGTTTCAATCAAAAGAGCATAAATAACAAGATAAAACATTTCTTTCATGTTCATATCCATGCTCAATCTGACACTTCCCATCAACGGCTATAGAGTATAAACCTTCAGTTTGTTGTGTACAAGGTAACAGGCAAGAGAAAAAACAGCCCCTGCCTCCACCCTCAAAAACATTAACAACAAATAACAACCAACCAAACAATCAGTCAACCAAACAATAAAAAACGAGTTAGGGCTAATTCAAAAATCCTTGTTTCTGTTATTTGATGCACAACTTTTAGAAGTTACTTCATGATTAAATGAACCAAGTGTAAGAAAAAAAAACTCTCACATATATGTATACAATAAGACTGCTGTCTTTATTAACTCAAATGTTAAAATTGCCATGCTCATAATGCAAGGGTTGTGGGTTTAACCCTCGGGCATGCCAAGGCTTTTTTTTAATGTGGGTTAATGGCTCTTTTGATAGAGATGTGGACTCTAGATCTCATGTCTTAAGTTCAATCCCACCTTTCAAGACAAAAGTTGGCTTGCTACTGTCCATCTATATGCTCCAGTCACTCTGGTTATGTCAGTATTTGATAGGTACCTTCCCATCCTCCCCCTCTATCCCCCCCAACATTCCTCTCCATTTCAATACCTTTGCCAGTTCACTGGGTTTTTTGCACAAGATCAAAGAGTCTGCCACATACCAGATGACAGATTGGGTGGAGTGCATATGGAATTGTCTGCATGCAATGAAACCGTCTTGAATAAACTCTAAACTCTTAACTCTCTTTTAAGCAAACAAAAAGGTTAACATTACCTGAGCATGTCACTTTCTGCTTTGAAAATGACCACTAATTCAACAACTATCAGTTCTACATTCTGACTACATTTTCATTTTTCCTCAACACTATCCAAAAAGATACTGCAAGTTTGAAGAATGGTTTTTAGTCAGTAATATTCACCATTAAGAAATAAAGCATCAATATCATGGTACAAAATGGCAAAACTGCCCTAGTTCATTTCTTATTATGAATTTCCTTTATATCCAATGATTCATTCTGCCCTATGCATACTGTCACTCATTATGTAAAACTGTTTCAAAATTTTGCAACTATGTCATTTTGCATGTTCACACTACTCACAAATATCCTGTAAAAAAGCTTTATGTGTATCCTGTCAACTTGATTAAACTGAAATGGATTGTCACTCTACTGGACCATTGTAATCATGTCTGATTCATACATAACACACATTTTATCATGTACATTCTCATTCAAAATGGTACAAATGAATTCATTTGAAGAATATGTAAAAGTCAACCCTGTTTTAAACTGATTTTTAAATGATGTCAGTTAAAGTGAAATCAGTCTGTGACTACATTTTATCTTTTAGAGGTATATTCCATGACTTCCTTTTGCATTTTACAAACGACAGAAACTTGTGCAACCTTCTAACACATGGTTTAACAGATGTATAATAGTACACAACTGGCAGCTACAGGTAGGATGGTGAGTTAGGATGTGGTCCTTTCCATGTTTCTCCTGTAATAGAAAATGAACGATTTAAACAAAAGTAAAACATATAAACCATAAAAATCAAACTATAAACTGCCATAAATTACAACAAAGATGCAAACCTATTTATTTCTCTTACTGTCTAAATTCTTTCTTTCTCTCAAGCATCATTTTCCACTCTCATCACCACAAAATTACATCAGGCACTCAATGACCAAAACAGATCAGCAAGTTTACTCTGCTTTCTTGCGAAGCCACCTTCCAGACTTCTTGTTACCATCACAAAATTAATTTTACAAAAATAAGCATATATACTGATCCATACTATAGGCTCGAACGCAATAATTAGAAAAAGATCAGGCATAGACCTTTTGTTACAATTATAAAATTAACTTTACAAAAATAAGCACACACAATGATCTACACTACATGCGCAAACAGATTTAAAACAAAAAAGACTAGACGTGAAAAGAATCAGAATACATATTTAACTGACGAAACACAACAAGTACAATTTTTTGGCAAAATGGCCTTTGTCAAGCAAAAAGAAAAGTTCCAAATTCAAAATGAAATAATGGAAAGCTATTCTTTTCTCTCATGAGTTGAGTAAGAGAAAATGTGTATGCACGTGCATGCAAGCTTGAATGAGTGTGCTGCTTGTTTTGGTTAGTTTTTAAAACGATTTGTTTTTGTTTCTTCATCCATATCGCAAATATGAAAGCTGGTGGAAACGTGCTTGGAATTTAGTGGTAGACTTACACTGAAAAGGCTAAGCTGGGTAGGTTTTGTTAATGCATACCAGAAGACCAACACTTGCTGAACATTATGGTAACCAACATTTGCGGGACATTATGGTAACCAACATTTGCTAAATATTACGGTAACCACCACTTGCTGAACATTATGGTAACCAACATTTGCTGAACGTTATGGTAACCAACATCTGCTGAACATTATGGTAACCCACTAACTTGCTGAACATTATGGTAACCAACACTTGCTGAACATCATGGTAACCAACATTTACTGAACATTATGGTAACCAACATCTGCTGAACATATGGTAACCAACTAACTTGCTAAACATTATGGTAACCAACACTTGCTGAACATTGTGGTAACCAACATTTGCTGAATACTATGGTAACCAACACTTGCTGAACATTATGATAACCAACATTTGCTGAATGTTATGGGAACCAAACTTGCTGAACATGGTAACCAATACTTGCTGAACATTATGGTAACCAACATCTGCTGAACATTATGGTAACCAACATTTGCTGAACATTATGGTAACCAACATCTGCTGAACATTATGGTAACCAACATTTGCTGAACATTATGGTAACCAACATTTGCTGAACATTATGGGTAACCAACATTTGCTGAACATTATGGCAACCAACACTTGCTGAATGTTATGGTAACCAACACTTGCTGAATGTTAAGGTAACCAACATTTGCTGAACATTATTGTAACCAACAGTTGCTGAACATTATGGTAACCAACATCTGCTGAACATTATGGTAATCAACATCTGCTGAACATTATGGTAAGTACCAGATGACTGGAAGTAGTATGTTGTCACAGCGAAACCTATCATTCATCCATCCTATTCATTTTAGAAAACAGCAGTACATACAATGCACTTAACACGCATAACATGTTTCATTATCTAACTGCAAAACATATAATCACATCCGGCCAAGTCAGCAGCCAGAAAGTTAAACAGGAAACGGAGAAACTGCAGTAAAATAAACAAACTGAAACGATTCTTCATCGTCTGTAAATGAAATGAACCAATGCACAAAGCTGCATTATTAACTGGACTCACCAATGACCATGGCTAGGACAGGAAAGCGATCTGACCCAAAGAAGACCTCTTTCTTTCCATCTACATGAGCCACAATGAATGGGGCACCAAAACACTGCAACAAGATGAAGCCATTTGAACAAACAACATATCATCACCATCACCATCACATGTTACGGTTACAACACATTTCCCTCCCCTCATCCTCACACACACACACACACACACACACACACACACACACACACACACACACACACACACACACACACACACACACACAAGACACACACAACACAACACACAACATACACACATACACACACACATACACACACATATACACACACACACACAACAACACACACACACACATACATACACACACACACACACACACACACACACACACACACACACACAGACTCGCAACTTGAATAAAACAGTTTGGAACCCTACTAGAACAGAACATTAACCCTTTACTCCTTCACCCTATCCATCAACTGCAAAATTTTACCCTTTGACTCCCTCACTCTATCCACCTGCTTTCTGCAGGAAGCTGATGGATAGGGTGAGGGAATCAAAGGGCTATGTTTTAGCTTTGCTATCATGATTGGCAATGCAGAATGCTGGTGGACAGGATGCGGTAGTCGAAGGGTTAACACAATCAACTGCCTTGATCACACACACAAGAAAATGTCCATATCAAATCAGTGTTTAAGGCATGTACCTGATAGCAACACTACAAGAACGTTCACATGATCACTGTCTTGATCAGACCACAAAAAAGAAAAAACGACATGCTAAAACAAACCCAACATGTCCAATATCAAGTCAATGTCTACAGACATGTACCTGTTATCTACATTGCAAGAACTACCCAAGCATATAAAAGTAAACAAGAATTACTGGGTGGCATGAGTAGTGTAGTTTATGGAAATGGAGGGGTGATGAAGAAAACAAAATTCACCCACACCTCATTCATTAAGAAAGATCTGTCAGAAAGACTGGTGAAATATTTTAACAAATTCACACCAGGTGCAGAGCTTAGGGCATAGTCAAGATATATTCATCCCCTTGAAAAATTCTGCATGCATTCCACCGAATTCTGCCAGCAAGTTATCCAGCAAACTCCTTGAGCCTGTGCAAAAACTCTATTACTGGAAAGATCTTGAAATGAAGAGAAGAAATGAACCTACTTATGAAACACTATACCAGATGACCTGAGTATTAAGAGTATGGGCAACAAACAAGCCGACAACCTATTGCTCATCAAAGGATTAAACTCACAATCTCTGCATTATCAGCATAGTGCTCTAACCAACTGAACTAACAGGGTCACATACATTTTCAAAGTCCCACTCAGAGTCAAACTCACACACTATAAATGTTATTTTATTGTTATTTTTGTTTAAAGCCCGGCCGACTGCATAGAGCTGTATCAGGGCTATACCTGTTTCTAAACATACACAATACTTCAACAGAAAAAAAAAAAAAAAAATTAAGTACACATATCAATGCATTCACGCACATGATCTAAGAATATGCCTCCAGCATTGACCATTCCATCCAATTTATCACACAAGGGATTTAAAAACATACCTGATTACAAATTTAAACATAACTAAGGACACTGAAACATATAAAAACAGTCCTAAATTAGGCTTACCTAAAATTGTTTTGCATATTTCATTTCCCTAGAGCCAAAACAGCATTTAATACATGTACCCAGTTATCAATCCTATGAGAAGGTATGTAAGACTTTATCAAACACATACAGCAAGGCAGAAAATGATAGAAAGAAATGACAGTAAGTAAAGGAACAAGGCAGAATAAAGTGTGTGACAAAAAAGGAATTCAAGCACAGAATTCCAGAAGGTGGGGATACTATCTATACTGAAAGAGCCCCTGACATCCCCACAGGAGGAGGGATCATATTCTGACCCAAAATCAGACGCTACAGGTTCAGAACCAGATGTGTTTACCTGTTACAACCAAATGACCTCACATCAGGGTCTACCACAAATTTTTCAACACTTTCACATCACAATCGCTACAAGAATAAAACAGAAACAGACCCAAAAAATGTGCAGCATTTACCACACTGATTTGTGATGATTGTGGTAATTAACACATTAGAGAAACTGATACTGCTAAAACATCAGGTAGTAGTGTCAAAGAGCAACAAAACTCCACAAAGGTCTTGAATTCCAATAGGACACCAAATTCCATTGGGAAAAAAAAAAGCATAAAAATCCTGGCCTCTGAAAGTCATAATATTCAAGAAGAAAGAAAATTAAAGAAGCACTAGAAATCATGCAAGGTCAACCACCACTACATACAAATATTATTAGACCTGAATTTCATAATATTCAAGAAGAACATTAAAGAAGCACTAGAAATCATGCATGGTGAACCACCACTGCATACAAATATTACTAGACCTGAATTTCTTACCATCTTATTATCATTCAGAACTACATGACTGACCCCCAGATCCAAAGCTTCCTGAGTAGTGGCTTTTAATTTGTCCTTGACCTCTGCAGAATCCATATGCTGCAAGGCATCCTCTGCCACTGCCTCGTTCATTCCTGACTGTAATGCTGTCTGAAACAGTATACACCAAATTAAAATTAACATTTTTTGCAAGCTATGACTTTTGCTAGCGAGCACGGGGTGTGTGGTGCGGTATGGTTGGTGATGATGTTATATAATGTAACACAATGAAATGTACTGTCATACCAAACTGACATATTTTACCTTCAAACACAATGATTTGTATATCATTTTTCATAGCTATGTGCACATACACAGACATGTATGAATGCATACACGTGCGTGCATGCATGCACACACATACACATACAGTGAAACACATACACCATAATCATAAATCATTCATTGTCAGGATGACACAGAAGCTGTACTGACGTATCAAAAAATATGCATAACCGAAATGTAGAAATAATTAAAACAAACAAATCAAGATTGAAACTCAAGAAATATTTTTTTTACATTGTTAAAATGCAATAATCAAATAAGAAAATGCAAAATAATCAACACACACACACACACACACACACACACACACACACACACATACACACACACACACACACACACTCATTGATTTAATCTTTGCTTCTCACCGCTTTCAAGTTGGCAGGTTCAGTAACATCAGTGTCCTGTTGAAGAATAACACACAAAATAATTAATAACATACTTGTGATAAGATACTAAAATAACAAAGATTTAGGGTCGCCTACTTTGAAAATTGTTTTGACAATGCATGGATTTTATCTTTGTCATGTGTACTTTGTCATGATTCTTATTTCAAAACTATCAGTTTCATCTGTTTATACACCTTTTTCTTATGGTTTACTTTCTCACCTGCCCACTGCCCAGTTCTCAGCTGACATCACATTTCTGACAGTATCAGCCTTGTAAAAGATGAAATGTACTGCTGTTGATTTCACACGGGCTTTGTGGGTTGGCTTCCCACCTTGCCTTTGATAACATGCCACGAGTTTTCCAAATGAAAGATGCTCCCAGGATTCACCGAAAGGGGGAGAGAATGATGAATCCATCGGCACTGACTCCATCACGACTGGAAACGCACAACGGACCATGATTGATGACCAGTTGGAATTTCCGTGTGCGTGTGGAAGGAGATTCACCACCAAACGCGGCATGAAGATCCACAGGACAAAAATGGGCTGTTTGAAGACACATACGAACCAGCAGCAGCGCACTGCGATAGCAGGTGAGACGTTGGATGACCAAGGCCAGGAATTAAACCATAGTGCCAAGGACATCCACGCTGACGGTTCTGATGCGGATTTTGCACAAGCTCTTAACGCCAAACGTGGAAAACTCAATTTGCCGCCTGCCGGTGCAAAAGAACAATGGGAGAAATTAGATGAGGAACTTGTCCTTAAGCTGAATGCGCTAATAGGGAACAGTACGCTGGAACACAAACTTGACACATACGGAGACATCATATACTCTATCTGCAGGGACACTTATGGAGTGAAGCAGCCAAAGACAAAAACGCCTCCCAGAAATCCAGAAGACAGCAACAGATGGAGAGCATCCGGAGGGAGAAAAGGAAGCTTAAAAAGCGAATGAAAACTGCCTCAGAATTCGAGAAGCAAGGGCTCCTGGAACTCTGGAAAGATCTGAAGGCCAAACACAATGCTCTCAGCAAAGTGGAATCAGCAAGGCGAAGAAAGAGCAAAAAGAAGAAGACTCAAGATCGTTTCTTCAAAGATCCCTTTGACTTTGCAAGAAAGCTGTTTGAACAACCCAAATCAGGGACTCTCACAGTGGGCAAGGAAACCCTAGAGCAGCATCTCAGGGAAACATATTCCGATTCTCAGCGCGAGACACCACTTGAAATCCAAAATCTGGTTTGGCCTGCAGCGCCAGAAGGAAAATTCAATAACAAACCACCAACACTGGATGAAGTGAAGAACGTAGTAAAGAAAGCCAGAGCCAAGTCAGCACCTGGACCAAACGGAATACCATACCTGCTCTACAAGAAATGCCCAAAAGTGCTCGAGTGGCTCCACAAGATGATTCGATCAGCATGGAGGAACCAGAAGATCAGCGACCAATGGATGAGAGCTGAAGGAGTGTACATTCCGAAGGAGCAGAACTCCAGCAGCATCAATCAGTTCAGGCCAATATCACTTCTGAACGTCGAGGGGAAAATCTTCTTCTCTGTTATGGCAGCAAGATTGACAAAATACCTGACTGAAAACAAGTATCTGGATATATCAGTCCAAAAGGGAGGCATACCAGGAATGCCTGGATGCTTGGAACATGCCACGTTGATTTGGGATGCCATCCAAAAAGCAAGAACAGAGAAGAGAGACATTGACGTAGTTTGGCTTGATCTGGCGAATGCATATGGATCAGTTCCACACGATATGATCCAGCTGGCTCTTGAAATGTATCACATCCCAGAAAACATCCGAACAATGCTGAGGAAGTATTTTCAAGGGTTCGCAATGCGGTTCTCTACCAAAGAATACACCACGGACTGGATAGACCTAGAGGTGGGCATTGCAATGGGCTGTGCAATCTCTCCCATACTGTTCGTGTTGGCAATGGAAGTCATCTTGAAAGCTGCAATGAAGAGTTCAGGTCCAGTGAATCTGGGAGATGGATACCAGATGCCTCCTCTGAAAGCTTTCATGGATGACACAACAGTCTTGTCCACGGATGAGGAAGAGACACACCAAATCTTAAAGCAGCTGGATGAGCTGGTGGCCTCTTCAAGAATGAGGTTCAAACCTAAGAAATCCCGAAGTCTCTCACTGCGAAAAGGAAAAGTGGCAGATTCAGTCAAATTCATGGTAGCCAACCAAGCCATCCCCACTGTCACAGAAGAGCCAGTAAAAAGTCTCGGAAGATGGTATGATGACTCCCTGAAAGACACACAAAGGGGATGTGAAACCAAGCAAACAGCAGAAGAAGGCCTGAAGAAAATAGATAACTGCGGACTGCCAGGCAAATACAAAGTCTGGTGTCTACAGTTCATGCTGATACCAAAGCTGCTGTGGCCACTGCTAATCTATGACATTTGCACCAGCACAGTCGAAGCAATGGAAGCCAAAATCAACAAATACACAAGAAAATGGCTCGGTGTCCCACCTGGTCTCACTGATGTTGCATTCTACTGTCGTCAAGCAATGCTGAAGCTACCTCTGAAATCCATAGTGGAGGAATACAAAGTTGGAAAAGCAAGACTGTTGAGCATGCTGGAGGAATCGGAGGACAATATCGTGAGAGCAGTTCATCCAAAGCTGAGAACTGGCAGAAAGTGGAAAGTCCAAGAGGCTGTAAACAATGCCAAGAGAAACCTCAGCATCAAAGAAATAATTGGACACACGCAAACCAACAGACAGGGACTGGGAGCAACAAAAATGCAGTGGTGGTCCAAAGCCAAAGGGAAGGAAAAAAGAGACATGATCATACAGGAGTTGAAGGAAGAAGAAGATGTCAAAAGAGTGCAGAAGGCAGTCCAGCAAGGTCAACAGGGGCAATGGACAACATGGGACAGTGCACTCCAAAGAAGTCTCAGCTGGAACGATATGTGGCACATGGCTCCTCTAAGGATAAGCTTCCTCCTCAGATCTGTATATGACCTGCTCCCCTCGAATGCAAACTTAGTGAAATGGGGGAAAGCAGACGACCCAGCATGTCCGCTCTGTCAGAAGAAACAAACAGTGGAACATGTCCTAAGCTCTTGCAAAGTAGCGCTAGCCCAAGGAAGGTATACATGGAGGCACAACCAAGTTCTGAAAGTGATCACAGATGTGGTTAGCGAAAAAACCATGACCCCAAACGCACCAATTGCTATGACAACGTTCTACAAAGCAGGAGGGAAACAGGTCTGGCCCGAAAGGGCTATGACAACCAGCACATTGCCAAAGGGTCTTCTGGATGGAGCAGTCGACTGGGAGTGTACAGCAGACCTCCCAGAGTGGAGAAATTACCCAGATGTCATCAGCAAGACAGGCATGAGACCAGACATCGCTCTCCACTCTGACTCCTCGAAACAAGTGATTCTGATAGAACTCACTGTGCCATACGAAAGCAGAATGGAAGAAGCACATATCTACAAGACCGAAAAATACGCCGGTCTTGCCAGCACCCTGAAGAAAGCAGGTCTGCGGGTCAAAATCTTCGCCATAGAGGTCGGGGCAAGAGGGTTTGTGGGCACCTCCGCTTATGATCTCATGAAACAACTCGCCATTTCTGGGAAGAAGAGGACTAGAGCCCTTAAAGCGATGGCAGAGGCAGCAGAAAGGAGCTCAAGCTGGATCTGGGCAAGGAGGAACCAAAAAAGTGAACTTCATAAGGATTAAATTCCCTACAGATGATGTGTGCCCCGTTAGCACATTGGTAAAACCGCGTACCGCAGTTCTGAAGCGCAGAATCGCCCAGGTTCGATCCCCGGCGTGGGGAAAAAAAAAAAAAAATAGACAACAGCAGAAGGGCATCCAGGAGTCATGACCTGGATGTGGCCCGGCCCCCGAGAGTGTAAGGAATTCAGGGCCGAAACACTTGTCTAAAGGGGGTTACTTCTCTGAAGACCTTCTGTTGTCTAGCTCTCCCTAGAGTTTCTTTCTACCACATATTTAGCAAAGACTCACTTAATAATATCAATGTCAGCAGAGCTACTTTGTAACTTTCAGAACTGAAAACTGAGTTTGCACAGAAAATTTCTGAATTGGGCTGAATTAGAGCTCTGGAATGAAGATAGATTTTCAGTGGTGAAACAGCAACGCTTCATGCTCTGGTCAAGTTTGAATCAAGACTGAAATAAACTGGCAACAGAGTACTGATAAAGAATACAGCCGAACATGCAATGTCTTTATCGATGTCAAAACCAGTACAAATATCAAGGTTTATGAAAGTAAGTCTTCATGACAACATCAGTTCTGAAGAACACTACAACACTACAATACAGTGGGGGTCTTGTAATAGATCACTCACATGAAAGAGATAGCCAGAGGTTTGATCATTTAAATGGACAGGATTTTTTTCCCCTTCTCCAGCTCAAAGACTCAACAAAACATCACAGAAGTTAGCTGATCTGCTGCTGTGTTCTAAATCAGGTGAATTTGATTCTGTATTCCCTTTTGTGTTCATCTGAAATTTGTGCCTGTCTTGTTCTGTTAATCTTTGGAGCACCACACAAGCCATTCCAGAACAGCAGGTAATTCATACCCCTGTCACTACCACGATCACTGTTTGGAAACGTCAGTCACATATCTTAATCTTGTAAAAGTTCTTACTTTGTTCAGGAATCATTAATGTAGTAGGTTCAGACCTGTCAAGGTTCTCTTAAAAACTAATAATAACTGTGAGACCCATTACATCACCAGATTGGTATTTTTCATGCAATTTTACCGGTTGTACTGGAGTGTGAACAACTATGCGAAGCAAGCAAAATGATGACACCTCAGCCAGGCATGAGTATGAGCAGCATAAATTGCCCTCAGCTCATAAACTTAGCTGATGTTTAGTGAGACTTAGAGCAAAAGCTTGCTCAAGACGAAAATAAACTGTAGTCTGATGATTTTTGGAAGAGTCTCTAGTCTGTACTCTTGAGCACTGAACTGAGTTCAATGTCACTGCTAAATATTCTGGACATTTAAATTCAAAATTAAGATAAGTAAAAATATAGCCTACATAGCCTGGACTGGACAATGACTGGACAATTATTTTCACCTGTGTTAGTTTAGAATTTAATCTAAATCATTCTTTTTTGTGTGTAAAAATCCCTCAGCAAAAAGGTTTTTGTTATTTACCAAATTCCGCAGAAGCTCAGCATTTATTAAATGTACTTTCTTTCTACTGTTGTGTGTTTCTGTTTTCTACAAGGTCCTGGGTGAAGTTCACAGTACAGTACATACTTAAACACAAAATGATTAATTAAAAACTACTTTTCATAGTTTTGACAAATAAACACAATAGGAACATGTCCTCTAAAACAATACTAGTAAATTAAATTAAGCTACAAGAACAAGTATCAGAAAGAAATGGAAGCAGTTTTACTGAAGACTCTAATTCTACTGACCTCTACATAGACACGATTCCATAGTTGTCTGGATAGCTGCTCTGTGTGCTCTGGTGCTTTCATGTCCACTGCTGTGATGAAGCGCTGTGTCTTCAGGGTGCCTTTAGTCAGTGCAACTTCGAAAAAATCCTACAGTTCAAACAAACTGATACATCACAACACATTCTTTGGAAAAGCGTACATAAATTCATGAAATCTGTGGAACAAGGCAAGCAGGCATACATGCACAACACACACACACACACACACACACACACACACACACACACACACACACACACATACACACATATGCAAACACACACACACACACACACACACACACACACACACATGCATGCATGTACACGCACATACACACACACAAGTACACACATTCATACTTGCAAATACGTACACATACTTACAAACACTTACTCACACACACACACACACCACACACACACACACACACACACACACACACACACACACACACACACACACACACACACACACATACACACACACACACTCTCTCTCTCTCTCTCTCTCTCTCTCTCTCTCTCTCTCTCTCTCTCTCTCATAGATCACACACCCTGATCCATGCCTCATGTTAATTATCAAACTCTACAAAGAGAATTTTTGATGGTGTGGAGGGAGGTTGACAGGGGAATCAGCTGGTGTGAATGAGAGACTAAACAAAGACTTGAAAATTTCAATAAAAATGGTTATCTATCACTGCCTTGTAAATGATGCTTTTGCCACTGATTACTTTTGTGCTGATGCTTTTGCTTATTTCAAAGAAAAGGACCTTCATTGAGAAGAGGGGAAAAATCAACGAAACAGCCCACAAACTAACATGCAAATGATTATAACATCACTAAAATGAAGCTTGTTACACGACAGACCTAAGTATTTGGCACATCATTTCAAGCAAATCACATGTGATAAGTATACACAAACAAGTTAGTCTTGTACCAATTACAATCAACCAGACAGTCAACCAATCCACAAAAAAATAAACTTACACTATCACTCATAGAAGGTTTTTTTTATATAGCAATCCAGAGTACTGAGCACATTACTTAAGTTTCAACAGAAACACACACACACATATGGACACACACATAATAATAATTACTGTATTTATATGGAGTCAAATCTTGACAATTCAAATCAAGGCGCACCCACGCACCAGAAATACACATGCGATCAATGCAGACCACCTTACAACACATGAAAAAAAAAACCCACATAAACTGATGGAAAGGGGGCACTACATTGGATTCTAAAGCAGAAAGGGTAGGTGATAGATGAAGGAAGAATGAAGGTTTATTCCAGACCGATGGTCCCAAAACAGCAAAAGAACACATACAGATTATAATACCCTTGCTTTTCATCTATAATAATAACGACCAACCATACAAATCAGATAGCTTCAATAAATCTCAAAGAGATCATGGAACTGTATGCTGCTACGAGAGACTGAGGTACAACTTCTGCGGCATGCTACAACAGGAGACTTGAGGTACAACTTCTACTGCATGCTGCTACAGGAGACTTGAGGTACAACTTCTGCGGCACACTGCTATGGAAGACTTGAGGTACAACTTCTGATTTTGCTTTCCAGCACACAGGCCTGGACAGGGTTTATGGAAGACCAACTCTTGCCCACAATGCAGGCTTCTCCTCTCCAAACTGCTGATGAAGTCAACAGGAAAGCCATGAGCCAGTGCAGCTTGACAACAGCAATATGCAAAAGTTGCCAGAACAAAGGCTGAGTACAGACACAAACTGCCTCAGAGATTCCAGTTCCAAATTGTTGTCAGGTTTACTTTGAGGTTTTCTTCCCCTTAAAATTTCTGCAAAGCAACATGGTTTTGTGGGTGGCTGTTAACCCTAGCTGAGTTCATTTGCATTGTAAAAGATTTTTTTTATCCTGTCCAGGTCTGACTACCCTCCTCACCTAGCAAGCCAGATAGGTGTGCTGTTTTCGTTGCTGACAGTTCCAACCATGGCAGATAGAACCGGATGGCATAGTTACCAACAGCAGACAAATGGCCTGATCTGACACTTTTCTTTCTTTTTCTTTTATTTCTTTTTTTTTTTTATATATATATATTTCAATTTCATATCGACAGCAAAGAAAACAAACGAGACAGTCTTGATGGAGGCAGACACAAGAAGATCATTGATAAAGAAGATTAGGAAAAGACGAGCAACATTTAAAGGACATTTTATGAGGAAAGGGGGATCAAACACCTGGTCACAACAGGACAGCTGGAGGGAAAGAGAACACCAGGTAGACCCAGGGAGAAAATATTGGACCGACTTGCAGGGTGGCTGACGACAGAGAGGGTGGAAAATGTACTTGCAGCGACAAGGGATAGACTCGTGTGGAGGGCCATGATCACCTACACCATGCGGTAGGGCACATGATGATGATGATGATTTTTTGCATTGACTGAACTAATCATAAGACCAGACAACAATGCTAACAAGTAACACCACTCACACTAGGTTGGTTATGTTGCACACCAAAGTACTGAGCGCTTCGTCTCAAATCAGTAACCATGTACAGTGCTTTGTTCGGATTCATGGCAGGTGGTCTGTTTCCTTAAAAAAAGAAAACAAAATACGCACAGTATGCATTACATGCTCAATGAATCAATGATTGAAAAGCATATACAATCTCTAAGCCTTTCACGTTAAATCACATATTTACTCCTTAAACCACTTGTCTATGTTGATTTGAAAAAAGGAAAGAACAAAAATGGACACATATTTGCTTTACCTTTTTTTTCACCATGGAATACATAATAACACTTTAGACTTAATCCAAAACAAGTGCAACTGCCCCCGTTCAAGCAAACAGGAATCAGAAAAGCATGAACACAGAATGCACATTTAATACTACAAGACAAGACAGGTGAAATTTTTTTCCAACTGGCCTTTGTCAAGATGAATGTAAGATCACAAACACCAAATACAAAATTAGGAGTAAAAAGACTGAAACATCACTGTGGGAGAAGAGGACTAAACTTTAAACTTAATTCATAAATGCACATATGCATGAATCAAACACACAACACACATGCATGTATGCTCCCTCACACATATTCATACACATATTGGGTCATACCTGCAATGTTCCTGAACAAACACCCATACATGTAAGATGCACAAAAATGCCAAGTAATTTAATATCCCTGTGGCTTTAGCCTGTCACACATTTGATATAAGAATATTTACCTGATTCACGCATGACTCCTCCCAGAAAAAAAGGCCGCAGTTTTAGATCCAAGTTCCAATGTGGTCTGTACCGACATAGTGTCTGAAATTAAAATAGTATATTTCTAGTTTCTGAAACACAAAGAATCTGTATAGGTGTATTCATTACCAATGGTTAAGTTTAATTTTTTTGGTAGCCCTGTTATGTCTGTCTATGTAAAAGGTTTTAATGATGTCTCTTTGTACCTCTTTTTCCTCTCTCTCTCTCCTCTGTTACATCTGTCTACACAAAAGGTTTTAATGAAGACATTAACCTCTTTTCCTCCTGACTCTCCACTCCATATACAACAGTATGAATCAATGCTAATCACGGCTGCTAACAGAAAGAAGTAGGCATCCATTACATCAGCTCTGAATGTCTCAAACACATAGCTTTGTAATCATCATATGTATTTAACTAAATCTGAAGTACTGCTGATTGGGATGTCATGAGCTTCACCCCCCTCTGTCCAAAAATTTATTGTGGAAGTTTTTTCCTTAATCAGCTCCTACCCAGACTTAGGTTCAATAGGAAGATTATGAATGAACAGTAGTCTCATCCACTTCACACACGTGTCATTCATAGTACTGCTCAGTTTCAGTTTCTCAAGATGATGTTTCCACACCTGGAACAAATTCCATATGCATAACGTCACAGGTGCCATATGTATGGTGATCATGGCACAAGCCTTAAGCCTGCATAAAACCCATGAGCTGGCAAGGTCCTGAGGCCCTACATGGATTATGTTCTACCTAGTCTATATTTTATACAGGTATTTTATCAGCCAATCAATGGAATAATCGTGGTTGCATGTAAATGACATCTGTATCTGTGTATCTTATCTTAAAAAAAAGGGACATACATATAAAGTAAATAAATAAATAATTAATTAAAAGTCTGAATCCCAACACAACTAGCTATTCTGTATAAACCCATCTCACATGATAAAACCCCCCTCCCCCCAGTCAATGCACAAATGCTCAGCTGTTTATCAACTAGGTGAAGACAATATTTTCTTAATCATAGATAGGTATACGTAAGTAAATGAGTAAGTAAAGTAGGTAAAGTAAGTACAGCTCAGGTTTACTGACTTACTCACTTACTTACTTACTTACTTACTAACAAGTTTACTTTACTTACAGACATCAGTAAGTAACCGCCAAAGCCTAGATCTTTCCAAATATGTCTTTATCCATTTCACAATGGTGTCACTGTCTGTCCATCATTTGTTTACTTTTTAGTTTTTTGTTTTTGTTTGGTTGATTGGTTGTGTGTGTGGTGTGTGTGTGTGCATGTATGTGTGTGTGTGTGTGTGTGTGTGTGTGTGTGTGTGTGTGTGTGTGTGTGTGTGGTGTGTGTGTGTGTGTGTGTGTTTTCCCCTCCATCTCACTTATTCAACAGTTCTCAGGAGGACTGACGCAGAGTCAAGTCTGAAAAGAACTCAAATATGATAGCTGAATTAGTGAATCTGACTTTGCAGTTTGGGG
>JAPXFY010000015.1:51436793-51451793 GCA_030674185.1 Monoplex corrugatus | reverse complement strand
AGGTGTCCAGAGAGTGGAGAGGCGTTGGTGCACCGAGTGTCCAGAGAGTGGAGAGGCATTGGTGCTCCAGGTGTCCAGAGAGTGGAGAGGCATCAGTGCTCCAGGTGTCCAGAGAGTGGAGAGGCGTTGGTGCTCCAGGTGTCCAGAGAGTGAAGAGGCATTGGTGCTCCAGGTGTCCAGAGAGTGGAGGGGCATTGGTGCTCCAAGTGTCCGGAGAGTGGAGAGGCGTTGGTGCTCCAAGTGTCCAGAGAGTGGAGAGGCATTGGTACTCCAAGTGTCTGGAGAGTGGAGAGGCGTTGGTGCTCCAAGTATCTGGAGAGTGGAGAGGCGTTGGTGCTCCAAGTGTCTGGAGAGTGGAGAGGCGTTGGTGCTCCAAGTGTCTGGAGAGTGGAGAGGCGTTGGTGCTCCGAGTGTCTGGAGAGTGGAGCGGCATTGGTGCTCCAAGTGTCTGGAGAGTGGAGCGGCATTGGTGCTCCAAGTGTCTGGAGAGTGGAGAGGCGTTGGTGCTCCAAGTGTTTGGAGAGTGGAGAGGCGTTGGTACTCCAAGTGTCTGGAGAGTGGAGAGGCATTGGTGCTCCGAGTGTCCAGAGAGTGGAGAGGCATTGGTGCTCCGAGTGTCCAGAGAGTGGAGAGGCGTTGGTGCTCCGAGTGTCCAGAGAGTGGAGAGGCGTTGGTGCTCCGAGTGTCCAGAGAATGGAGAGGCGTTGGTGCTCCAAGTATCTGGAGAGTGGAGAGGCGTTGGTGCTCCAGGTGTCTGGAGATTGGAGAGGCATTGGTGCTCCAGGTGTCTGGAGATTGGAGAGGCATTGGTGCTCCAGGTGACCGGAGAGTGGAGAGGCGTTGGTGCTCCGAGTGTCCAGAGAGTGGAGAGGCATTGGTGCTCCGAGTGTCCAGAGAGTGGAGAGGCATTGGTGCTCCAGGTGTCTGGAGAGTGGAGAGGCGTTGGTGCTCCAAGTGTCCGGAGAGTGGAGAGGCATTGGTGCTCCGAGTGTCCAGAGAGTGGAGAGGCATTGGTGCTCCAGGTGTCTGGAGAGTGGAGAGACGTTGGTGCTCCAAGTGTCCAGAGAGTGGAGAGGCATTGGTGCTCCGAGTGTCCAGAGAGTGGAGAGGCGTTGGTGCTCCGAGTGTCTGGAGAGTGGAGAGGCGTTGGTGCTCCGAATGTCTGGAGAGTGGAGAGGCATCAGTGCTCCGAGTGTCTGGAGAGTGAAAGAGGCGTTGGTGCACCGAGTGTCCAGAGAGTGGAGAGGCATTGGTGCTCCAGGTGTCCAGAGAGTGGAGAGGCATTGGTGCTCCAGGTGTCCAGAGAGTGGAGAGGCATTGGTGCTCCAGGTGTCCAGAGAGTGGAGAGGCATTGGTGCTCCAGGTGTCCAGAGAGTGGAGAGGCATTGGTGCTCCAGGTGTCCAGAGAGTGGAGAGGCGTTGGTGCACAGAGTGTCCAGAGAGTGAGAGGCATTGGTGCTCCAGGTGTCCAGAGAGTGGAGAGGCATCAGTGCTCCAGGTGTCCAGAGAGTGGAGAGGCGTTGGTGCTCCAGGTGTCCAGAGAGTGAAGAGGCATTGGTGCTCCAGGTGTCCAAAGAGTGGAGGGGCATTGGTGCTCCAAGTGTCTGGAGAGTGGAGAGGCGTTGGTGCTCCAAGTGTCCTGAGAGTGGAGAGGCATTGGTGCTCCAGGTGTCTGGAGAATGGAGAGGCATTGGTGCTCGAGGTGTTCTGAGAGTGGAGAGGCATTGGTACTCCAAGTGTCTGGAGAGTGGAGAGGCGTTGGTGCTCCAAGTGTCTGGAGAGTGGAGAGGCGTTGGTGCTCCAAGTGTCTGGGGAGTGGAGCGGCTTTGGTGCTCCAAGTGTCTGGAGAGTGGAGAGGCGTTGGTGCTCCAAGTATCTGGAGAGTGGAGAGGCGTTGGTGCTCCAAGTGTCTGGAGAGTGGAGAGGCGTTGGTGCTCCAAGTGTCTGGAGAGTGGAGAGGCGTTGGTGCTCCGAGTGTCTGGAGAGTGGAGCGGCATTGTGCTCCAAGTGTCTGGAGAGTGGAGCGGCATTGGTGCTCCAAGTGTCCAGAGAGTGGAGAGGCGTTGGTGCTCCAAGTGTCTGGAGAGTGGAGAGGCGTTGGTACTCCAAGTGTCTGGAGAGTGGAGAGGCGTTGGTGCTCCGAGTGTCCAGAGAGTGGAGAGGCTTGGTGCTCCGAGTGTCCAGAGAGTGGAGAGGCATTGGTGCTCCGAGTGTCCAGAGAGTGGAGAGGCATTGGTGCTCCGAGTGTCCAGAGAGTGGAGAGGCATTGGTGCTCCGAGTGTCCAGAGAGTGGAGAGGCATTGGTGCTCCGAGTGTCCAGAGAGTGGAGAGGCATTGGTGCTCCGAGTGTCCAGAGAGTGGAGAGGCATTGGTGCTCCGAGTGTCCAGAGAGTGGAGAGGCATTGGTGCTCCGAGTGTCCAGAGAGTGGAGAGGCATTGGTGCTCCGAGTGTCCAGAGAGTGGAGAGGCGTTGGTGCTCCAGGTGTCTGGAGAGTGGAGAGGCGTTGGTGCTCCAAGTGTCCGGAGAGTGGAGAGGCATTGGTGCTCCGAGTGTCTGGAGAGTGGAGAGGCGTTGGTGCTCCAAGTGTCTGGAGAATGGAGAGGCATTGGTGCTCCAGGTGTCCGGAGAGTGGAGAGGCGTTGGTGCTCCAAGTGTCCAGAGAGTGGAGAGGCATTGGTGCTCCGAGTGTCTGGAGAGTGGAGAGGCGTTGGTGCTCCAAGTGTCCAGAGAGTGGAGAGGCATTGGTGCTCCGAGTGTCTGGAGAGTGGAGAGGCACTGGTGCTCCGAGTGTCTGGAGAGTGGAGAGGCGTTGGTGCTCCAAGTATCTGGAGAGTGGAGAGGCATTGGTGCTCCGAGTGTCTGGAGAGTGGAGCGGCATTGGTGCTCCAGGTGTCTGGAGAGTGGAGAGGCATTGGTGCTCCGAGTGTCTGGAGAGTGGAGAGGCATCAGTGCTCCGAGTGTCTGGAGAGTGGAGAGGCATCGGTGCTCCAGGTGTCTGTAGAGTGGAGAGGCGTTGGTGCTTCAGGTGTCTGGAGATTGGAGAGGCATTGGTGCTTCAGGTGTCTGGAGATTGGAGAGGCGTTGGTGCTTCAGGTGTCTGGAGATTGGAGAGGCAATGGTGCTCCAGGTGTCTGGAGATTGGAGAGGCATTGGTGCTTCAGGTGTCTGGAGATTGGAGAGGCATTGGTGCTTCAGGTGTCTGGAGATTGAAGAGGCATTGGTGCTCCAGGTGTCTGGAGATTGGAGAAGCCTTGGTGCTTCAGGTGTCTGGAGAGTGGAGAGGCCTTGGCGCTCCAGGTGTCTGGAGATTGGAGAGGCCTTGGTGCTCCAGGTGTCTGGAGATTGGAGAGGCATTGGTGCTTCAGGTGTCTGGAGATTGGAGAGGCATTGGTGCTTCAGGTGTCTGGAGAGTGGAGAGGCCTTGGTGCTCCAGGTGTCTGGAGATTGGAGAGGCATTGGTGCTTCAGGTGTCTGGAGAGTGGAGAGGCCTTGGTGCTCCAGGTGTCTGGAGATTAGAGAGGCATTGGTGCTTCAGGTGTCTGGAGATTGGAGAAGCCTTGGTGCTTCAAGTGTCTGGAGATTGGAGAGGCATTGGTGCTCCAGGTGTCTGGAGATTGGAGAGGCATTGGTGCTCCAGGTGTCTGGAGATTGGAGAGGCCTTGGTGCTCCAAGTGTCCAGAGAGTGGAGAGGCGTTGGTGCTCCGAGTGTCCAGAGAGTGGAGAGGCGTTGGTACTCCAGGTGTCTGGAGATTGGAGAGGCCTTGGTGCTCGAAGTGTCCAGAGAGTGGAGAGGCGTTGGTGCTCCGAGTGTCCAGAGAGTGGAGAGGCGTTGGTGCTCCAGGTGTCTGGAGATTGGAGAGGCCTTGGTGCTCGAAGTGTCCAGAGAGTGGAGAGGCATTGGTGCTCCGAGTGTCCAGAGAGTGGAGAGGCGTTGGTGCTCCAGGTGTCTGGAGAGTGGAGAGGCGTTGGTGCTCCAGGTGTCTGGAGAATGGAGCGGCATTGGTGCTCCGAGTGTCTGGAGAGTGGAGAGGCGTTGGTGCTCCAGGTGTCTGGAGATTGGAGAGGCATTGGTGCTCCAGGTGTCTGGAGAGTGGAGCGGCATTGGTGCTCCAAATGTCTGGAGAGTGGAGAGGCATTGGTGCTCCAGGTGTCTGGAGATTGGAGAGGCATTGGTGCTCCAGGTGTCTGGAGAGTGGAGAGGCGTTGGTGCTCCAAGTGTCTGGAGAGTGGAGAGGCGTTGGTGCTCCAAGTGTCTGGAGAGTGGAGCGGCATTGGTACTTCGAGTGTGTGGAGAGTGGAGAGGCGTTGATGCACCGAGTGTCCAGAGAGTGGAGAGCACTGTACTGGTGCTCCGTGTCCCATCTGCACATTATTGGTCTTTTTTGTTAACATACCTTGAGCAAACGTGTTTGTTCACTTGCTCATTATGCTATCAGCATCTCAAGCAGCAACGAAGATACTCCATTTCAGTCTGTTCCAGGCCAGCCTCTATATACAATCCTAGGTGTGTTTCAGGGCTCTTCAGCTCTTTCACTATGGTTCACCCCAAGCGTTCTTGGATCTTGTTCTTGTGTCTTTCTCCTGGTGTCCAGTGAAGGACAGTCCAGATGATACTATCCTGCTCTCTTCGGATGATGTTTCCCAATCCATATCCATCATCGTTCATAAAGCATTTTGAAATAGTAATATGTGTATGTACAAAATGAAGCAAATAGATATAATTTATATGTGCCTCTGACATGTGACATTTATTTGTTTATCAAACTTTGCTAAGATGAATAAATTGTGACAATTATCATATTTTTTCAAACTTTGCTATGGTAAACGAATAAACAAAAGATCAGTAAACACAGAAACAGAAACTGGTGACAATTATCATATTTTTTTTCAAACTTTGCTAGGGTAAATTGATAAAGAAATAATCAATAAGTGCACAAACAGTCTCTTTTAAAAAAAAAGTCTTTATCTTCCAAACTGGACGAAGCATTTACCTGCCTAATTAACCAGACGATCAACAATAAACCCTTTAAAACATCTTGAGCATCTAAGTTTGGTTAAACGTCAGAGTGATTGCCCTTTGAACAATCTAACTTCATTTTTTCCCCATAAACATGAATAACAGACTAAAATAAAATAAAATTAAATAAGATGAAATGAATACACAGGGTCTTAAAATGGAAAAGTTTTGACCTTCCAGGCAGGATGAAACACAAGGCTGTCCGCTGTTTGAGCTCATCCACTTCATCTCCAGTGTCGCAACGGAAGTTAGCGCACGTTTTGAAATTCGTGACCGGCCTGACAGAAGCGGTGATGAGTTACGGCTCCATTTGACACTCCACCTCTCGTCTGCTTTTCAGTCTTCAACTCTCCATTCCTCTTCTCCTCCTTCTCCTCGTCTTCCTTCTGTTCCTCTTCTTTTTCTCCCTCCTTCTTCTTCCTCTTCGTCTTTTTTTCTTTTTCTCCTTGTTCTATTCTTCTTCTTTTTGTTCTTGTTGTTCTAGTTCTTTTTGTTCTTGTTCTTATTTTTCTTCTTCCTCCTCCTCTTGTGTGTGTGTGTGTGTGTGTGTGTGTGTGTGTGTGTGTGTGTGTGTGTGTGTGTGTGTGTGTGCCTGTCCGTCTGTCTGTGTTTGTGTTTCTATGTGTCTGTGTGATTGTGTCTGTCTGTCTGTCTGTCTGTCTGCCTGCCTGTCTGTCTGTCTGTCTGTCTGTCTTTCTCTCTCTCTCTCTGTCTGTCTGTCTCTCTCCCCCCGTCTCTGTCTGTATGTCTGTCTCTCTCTTTGTTGTGTCTGTTTCTGTCTTTCTGTCTGTCAGCCAGTCTCTCTCTTCTTCTCTCTTTCTCTTCCCCCCCCCCCCTTCTGTCTCTCATCCGTCTTTGTTTCTGTCTCTCTGTTTATCTGTCTATCTGTCTTTTTCTTCCACCCCCCCTCTCTCTCTCTCTCTCTCTCTCTCTCTCTGATAATTTTATTATTCTGTTCTTTTTGCACCATCTTTCTCCCCCTCCCCCGACTGTCACTCCCCCCCCCCCCCTACTCAAATCCCTTCCACATTACCCAGGTTCCTTCCCAATACAAGTCCTTCATTGTTTGACTCCCCCTTCCACCCATCTGCCCACCCTCCTTCCCCTCTATTCCTCTTTTCCAATCCTTTGTCTTACTTTCAGAAGAGGAAGAAGCAGGGGGCTGAATGGTTAAGCGATTAAAAGATGAAGGAAAAGTTTAAAAATGTTAATCTATTATTTTGTTTTTTTCATGAAAGACAAGTTAGAAAATGTTAATCTATTATTTTGTTTTTTCATGAAAGAAAAGTTAGAAAATGTTAATCTATTATTTTGTTTTTTCATGAAAGACAAGTTACAAAATGTTAATCTATTATTTTGTTTTTCACGAAAGAAAAGTTAGAAAATGTTAATCTATTATTTTGTTTTTCATGAAAGACAAGTTAGAAAATGTTAATCTATTATTTTGTTTTTCACGAAAGAAAAGTTAGAAAGTGTTAATCTATCATTTTCTTTTTCATGAAAGAAAAGTTAGAAAATGTTAATCTGTTATTTTGTTTTTTCATGAAAGACAAGTTAGAAAATGTTAATCTATTATTTTGTTTTTTCATGAAAGAAAAGTTAGAAAATGTTAATCTGTTATTTTGTTTTTCATTTATTCAGGTTGTTTGTTTGTCATTTATTTGTTTGTTTATATATTTAGTGAGCCAACCAGTCAGTCAAACAGTCAGTCAGCCAACCTCTCAGTAATTAGTCACTGAAATTAGAAGTTAATCGACTACTCATTTTTGCAGCATGGCAGTTCTCGCGTATAGTCAGGCCAACATCGTTTCCGTATCGCGTTAGTTTTGGAGCACTGGACGTAAGTAAGTAACACGTATAGCCAGCCCGAAGGAACTGCAACAAGAATTCTTGAAATTATTTGTCTCTGTGTTTCGTTCACTTGACACACTAATATTGAACAACTTTGTTTCTCAAACTGCCAGATCTTGCTACTATCACCTCCATCGTATAAGCCTGATCAGGAAGTATCTCTCTGTGGAAACAACTGCAAAACTCGTTCTCTCCTTCATAATGTCTCGCATTGACTATTGCAATTCACTCCTGTCCGGTCTTCCTGCCTCCACCACTCACATCCTACAGCGCATTCAAAACAATGCTGCACGCCTTGTACTCAAAAAGAAAAAAGCTGACCACATATCTCCTCTCCTGGCACAACTTCACTGGCTCCCTGTATCAAAGCGCATACAGTACAAACTAGACACCATCTGCTACAAAAGCCTCAATAACGCAGCCCCCGATTACCTGTCAAGCCTACTTGAGATCTATGTTCCCTCACGTACCCTCCGCTCTGCCTCCGATCCTCTGACTTTTCGCTTTCCACGCACTAAGCTTAATACCTATGGTCCACGAGCCTTCTCTGTTTCTGGTCCGCTCTCCTGGAACAAACTTCCTCTCTCAGTCCGCCAGCAACCTACTTTTGTCTCCTTCAAGTCCGCTCTCAAAACTCACCTTTTTTCCTCTGCATAAAATCCTGACCTCACTCAATCCCCTCTGCAGCCTGTCTCCACTCGGAGGGGAATCACATTGCAATATATAATTGTATATAATATGCTCTCTATAATTTTCCATTGTTTTTATTCTTTCTCCCCATTTATAGCCGTATGTGTGCGGTGTGTGTGTGTGTGTGTGTGTGATGTGTGCGTGTGTGTGTGTGTGTGCGTGCGTGCGTGCGTGTGTGTGCGTGCGTGCGTGTGTGTGTGTTTCAGCGCTTAGATTTGATTTTATCAAGATTTTGCGCTATATAAATATTGTAATTATTATTATTATTAATTAATATGACGTTTTCATCATCATCAGGTGCCCTGCCGTATGGTGTGCGCTACCATGGCCCTCCACACGAATATATCCCCTGTCACTACAAGTACAATCTCCCACCCTCTCGTGTCTTCAGCCACCCTGCAAGTTCGTCCGTCCAGTATTTTCTCCCTGGGTCTACCTGGTGTTCTCTTTCCCTTCAGCTTTCCTGTTGTGTTCTCATTCCCCTTTCCTCATAATATGTCCTATAGAGGTATGACGCTTTCGGTAACCGGATTAAAAACACTGAGAGGATGTAAACTTCAAACCTTAATTCTACTCCAGTTTGGAGTTTGTTTATTCGGACGATTCTGTATGCGCTCCACCCAAATCTGCGAGTAAATATTCGGCAGACTACCAGAGCTTGCGAAAAACCCTACGCGTTGGCAAGGTCTTGAAATGGTGGAGTGGGGGTGGGGGTGGGGGGAGGGGAAAGGGGGAGAGGGATCAATCAAACAGGGATCAATCAAACACTGAACTGACAACACCGAAATGATGGAAGCGTTTAAAATGGACAACGAACAGGCCAGTGGTTTGTTTGTTTGTTTTTTCCTTTTAAAAATTTTTTTTAAGTGGACTCGGATTGAACTCAAAACACCAGATCTTGAGTCCCTGGCTGTATCAAAGAACCGTCAGACCATGTGAAATCATGGACCACCCGAGGATTAAACCCACAACTCCTGTGTCATGATCATGGTGCTTTAACAACTGAGCCAATAATCCACTAAAAACAAAGAAAAGAAAAAAAAAAACCTTGGCCCATTCGAGGGCTGAACCCACAACTATTTTTTTCTTTCCTCTTGCTTCAGCTATTTCTTTTTCACATGTTTGATCTGGCTAGTCGTGACTTATGGCTGCGAAGCCTGGACTCTGGGAAAAGCTATTGCAGAAGAATTGAAGCAGCAGAGATGTGCTTTTTTTTTTTATCGGAGACTACTACGTGTCAACTGGACAGATAGAAGAACTAATGCAAGTGTCCTGGAAGACCTTGACACCACCAGAAAACTACTAGCAGACATCGACAAGAGAAGACTTAAAAACACATTGGCCATGTGTCACGTAGCAAGAACACGGACCTCATAACAGCCATCTTTCAAGGAAAAAACAGTGGCAAAGAGGAAGAAAGGTAGACATCCATTCTCACACATCGACAACATAACCAACATCAGTGGCCTAAATATTCAAGAAGTTGTCCACAAAAGTCAAGACAGAGCGGCATGGAGGATGGTGGCGGAGTCAAAGAACGCAGCGGCCAACACTGACCCCGATGGCGCCGACAGGTGAGACAGGTGAGACTTCAGCTATTGACTGTTACTACAGTTTCTATGAATACTACTACTACAGCTGCTGCTATCGCTACGACTGCAACTACTACGAGCACTATACTGTGGTTGCTGGTATTACTACAAACTGCGGTGCTGCTGTTGCTAAAAACGTCTGTATACAACTACAACAAATTTGATATAGTTCTGTATCTTGATCATTGTTTTGCACCTTTAAGCACAAGTAACAAAGGACGAAAAACTAAAGAAACAAACCATAACCGGCTTTTCGCTTTTAACATGGTCATACGTCGTAAGACACGTCAGTACCTCTGCAGTCGCTTTCAGAGTCAGACTGCGTCTTCAGAACATCGTCCAGGACCTCAGCCACTGTCCGGACGAACAACATCTGAAGGGGTATCCACCAACAGGCTTAAGAGTTTTCGAAGCTTACACCTCGGGGAGGAAAAAAACCCCCCACCAACTTTCGACAGCTCATACAGAGTTTTCGAAGTTTAACTCTCGAAATTAAGCTTTCGCTAAACCTCTGACGGAGTTTTCGGAGTTTAAATAAATTTCAAGCATAATCTCGAAAAGTTGTCAGACCTGATCGTCATCATGCTGTCTTTTGGTGTGTTTGTGCTGCTCTGCGTGATAGCGGGTACTCATGCCTTTGGGAACGGGGCCCCTAATACGACGCCAGTGGACAATGCCTGCACCACCGGTGACCTTCGTCCTAAGCACGTGAACAACAGCACCAAAAGATTGTTCTTTCCCAGTCGCAATTATGATCGATTTCCTTTCCGCTTGGAGCTGCAGTCCAGGAATGTCACGTACAGGCCCCGAGGACCCCCCATCATATGTACGTTTTGATTCATTTTTGTGTGTGTGAAACGATAATGATGATGATGTTGATGTTGATGATGATGATGATGATGATGACGACGACGACGATGATGATGAAGATAACGACGATGATGATGATGACGACGAACGACGACGACGACGACGATGACGACGAACGACGGCGATGATGATGATGGCGATGACGACGACGATGGCGATGACGACGATGATGATGTCGATCACAACAGTGACTATGGTGATGATGGTGATGGTAAGATGATGATGATGATGACGATGATGATGATGACAATGATGGTGTTGTTGTTATTGGTGGTGGTGGTGGTGGTGATGGTCGTGGTCATGGCGGTGTTGATGGTTGGTGATTAATGATAAAGATGATACAAGTCCTTGGCGTGAATGCAATTCATTCTGTATGACGTGACATGTTCACGCAACACCATGGCTTTTGTTTTTTTATTATTTTTTTGTTTGTTTGTTGTTTACCACAAAAATTGTTTTTGATGAAATGCATTGCATTAGCCATTGATTATATTCAAGAGAATAAGAAAAGGAACGATGATGACAGTAGTGATGATGATGATGGTTCAGAAGCACGTGGTGTTTACTTTGTTGAGTCCTCATATTATATGAGTCATTATACATGCTTCGATTGTTGTGCATCTTAAGTGCTGAATATTAAGGAAGTAACTAATGTACGCTTTTTTCACTTTTCTGTGTAATGTCAATTTCTTTTTTTTTTTAAATTCTCTGAAGCTTTGCTGTGAATGTTTATACTGGTTTCCATGATCAACAATAATGATAAATCGCGGTTATCCTCCCCCTCCTCAACCTTTCCTATTCCCCCCCCCCATTCTACTTCTGTGTATGTGCGTAGTTGTGGGCATAATAACAGAGATCCTTGATGTAGTCCTGTTACATTTTGAAGGAAAAAAACTCCTAGTTTACATTTGACGGACGTATGCACGTAGTTATGAATATGTGAGCGGAGATCCTTGGCGTACTCCTATTGCATTCTGACAAAAACATTTCTGAGTTGATTTTTGACAAATACAGTGATGCTAGAATTGTTAAAAAGCCCCTTCTGGACTTGCGTGAGGTCCTCTACTGTGACGAAATATAGCATGGCTGGACACAAGCCGTCGTTCCCAACTCTATCAAATGCTTTCTTGGGTCAATGAATTTGTGATGGGAGCACCTTGTATGATTTAAGTGTTTCTTTATAATTGACATAGCAGTTGAAAATCTGCTTGACTTGATATCGGTATGAAGCCATCATTATTCTCTTTGGTGGTCTAAAGGCTATTTGATATTGCTTGTCAACAGGAGTTTCTCCTTAAACATTTTTCAGGTTATGGGTTTTATTGTTAACGGATTGCATGAGGTTTTCTTTATTTGAAAGTAGCATGATGAGTGACTGAAGTCCAAGTTTATATTTACATGTATATCAAGCTGAACATTGTATTGCTTAGCGATTGTGTGAAGTTTTCTTTTCTTTGGAACTAACATTATAAGCGACAGGTTTCATTTTTCGGGCCGTTCTTTTAGATTTTCCATATCTTTTGAAACAATGCGTTGTGGACCGTTGTTTCATCTCTACCATGATTGAATAACTTTCAAGGGAGATTTTTCATACAGGTGATTTTCCTACCTTAGAATTTTGCACTGCTACACCACCCCGTAGTACTAGGAGTTAATTTTTTTTCTGATTCTCTTTTTTTTCATTTCTTTTCCTTTTTTTTCCTACAGCAAGTTATAATCTTGTGGAGTTTGTAATTTTTTGTGTGTGTCTAACTTCTGTGCCGTCTCAGTGGCGTTGACCTCACGCTGCTCATTTCTTCTCCTCAACATACCACCAACTTGAAGTTCATTTAACTCCTTGACTTCTGCACCCTGTCCATCAGCATCCTGCATTGTCAATCATTCTAGCTAAGCAAAAACTTAACCCTTTGCCCCCTCAACCCTATCCAGCAGCTTTCCTGTGTAGGCGATATGTATGTAGGCGAAACGAATGTAGGCGAAACGAATGCAGGCGAAACGAATGAAGACGAAATGAATGTGGGCGAAACGAATGTAGACGAAACGATTGTAGGCAAACGAACGCAGGCGAAACACATTCTAGGCGATACGAATGTAGGCGAAACTAAGTGCACCCCATACAATAATTATTGTGTTGCACTAAACTAGAATCAGAATGCGTATTTAATACAAGACAAAACAGGCGCAACATTTATTTTCGGCCAACTGGCCTTTGTCAATCGTAATCTAAGATCACATATAAACACCAAATACAAAAATCCGGAGAAAAAGACTGAAACTTCCCTGCTGCTTCGTCCTAATTTTTGCATTTGGTGTTTGTTTGTTTGTTTGTGATCTTACATTCACGCTTGACAAAGGCCAGTTGGGCCGAAAAATTGCGCCTGTCTGTCTTGTTTTTTTTTTGTACTAAATAATATGTGTTCTGATTCTTGTTTCGTGTTTTTCTGGTTCCTGTTTGCTTGAACGCGGGCAATCGCAATTTTCTCATCAGTTTGACCGGAAAATCGAACTGAACGTCTAGTCCTTCGGAAGGGTAGGAAAAACGAGTCGGACACGTGTGCTTTCTGGCTGCGCACGCTACAGATCCCACGGCAGTTGAAAATCGTGAAGAGCAGGGCATTGCCCGGCTGCCTTAGTAAAAAAAACAAAAACAAAAAAAAAAACATTTGAGATATAGTTGATTTCCCCGGTCCCGCCCCTTGAAGACCAATTAGCCTTCTTGCCTCTCTGAAGTCTTGGTTAAAAAAAAATACATATGAATATGAATTTGAAGCGAGGGAGAGGGGATGGGCGCCGCGCTCGTGGTGGTGGCCCCGGGAAAACTTGAGGTCTCTCTGTCACCTCACTTCCCAACGACCCCAAGGTTATGGAACTATCTAGGTAGGACCTCAGGACCTGGCCAGTTTCACGGCTTTATGTGCAGGCTTTAAGGCTTATGCCGTGATCGTTCTGGATCTTCTCCATCACATGGCACCTGTGACGTTTAGTGCATATAGAATTCATTCCGAGCGCGGAGACGTCGTCTTGAGAAATTGAAGCTGAACTGAAACTGCAATCGGTAGTCCGTTGCCCTAACCATTACACCACGGCGACTGGTGACGTAGATAGACTTGTCATAGCCCAAGGGAGGGAACCAAGGAAGCCAAGGTAACTGGCCTTCGTCAAGCGTGAATCTAAGATCACAAACACAAAATTTCAAAAAAAAAAAAAAAAAAAAAAAAAAGAAGAAAAAGACGGAAACTTCCCTGCGGCTTCGCTCTAATTCTTATATTTGGTGTTTGTTTGCTTGTGATATTACATGTACAATCACGACAGAATTGCTAGAGGGAAAAGAACACCAGGTAGATCAGGGAGAAAATAATTGGAACTGACTTGCAGGGTGGCTGAGGACAGAAAGGCTGGAAGATGTAGCAACAATGGATAGATGCATATGGAGGGCCATGATGGCCAACGCCATGCTGCAGGGCACTTGATGGTGATGATGACATTCACGCCTGACAAAGGCCAGTTGGGCCAAAATTTTGCGCCTGTCTTGTCTTGTTCTATTGAATATAATAATAATAATTAATAATAACAATAATTACTAATAATAATAATTAGAATATTTATATAGCGCAAAATCTTGATAAAATCAAATCTAAGCGCTGAACAGACACACACGCATGCACACACACACATGCACGCACCACAACACACACACACACACACACACACACACACACACACACACACACACGCGCGCGCGCGCGCGCGCGCGCGCATGGCTATAAATGGGGAGAAAGAATAAAAGCAATGGAAAATTATAGAGAGCATATTATATACAATTATACATTACAATGTGATTCCCCTCCGAGTGGAGACAGGCTGCAGAGGGGGTTGAGTGAGGTTAGGATTTTATGCAGAGGAGAAAAAGTGAGTTTTGAGAGCGGACTTGAAGGAGACAAAAGTAGGTTGCTGACGGACTGAGAGAGGAAGTTTGTTCCAGGAGAGTGGACCAGAAACAGAGAAGGCTCGTGGACCATAGGTATTGAGCTTAGTGCGTGGAAAGCGAATTTAAGTCAGAGGATCGGAGGCAGAGCGGAGGGTGTACGTGAGGAAACGTAGATCTCAAGTAGGCTTGACAGGTAATCGGGGGGCTGCGTTATTGAGGCTTTTGTAGCAGATGGTGTCTAGTTTGTACTGTATGCGTTCTGATTTTCTGTGTTCGTGTTGTTTTGTGGCTCCTGTTTGCTTGAACGGGCAGTCGCTCTTGTTTTGGATATTGTATTGTACTGTAATGATCTTGATGACAGTGACACTGAAGACCATCAACCCCACCAGAAAATTCAAGGGCTTTGTCATCTCTGCCGATGCGGAGGACGCCAAGATGGGTGTGACGGGGCGTTACGAACCCGTGGGCCGTGACCGTGCCCTCGCCAAGAGAGTCAATTACTGTGGTGAAGCCATTACTCACACTAACAACAGGCTCAAGTCGTCCGTCACCGTCAAGTGGAACCCTCCGGCAGAATATACCCACGGACGCATTCAGTTCAAGTGAGAACTGTTGCATTTTGTTGTTGTTGTTGTTGTTGTTGTTGTTTTTTGGGCATATCGTTAAGTTTCTTTCTGTTTGCCTTTCGCCCTTTCTTCCTTTCTGTCTGTCTGTCTGTCTCTGTCTCTGTCTCTGTCTCTGTCTCTGTCTCTCAGTCTCTCAGTCTCCCTGTCTCTGTCTGTCTGTCTGTCTGTCTGTCTGTCTCTGTCTCTGTCTTTGTCTCTCAGTCTCTCAGTCTCCCTGTCTCTGTCTGTCTCTGTCTGTCTGTCTGTCTCTTTCCCTCTCTCTCTCACTCTCTCTCTCTCTCTCACTCTCTCTGTTTCTCTCTTTGTCTCTCTCTCTGTCTGTCTGTCTCTGTCTGTCTGTCTGTCTCTGTCTCTCTCATCTCTCTCACTCTCTCTCTCTCTCTCTTCTCTCTCTTTTCTCTCTCTTTCTCTCTCTTCTCCTTTCT
>JAPXFY010000015.1:51424293-51429293 GCA_030674185.1 Monoplex corrugatus | reverse complement strand
AGACAGACAGACAGACAGACAGACAGACAGAGACAGAGACAGAGAAACAGACAGACATACAGAGACAGAGAAAGACACACACAGAGACAGAGAGACGGAGAGATACAGACAGAGAGAGAGAGACAGAGAGAGAGAGACAGAGACAGACAGAGACAGACAGAGACAAAGAGTGACAGAGAGAGACAGAGACATACAGAGAGAGAGAGAGAGAGAGGAGAGAAGATTGATTGATTTGATTGATTGATTTGATTCAGTTTTACGTCAGCACCCACCTCAGGTGATATGGCCGACGGGGATAACCATCCCAGGAAAATGGGGGCAATGGGGGACTTATCTAATCCTATACTGACACCACCAGAACAACAATGATGCTAAGATGGGACAGTGAGAAGGCCAGATTTAATGTAGCGCACCCCGGGATTCGAACCCACAACCATTAGCATGTGAATCCGACGCTCAAACCAACTGAGCTACAGAGGCCCGCATAGAAGAGAGGGGAGAGAGAGAGAGAGGAGAGAGAGAGAGAGAGAGAGAGAGAGAGAGAGAGAGAGAGAGAGAGAGAGAGAAAGATAGAAATAGACAGACAGAAAGAGACACAGACAGAGAGAGACACACACAGAAAACACACACACACACACACACACATACACACACACAAACACACACACACATACGCACATACACACACACACACACACAAACACACAAACACATACACACACACACACACACACACCACACCACACAACAACACACACACACACAAGTACCTAAAGGAAAGGAGTGGGAAGTGTAAACCCGCAAGAAATGGGTTACCATGGAGAACATGAAACGAATAGCCACAGAAGATGAGCATAGCTTTCACAACTCATGAAGATAATAAGGCTGACACAACAACAGTTGTTATATTTAGATACTTGGGTCAGTTGTGTATAAAAACCGCATAACAGGGCTGGACTCTAATTCTTCTTGTAAGCTCATGCATGCGTGTATGCATGTGTGTGAATTTGTTTGAGTATGTGTACGTGCGTGTGTAGATGTACCATATGTGAGTGTGTGCGTTTTTAACCCTTTCACTCCCGCACACACTATCCACCAACTGCAAAAAAAATTAACCCTTTGACTCCCTCACCCTGCCCACCAGCTTCCTGCTGGAAGCTGGTGGATAGGGTGACAGAGTCAAATTAACCCTTTGACTCCCTCACCCTGTCCACCAGCTTCCTGCAGGAAGCTGGTGGATAGGGCGAGGGAGTCAAAGGGTTAAAATTTTTGTTTTTGCTAACATGGTTGAGTATGAAGGATGTTGGTGGACAGGGTGCGGGAGTCAAAGAGGGTTAACAATTTTTTTTTTTTTTTTGCTAATGTAGAAATATCTACTGAATTTGGACGATTTAGACATGTCTAAAGCTTTTGACTGCATATTTTTCAGTGCTGGGTTCCATTATGTCACAAATGACCAACATGTTCCCGGGAGGAATGCAAGGAGGAGGAGGAGGAGGAGGACAAGGTTTGTGTTGCGTGCGATTGGTCTGGTTATCTGTCTGCCTGCCCATCTCTTGGTCTATCTGTCTGTCTGTCTGTCTGTCTGTTTGTCTGTATCCCTCTCTCTCTCTTTCTTCTCTTCTCTCTTTCTTCTCTCTCTTTCTTTTCCTCCTTTTCTCTCTCTCTCTCTCTCTCGTTCTCTCTCTCGTTCTTTCTTCCCCTACTCTCTCCTTTCTCTGTCCTGTCTCTCTTCTCTCTCTCTCTCTCTCTTTCTCTTTCTCTTCCTCTCTCCCTTTCTCTGTCTCTTTTTCTCTCTCTCTTACTTTCTCTCTCTTCTCTCTCCTCTCTCTCCTTTCTCTCTTCTTTCTTCTTCTCTTTCTCTCTTTCTGTCTCTGGTTCTGCCTCTCTCTTTCTTTCTTTCTTTTTCTCTCTCTCCCCATCTCTCTCTCTCTTTTTTCTCTCTCTGTCTTTTCTTTGTCTTTCTCTGTCCTTCTTCTGTCTCTCTCTCTCTCTGTGCCTTTGTGAATTTGGGCTTGATCCTCTGTGTGTGTTGTGTGTGTGTGTGTGTGTGTGTGTGTGTGTGTGTGTGTGTGTGTGTGTGTGTGTGTGTGTGTGTGTGGGTGCGTGCGCAAATGCGACCGTGCATATGTATGTGTTTGTCTTACACGTAACAAATCTGCAGAATATCAAAATGGTGATGTTTGTTTGTGTGTTTTCTTTTTTTTTTTCCAGGAGGCAGAATGCCAGCAGGCCTCCCACAGATGCCAGCATTGCCTTCCAACATGCAGCAGCTTCTGGGTTAAACCCTTCCTCCCCTGCAACGTCTCACAGAACAAGAACAAAGAGTCCACACCATCACAGGATCTATCGAAACGAAAACGGAAAACAACAGCGATAACTAAGCATTGAAGTACTGTGTATATGTTTTGAAACGGTTATAGCCCTGATATGGCCCTGTGCAGTCGGCTGGGCTTTAATTAAGCAACAATAACAGTAACCGTCTCATTTTAAGTGAACTAACCCAAACACCCGCCCAAATCACTCACACCCGCTTCCCTATTATATACACCCGAACAAGAAACCAACAACATGTGTGGTCGAATCCGGGGTGCACTACATTAAAACTGGCCTTCTCGCTGTCCCATCTTAACATCACCCGTTGTTCTAGTGGGTCAGTTTAGGATAAGATAGGTCCCACTTCTCCAACTTCTCTAAGATGATTGTCCCCGTCGACCATATTATGTGAGGTGGGTGCCGACGTAAAAAATTGAACCAAATCAACAGTCAATCAACTAACAACAGCACTGGGGCAAGATTTCAGATACATATCGTCTGCTATAGGGGCTGCAATACACATCCAGACGTACCCAAATTCTGACACGCACAAAAACGTATGTCCGTATGAGTAAAATCTGTTGTGACCTGTTTCGCTGTTTCATGCAAAAATGGTGTGTGCACCAAATGTAGATGTACTAAATTTGTAGAATTAGTCCACACACGTTTGTCGAAGGTCTATGGATTAACTCCTTGATTCCCACACCCTACCCACCAACGACAAAACTTAACCCATTGACTCCCTCGCCCTATCCACCAGCTTCCTGCAGGAAGCTGGTGGATAGGGTGCGGGAGTCAAAGGGTTAAGGTTTTTGCTTTGCTAGCATGGTTTACAACACAGGATTCTGGTGGACAGGGTGCGGGAGTCAAAGGGTTAAGAAAGAACTGGACAAAAAGATGGATGTACAAAGAAACATAAAAGCAAAACAAAACAAAAACCAGCAAAACCCTGTGAGGATTACGTAACACACGTTTATTAGCCAGATTGCGATGTAATAAGTGAATTGTCTGAAAAACTAAATTTGACAAAACTTGTGAAATGTTGGTTACAATGTGAAGCAGTTTATCCTAAGTGTAACAGTCTTCTGAAAGCAGGCAGAACAGTAGCTGTCTTTTGTTTGTGTTTTACTTGTAGGGTATTGATGGATACAAACAAAAATCATTTTGTCGTTTTACAACATTAAGACATTGATGAGGTGATGGAAAGGTATGGTTTCTGTTATCGTTTTCTTTCTTTTTCTTTCTTTCTTTCTTCTTTCTTTCTTTCTTTCTTTCTTTCTTTCTTTTTCTTTCTTTCTTTCTTTTCTTCTTTTTTCCTTCCTTCCTTTTTTCTTTCTTTTTTTTTTCGTCCTTCCTGTCTTTTTTCTTTCTTTCCTCTCTCGTTTTATCTTTCATTCATTCCTTCTTTTCACTTTTCTTCTTTTCTTCTAATTCTTTCTTTTATCTTTTCCTTTCTTCTTCTGTTTTTTTTTTTACTTTAATTATTTTCCCTTTCTTTCTCTTTTCCTATTTTTCTGTTTCATCTACTTTTCCTTTTCATTTTTCATTCTTTAACCCTCTTTTCTTTTTTCTTTCTTCTTTTTCTTTCTGTCTTCTTCTTTCTTTTTGCATCTTTGTTTTTTTTAATAAATCGATTTAATTGTCATGGCCATGTATTTTATGATAACCGAGTGACTGACTTTTTATTTAATACATCATGTTCCTAAACTAGCTTTTAGATGAAAAATCATTTCCAATCACCAGTAAGAACATGAATTAAGACGAATCTGTATTTTACGGATGTCTGCGCAGAACCTCTTAATTCGGATTCAAGGCATGCATTTGCGATGCATCCAGTTTGATAACAGGTTCTTGACCCTTTTGACTCCTGCGTCCTGTCCACCAGCACCCTGCATTATCAACCATGCTAGCACAACAAAAACTTAACCCTTTGACTTCCTCACCCTAATCACCAACTTCCTGCAGGAAGCAGATGTGTAGGGTGAGGGGGAATCTAAGGGTTAAGTTTTTGCAGTTGGTGGATAGGGTGCAGGAGTCAAAGGGTTAATCCTTTGATAGCAGCACCTTGTCCACCAGCATCCTGCATTGTGAAGCATGCTAGCAAAACAAAAAACTGGTGGATAGGGTGCAGGAGTCAAAGGGTTAATGCCTCTTGAGTTGTTCTGAAATGCCTTGTATCCAAGCTTTTAGCGTCCATCACATCACAGGATATACGTATTCTGTGATCTTTCTGCTTATGTAGGCTTACAGTGATCTGAGTATCTAGATGTCCTATGTACATCGTTAGAGAATAATAAAAATTGGATTGAAATATGTAAGTGTAGAATGTGTTTGTGTGCTTGTGTGCGTGTGCTCTTTGTATCGAAATATGTCATCATCATCATCATCATCATGTGCCCTGCCGCATGGCGTTTTGCGATCATGGCCCTCCATATGCATCTATCCCTTGTCGCGGCAAACACATTCTTCCACCCTGTCTGTCCTCAACCACCCTGAAAGTCCATCCAATATTTTCTCCCTGGGTCTACTTGGTGTTTTTTTTTCCCTCTCCAGTTATAAATCTGTGTACTCGTGCACGCGTGCTTGCTCACTGAATACAATAAGTTTGCAGGTTCAAAAGAAGACTGGTTGTATGTTTTGACCATCTTGTTTCATTACAAGCACCGTTTTCAAAACAAAAACAA
>JAPXFY010000015.1:51329293-51414293 GCA_030674185.1 Monoplex corrugatus | reverse complement strand
ACAGGCGTCACCTGTCTACTATGATTTATAATGATGGTGATAGAAATACAGGCGTCATCTTTCTACTATGATTTATAATGATGGTGATAGAAATACAAGCGTCATCTTTCTACTATGATTTATAATGATGATGATAGAAATACAGGCGTCATCTTTCTACTATGATTTATAATGATGGTGATAGAAATACAGGCGTCATCTTTCTACTATGATTTATAATGATGGTGATAGAAATACAAGCGTCATCTTTCTACTATGATTTATAATGATGATGATAGAAATACAGGCGTCATCTTTCTACTATGATTTATAATGATGATGATGATAGAGATACAGGCATAACTTTCCTACTATGATTTATAATGACGATGATGATAGAAATACAGGCATCATCTTTCTACTATGATTTATAATGATGATGATGATAGAGATACAGGCATAACTTTCCTACTATGATTTATAATGATGATGATAGAAATACAGGCGTCATCTTCCTACTATGATTTATAATGATGATGATAGAAATACAGGCGTCATCTTTCTACTGATTTATAATGATGATTATGATGACAGAAATACAGGCCTCACCATCCTACTATATGATGATAGAAATACAGGCGTCACTTTTCTACTATGATTTCTAATTATGATAATAGAAATGCAGGTCTCACTACAATAATTTCTTTCCACAGACGCAGTGACCGAGATCACCGCGCAAGGTGTGGCTGTGAATGGGCAAGTCCCCGGGCAAGCTTTTCCTGTGAATGGGCAAGTCCCCGGGCAAGGTTTCGCCGTTAACGGGCAAGTCCCTGGGCAAGGTTTTCCTGTGAATGGGCAAGTTCCCGGGCAAGGTTTCGCTGTGAATGGGCAAGTCCCCGGGCAAGTGTTTCCTGTGAACGGGCAAGCCCCCTGGCAAGGTTTTGCTGCGAACGGGCAAGCCCCTGGGCAAGTTTTTCCTGTGAACGGGCAAGTCCCTGGCGAGGTTTCGCTGTGAATGGGCAAGCCCCTGTGCAAGGTTTTGCCCTGAATGGACAAGCGCTTGTACCGTTGTGGCAGTTATTAAACAATAACAACGCCAACAACGCCAACGTTGCTCTACGGCGTCTAATTTTTCAGGCTCTCATCAATAATATTTTCCCCGCGAACAATGGAAAATGAGTGTGAAAACTTCTTGTTGTTGTTCTCTCTTCTTGTTTAATTTAAATCCCAGCCGACTGCCATTCCAGGGCTATAGATAGTGTGACAACTATGTTAGTGAACCGCTGCTGTGTTTTACGAACATTGCTTGAATAGTACTAGTTATTATTACTGTTGTTGTTGTTATAGTTGTTGTTATCGTCATTATTATTACTATTATTATTGTTATTATTATTATTGTTATTGTTGTTATTATTATTATTATTATTATTATAATTATTATGTGCAACGTGTTTGATGAAAATCTGTTGAAATTATAGCAGGTTACAACATGCTTTATGGCTGTGTGTGAGCCAACGATTATGACGAGAGAGAGAGGGAGAGGGAGAAAGAGAGAGAGAAGAGAGAGAGAGTGAGAGAGAGAGAGAGAGAGAGAAAGCGAGAAAGAGAGAGAGAGAACGAGCGAGAGAGAGAGAGAGAGAGAGAGAGAGAGAGAGAATGTGTGTGTGTGCGTGCGTGTGTGTGTGCGTGTGTATGTGTGCGTGTGTGTGTGCGTATGTGCATGCGTGCGTGCGTGCGTGCGTGCGTGCGTGCGTACGTGTGTGTGTGTGTGTGTGTGTGTGTGTGTGTGTGTGTGTGTGTGTGTGCGTGTGTGTGACAGATTCGTATGGAGGGCCGTGATCGCCAACGCCAAGCAGCAGGGCACGATGACGATGATGATGATGATGATGATGATGTTGATGTTGATATTCTAGTGTATGTGACAACTGCAGCCCATGAACGAAAAAAAAATCTACAAAAATAAAAATAAACAAACCAAAGACACAAAACAGAGCAAAACAAACAAACAAACAAAAACAAAAACAAACAAAAAACCCAGTAAAATAACCTGCAGGAAGCTGGTGGATAGGGTGAGGGAGGGAGTCAAAGGGTTAAGTTTTTGCAGTTGGTGGATAGGACTCAGGAATCAAAGGGTTAAGTTGGATGGGCGTGCATGCTAGGTGCTTTCGTGTTTCCCTAAGCCACCGGGGACACCGACATGACTTTCTTATTCTTTACCGGCCATACTTGATGTTCCGACTAGACTGCATAAAGACCGGCAATTTATCGGTACCCACGAAAAGGGTTTATTAACCATTTGACTCCCGCACCCTATCCACCAGCATCCTGCATTGTCAACCATGCTAACTAAGCAAAAAAAAATTAACCCTTTGATTCCCTCACCCTATTCACCAGCTTCCTGCATTGTCAACCATGTTAGCAAAGCAAAAACTTAAACCCTTTGACTCTCTAACCCCATCCACCAGCTTCCTGCAGGAAACTGGTGGATAAGGTGATGGAGTCATAGGGTTAAGTTTTTGCAGTTGGTGGATAGGTTGTGGGAGTCAAAGGGTTAAATTAAGTACCCACAGGTCTGCACACATGTCGACCTATGAAGATGGCAAAATCTGCATCTTTTACTCACTAGGTAGAGGTGTCTGGGCGGGTCCTACGGAGGACTACACAGTTTGGGAACCTGACATGTACCCCGCTTTAACCCTTTCACTCCCGCACTCCGGTCACCAGCATCCTGCATTGCCAACCATGTTAGCAAAGCAAACACTTAACCCTTTGATTCCCTCACCATATCCACCAGCTTCAAAGGGTTAAGTTTTTGTAGTGGGTAGATAGGGTGCGGGAGT
Source organism: Monoplex corrugatus (assembly GCA_030674185.1). Lineage (NCBI taxonomy): Eukaryota > Metazoa > Mollusca > Gastropoda > Littorinimorpha > Ranellidae > Monoplex > Monoplex corrugatus. Next base: position 51,411,474 of record JAPXFY010000015.1, on the reverse strand, counting down.
CAAAGGGTTAAATATCACGCCCGTCATTGTCTTTATACTGTGTGTGTGTATTGAAGCGGTTATAGCCCTGATATGGCTCTACGCAGTCGGCTGGGCTTCAACCCTTTGACTCCCGCACCCTGTCCACCACCAGCACCCTGCGTTGTCAACCATGTTACCAAAGCAAAAACTTAAATTAACCCTTTGACTCTCTCAGCCTATCCATTAGCTTCCTGCAGGAAACTGGTGGATAGAGTAAGGGAGTCAAAGGTTCACATTTATTTTGCAATTGGAGGATAAGGTGCAGGGGTTAAAGGGTTAAGCAACAATAAGAAAAAGAATAAGAATAAGAATAAGAGCAACAATAAGAATAAGAAAAAGAAAAAGAAAAAGAATAAGAAAAAGAAAAAGAAAAAGAATAAGAATAAGAATAAGAGCAACAATAAGAATAAGAAAAAAGAAAGAATAAAATAAGAATAACAAAAAGAAAAAAAAAAGAATAAGAATAAGAATAAGAATAAGAATAAGAATAACAAAAAGAAAAAAGAATAAGAATAAGAATAAGAAAAAAGAAAAAGAATAAGAATAAGAATAAGAATTGATTGTTCACTTTCGAAACGAGAACAACTGCCAGAGCGAATATTCCGTTTCGCGTTAGCGTATTTTGCCTTTTTCCCGTTTCGCCTTTTTCAATTTAGCTTTTGCCCTTTTCGCCTTTTGAAACGTCACTGTTTTAACTTAGTCCCCCTCCCCCCCCCCCCCCCAGTCCTTCATAACTTGTAGCGACTGAGTTATGCAAGAACTTTTCTTTCATAAAACTATATTGCATTTTGTGGATAGATGATTATCTGTCATATGGAAGGCGGTTTCTATATCCCTGATAACTGACTATTGAAGTTAACTTTTTGTTTGTGTTAACTTTGTTTAAAGCCCAGCCGACTGCGTAGAGCCATATCGGGGATCTAGCCGTTTCAAAACATATATACAATACTTCAACAGGGGGAAAAAAAAAAGAAAAGAAAATTAAATACATCAATGCATTTGCACATATAATCTAAGGAGACTCCCAGGGCGTTGACCACTCTGTCCAATTTATCGCACAGGGGATTTAAAAAACAAACCTGAATACAAAGTTAAACATAACTAAGAACGCTAAAACATGTGTAAAAACATTACCTAAAATTACTTCCGCATATCTCATTTCCCTAGAGTCAAAAATGCACTCAACACATGTACCCAGTTGTCAGTCCTAAGAGACAGTACGCAAGACTGTATCGAACACATACAGGTGAATGGACCAGCAAGGCAGAAAATGACAGGAAGAAATGACAGAAAGCAAAGGAGGAAGAAAGAAACAAAGAGAGTGACAGAAAAAGAGGAAATTTTTAGCACAGAATTTGCAGAAGGGATACTATTTATACTGAAAGAGCCCCCGGCATCCCCGCGGGATAGAAGTAATACAAATTAAACGTACTATAGTTTCCCAGGTCTGATTTTGTTCCCTTTTTAAAGACAGCTGTTACTAGCGATCAGGTGTCTTCTAGTCATCTGGAATCATACTAGTTTCTGAGGACAATAAAAAGTGGACATAGGGGAAAAGAAAATTCTCATTTTATTCTTTTATACGACCTTAGGAGAAATGTCATCTTGCCCTTGTGCTTTTATCTGGATCAAGATTGATTGGCTTTTTCTTTGCTGCCTCAAATGTGGCCCTTATGATATGTCAGAGATGGTACCATTTGAAAGGGAATAGCTTCGTAGGTTTGAAAAGTTTAGTGTGTTTTCTTTGCGTGAAAACATTTGAGATAAATTTACTTAGACTCCCAATGTGTTGATGCCCATCTCTTCTTGCTATCCCAGGCAACAAGTCTGATGAGTTTTACACAGAACGAAAAAGGCGTTACCTGCTGATGATGCGTAAGGACCTTCCCTTTGAATGGCCTATAACACTGTGGTTTCTAAGAAGAATCAGTTTATTCCTTTTGTCACACTGGAAGGAGCAGCAGGGAAAGTTAAGTCTTTTTCTCTTAATTTTTGTACCTGGTATTTGTTTGTTTGTGTTTTACGCTTGACAAATGCCAGTTGGCCGAAAATTTGCGCCTGTCGTGTCTTATTGTATTGAATACGAATTCTTATTCTTTTTTCGTGTTTTTTTTCTTTTCTGGCTCCTGTTTGCTTGAACGCGGGCAGTCACACCTGTTTTGGATTTCCAAGAAGAATGTTGAGAGTTCCATGGACAGCAAAGAAAACAAACGAGACAGTCTTGATGGAGGCAGAAACAAGAACATCATTGATAAGGAAGATTAGGAAAAGACAGGCAAGATTTGTTGGCCATTTTATGAGAAAGGGGAATTAGAGCACCGGGTCACAACAGGAAAGCTGGAGGGAAAGAGCACCAGGTAGACCCAGGGAGAAAATATTGGACGGACTTGCAGGGTGGCTGAGGACAGAGAGGGTGGAAGATGTGCTTGTGGCAACAAGGGATAGATACATATGGAGGGACATGATCGCCAACGCCATGTGGCAGGGAACTTGATGATGATAAGACTGACAGAGCGCTCTACTCAGTGCAGAAGGTCACTAGGCTGCTCCCCAACTCCCCAGCGTTCCTTCCCTACCCACCCCCCTTCTTTTTGATTTCATTATTGTCTTCCTCAAATGTTTTTGTTTCGTTTTGTACTTCAAACTAATTTATTATATGTAAAAGGTTTGCTTCGTTCACTTGTTTTTTACTTCAGTCTGTTTCATCGTACATTGCTTTCTCTTGGTGTCGTAACATTTCAGTTTAGTTGTTTTGTAGAAGGGTGTGCTCGTCCATGTCTGTGATAGTGGTGGTCCCTATGGTTTCTAGTCATCGATGGGCTGTTTTGGCTGGCGATCGATTGGTTTAGCACGTGTTGTGCTGTTTTGGCGCCCACGAACTGTCGACACAAGGGAAACAAGCCCGTGGCAGCACTCAACATCAACAGCATTGTTTTAGAGTTCCCTTCCTTGATTGGCCAAGCCGGATGTTGTGCATCAACCAATCGGATTGTGTTTCCTCTGAAAGTGGAGAAGTTTGGCAAATGGCTGAAGAACAATGGAATACTAGCGACAGACTTACGTGGTATGAGTGCGTGTCTTCATTGGGATAAATTTGCATGTCTTCTTTTAGCTGCATTTATCTTAAGTAGTGCTGTTGCACTAGCCATGAATATTTTTATTTGGCGTACAGGGAGTTTTCTGACACGCATCATTTTGCAATTCAAATCGGACCTTACTGAGTGAAAAGTAGCGAAACAAAGCTGAAACGTTGACTGAAAGATAAGGATCTACACTACTGAGTACAGACTGGTAGAGAACTCAGGAAGCGTCACATAGGACCATTCTTTCTCATCATTCTCCCCACACTTTTTAAAAACATGTCTGCCTTAATAGTTCCTTTTTCGTTTCTGTTATTTCAGATCAGACAACTCTGTAGGCTAGTAGTAGTATTACTGTAGTAGGTCTAACCTAAACAGGTGTGACGGCCCACGTTCCAACAAACAGGAACCAGAAAAGCACGAATATGGAACTTAGAGCAGTTGGCCGAAATTTCTCGACTCTATGGTCTTGTTACATGTTATGTGTTATTGCATGCCGCGTAGCATTGGCGATCATGGACATGGCCCGCCATACAAATCTATTGTTGCAAGTGCAAGTATATAACTTATAAGATGTATTATATATATATCCTTTTTCAGTTTCTGCCCCATCCACCATGCAAAACTCTTGTATTTTTTTCCCTGGTTCATAAATAGGTATAGATTTATTCGACTCAATTGATCTTTCTATGAGAGTTCTAAGGATGTATGTATGGCATTAATAGTTCTTTTCTTGTAAACAAGTCTACATTGTCCTTCTGCTGTTTCTGTTTTGATTCTGTTTCTTGTCCTCATGATTATTCTTAATAGAATCTTTGCCACATGACTCCTCAAGCTGATTGTATGATAAAATTCACATTCTGTAGCCTTTGCTTTTTGTTTTTTAGAAGTGCAATGAAAATTTACTTTGACATGTCTTTAGCAAGTTTAGGAATTTTTCCAGTTTTCTAAATTTCGTTTAGGAGGATTGTTACTTTTTCAGTACCAAATTCATCTAGAGTCTCAATCGTAGAAATGATACTTTTTCAATACCAAATTCATCTGGAATCTTAATTATTTCTGTAGGTAGGCCCTATATTGTGTGATCCAGGGGCTTTTCTCTTTTTCATCCTTTTCAGCACTGCTCTAATTCCATCTTCCATTATTGGTGGTGTTTCAGTGTTCTTTCTTATGATGTGTTCCTTCTTTCTGTTGTCATCAAAAAAGTTTTCAGTGTAATCTTCCCATCTAATGCTTTGTCTTTTTCCATAATCATCGTACCATCTTTTGGTTTTAAGCAACCATGTATGTCTTTTTTTGTGTGAGCAATTTCTTATGTAATTCTTTACATAAATGTAGGATAGATCTGTTTTGTGTTGGTCTTCTATTTCTTGCACTTTGTTTAGAAACTAGTCAAGTTTCCTTTGCTTCATTGCACTTATTTCAATTTTTTGTAGGCCCTAGGCCTATCTTTTTGTATTCTTCGTCTTTTCCCTTTACCTTCTATCATTGATCCATCAAGCCTAAAACTTCTTTTGTTATCCAGTTCTTTGCATTTCTTTGAACTCATGGGATTTTTTTCACAAGCTTCATTCATTGAGTTCTTCAACTTTTTCTGTTGATAATCTCACTGACCCCAATGTCCTCCACAGCACTGAATTTGTTTTGAACATGTAATGATGTATGCTATATTTTGCACGAGTCGATTCATTTATCTTTAACTGTTTAAGAGTCCAAGATTTGGTTTGATATTATTTCTGGTTACTTTTGTTCTCTCTTATTTTCAGCCTTAGATTTCTCATTACAGGATTGTAGTCAGTGTTGTTGTCTACTAGTGGTAATCTTTTTGCTATCAGTAAAGAATTTCTTAATCTCTTGTTTATCAGGGTATGATCGGTTTGATTTCTTGTGCTGTCTCCTGGATTCATCCATGTCCATTTTCTTTTGTTAGGTTTCTCAGACCAAGTGTTTCCTAAATTATGAATTTACTCGGCCCACTCAACGGCTTTCTCTCTTCCATTTCGTGTGCTAAGGCCATGAGGTCCAACTGTCATCTAATTTTTCCTGTCCCACGTTAGCATTTAAATCACCAATTATTATTGTAATGTCCTTTGGTTTATAGGGCCTAAATTATATTGAGCCTCTGCTGTCACTAATTCTAGAAATTGTAAGTTTCTTCCTCAGTATTTGCAGATGTTGGTGCATATATACTAGGATAATGTGACATCAATTATCAAATGGTTTGCCCTCCAGTCTAATTAGTAAAACATGGTCTGATGTAGACCAGTATCCTTTGATAAACTTTGACTTGTCATTGTCCATTATGATGCTTGTACTAGTTGTAGATCATCTTTCATGTGTATTTCCTCCAGAATTTACAATTTCATGCTGGCCTGATGTTATCATGCCTGCTCTCTTTCATCTTACCTCAAGTTCCTAGTCCCAAAATATTGATGTCCAACCTTTCCATTTCTATCTCAGTATCTGGACCTTGTCTATTTTTTCCCTTTTGTAGCATTGTTCCAACATTCCATGTTGCAAATCTTAATTTAATGTGATCATTGTATCCTGATGACTGTCTGGTGTCACCTGCTTCACATGACTTCCCATACTGGACAAAGATGCTCCAGTGGAGCCCCTATTCACATCAGTCTATGTTCTTTTGATGGTCTTGGCAGAATATGATGGTGCTTTTGCTGTTGCCTTCGATCAGTTTTTGTATGGACTCTTGGTGAGTCTTTGTCATTCCCACGACTACCCACAAAGCAGTGGGAGCTGATTTTCAGTCAGGGTTTACACCCTTAGCCTTGATCTTTCCCAAGACAGCTGCATGGCAGTGGTGATTTTTTGTCTGGGTTTACTCACTTCGCCTTATCTTTCCCCAAGACAACTGTGTGGTAGAGTTGATTTTCTGTCAATGTTTACTCCCTTAGCCTTGGTCTTTTCAGAGATAACCACAAGGCAGTGATGCTGTATACCCATAGCTGGGGGTCTGGTTCATGGGTATCAGGGGATGTCCAGATGCTGGCACTAGTGGCAGGCCTGCATGCCACATGTCTGGGGGCTAGACCTCCTCCGAGTCCCTGGAGAGTTTAGCCCGAGTCCAAGAGGTGCTCAGTTACGGTATGGCAGGGTTGTGTGTAATACAAATTTCATGCCTACTTCTACGTAAGTGCCAGCATACTAATAATATTATTACTTTTTCTGGGAAAAACTCATTTGAGGAGAGCACTTCATTTTGCCACTTTCTTGTTGTTGTTGAAGCTATATTTTGGAATAACAAACCAAGATACTCTTGCCTGAGATGAAAGTTACACCCTGCAAGGTTGCATTATGCATAATTGCAGGTAACTAAGTTGAAGGCAGGAGTTACTTTATACATGTTGAGCCTGAATATTCACTTTGTCATCAAATGTGTAGAGAAAAAGCTTGCTGTATTTATCTGTTGTTTTGTTTGTTTGTTTTTGTGTGTGTATATTTTTTGTTTAATTGTTTGACGGACTTTCATTGCGTTTTTAGTAATTTAGTTACTACTCAATACTTAACTAGTACTATAAGTATTAGTAATGCACTCATAAGAGAATTGTTTGTTGTTGTTTTTTTTTTTTAATTTATGCATTTTCATGTCTTCATCTCTTTGTCACGAATATGTTTGTAATAATTTATTTCAGATTTTTTTTGAAGAGTGGACTTTTTTTTTGTAACTTGGGCAATTTGGGTTTGTGTATGCTTGCATGTTTTTTTTTTACTTTTTTGTTAACATTATTAACATATGGATTTCTACAATTTTTGTTTGAACAGACATCCTGTGGTTGCCCTATAGATTGAAATTGGAGCGATAATCCAAACTACGCGGAGGATAGACCAGAAGGCAAGTGAAGTTCAGCTGAGTCAGTCTACACATTCACAATGGCAGACCAGCAGCAACAACAACAACAGGCAGCACAACAACAACAAGTGGCGCAACAGCAGGCAGCACAGCAGCAAGCAGCACAGCAACAGCAACAGGCCCAGCAGCAACTACAACAGCAACAGCAACAACTACAACAGCAGCAACTTCAGCAGCAGCAACAACAGCAGCAGCAACAGAGGGGATCTTCTGCGGCTTTGACGGCACCTGCATCAGTCCAGCAACCCCCGCAGCCTATCATGGCCTCAGCCAACACGCTGAGGTCAGCCACGCCGTTACCCTTGCAGGTGCTGCCTGGGGCGATGCACAACCCGGCCTATCTCCCGCAGTTTTCTTACAACCAGCAGCAACAGCACTTACTGCTTCAGAATGCTGCTGCTGTACAAGGTTTGTCTCGAAGATTATTCTTTGTCAGGGATGAAAAATTGTTTCCTTTGTCGGTAACTCTTTGACTCCTGCACCCTGCCTTCCAATTGCGAAAACTTTACCCTTTGATTCCCTCACCCTTTCCACCAGCTTCCTGGTTACGTTTTTGCTTTGCTAGCATGGCTGGCAGCACAGGATGCTGGTGGATAGGGTGCAGGAGTGAAACGGTTAAGAAAAATTTCATCAAAGCATTCCCTTTGTATTTCAAACTAATTTCATTCAAAACAGAATTCAAATAAGTTACAAATTCATTAACAAGTTTACTTTAATTCTGAGCTTTAGATTTTGGGCAATAATTCAGTCCTTTCAACTATGTCAGGCTTACAGCCTGTGCAGATCCCTCAGCCTGGCAGTTTTTGGCTGTTCTGCATGCGTATGAAGGGATGCTTCACTCAGTTCTGTGTTAGCGTCAAATGTGTTCAACCAAGCGATGTGAAAATTTGCACTCTGATTCAAATGGGATTGTTATTCATAATGAATGTAAATTGTAATATGGTAACTTTTCAAATAATACGCTTTTTCAGATCTTTTGTGTAAAATAATCATGAATCTCAGACTCATGAATTTGTGAATAATTTTTGCCAGTTTTGCCATTTTCTTAAGCATTCAGGCCTCGAGACACTTTGTGACAAATCTTGACCAAAATCATCATTCTCTGGATAGAAATAACTTCTAGTTAATTTCAGTTCATTAGTTATTCATTGAACTTGCTTTGGAGTCAGTTTCAGACATTTGGCCATATTGATGCAAAAACAGACAGACAAACAAACAAACAAACAAACAAACAAAATCACAGTAAAAAGAAAAGAAAACCCAAAGTATCGTTAGAATTGTGTATGTGGCAAAATTGTTGTTTGCTGGTCTGGAGCTTTTGTAGGAGTCACTACAGTTTCCTACCTTTAGATGTATTAATTAAAAAAAAAGTTTGATGAAGTAAGGTTCAACGCCTGTATTCTACTTAGGTGCAGTTTAGTAAGATCATTCAGGAGTGCTCATGCATTGCGGGGACTTGGGGTTGAATGTGTTAAAATGTGTAAAGGGGGTGTAATGAAATGGTATGCATCTGTAGCTAAAACTCATTCACATCTGTTTGTGTATTTATGTGCCTGTGTGTCAGTATTTCTTCTTTCTAGTTTCCTTTCTTTTTTCTTAAAAGTTCCCTTTCTTTCTTTTTTGTTGATGTATATTTCTGTTCCTTCGTTTCCGTTTTTTCTTTTTCTTTACTGTTTTTTTTTTCTTGCATGACCATATGACGACAAGAAAATTGATGTGTTAAACATTTTTGAGATGACTCAGGTTTATAAAAAAAAAGAATTAGTGCATGATGAACTGATCGGAAATAGCTGGCAGAATCGGCCAAGCCAAAACAGCATTCAAGAAGATGACAAGCATTCTTACCAACAAATGCCTATCAATTAACATCAGAAAGAGAGTCCTTGAATGTTATATAGAACCAATAATGTTGTACGGATGCAAGGCGTGGACAGTCAGCAAGCAAAGCCAGAGCAGGATCGAGGCAGCCGAGATGTGGTTTCTCAGAAGAATGTTGAGAGTTCCATGGACAGCAAAGAAAACAAACGAGACAGTCTTGATGGAGGCAGACACAAGTAGATCACTCATAAAGAAGATTAGGAAAAGACAAGCAACATTTATAGGCCATTTTATGAGGAAGGGGGATTTGGAGCACCTGGTCACAACGGGAAAGCTGGAGGGAAAGAGAGCACCAGGTAGACACAGGGAGAGAATGCTGAACGGACTTGCAGAGTGACTGGGGATGAGGAGGGTGGGGGAGATGCTGGGGGCAACGAGAGATAGAGATGGTTGGAAGCACATGGTCGCCAACGCCATACGGCAGGGCACCTGATGATGATGATGATGATGATGATGATCTGATGTACATGATGGCATTGATTTTTATAATTTGAAATTTTTTTTTATTATCAGAGGAAAGACAGTCAAACTGATTATAGGAGTGTTTCAATTCATGATGTTTGCTGTAGCCCTTTGTTTAGAATAGTTTGGTTGACTGTCTATCATTCTGTACAGTATAAGAACAGAAAACCTGCTCTTATTGAAGTCTGTGCCAAAATTTCTAGCCCTTGGTAATTTCTGTACTTAACAAGCGTATCATTATTTCCTCTTGACAGCTGCCATGCAAATGAACCAGTTGAACATTATTCAACAAGGAAGAGCACCTAATCCAAACAATGCCAGTGGGCTCATCTCCCCTTCGTCAACTCAACTGGTATGTGAAAATATTGTGCTGAATGGTTGAAAGAAAAAATTGTTATGAAATGAACAAATCTTCTTGTAAATGAACAAAAGAGCCAGTCAGTGACTGATAATTGTGTATGTTGGACTGGAAGATCTTCATTTTATTGTGCTGAAAATACACAGCATAGTAACAGTGTCATGTAATAACCTGTCACCATATTGCAGTGCTTAGCACAAAGGACAAACAACTGGAAGGTTGTGGGTTCGAACCCCGTCAGTCCCATCTGAATCATTGTGGGATTCGTTAGCTCCAGCCGGCTCCTATCCAGAGTTGAGCATGTTGTGGGTTCTTTGGGAAGGCTGGGACCACACACTGACACTGTTGACTTTTTGTTCTTTTCATGAATGCATCATTAAGAATGTTGCTCAAACCAGTCGCAATGGTGTAGTGGTTAATGCAACAGACTACTGACTGGAAGGTTGTGAGTTCGAATCCCCAACAGTCCCTTCAAAAATATGTCATTGTGGGGTTTTTCGGCTCTAACCGGCTCCTACCCAGAGTTGGGCGTGCTATGGGCTCATTGGGAAGACTGGGACCACACAGTCGAGTCGCATTCGTTTCACGGAGGCATCATTGAGGATGTTGCTCAAATCTTCTGACCAGCAAAGCAGGTGTGTGTATCATTCAGCTCTAGTTGACGCCAGGATATATTATGATAGTAAGTGTAGAGTACAGCCCTATCACACAGTCTCAATCGTAGATGGAACTCCTTAGCATCATGATTATCATCCTCATCGACATAGTCGTCATCGCATTGTATAAAAAAAAAAAAAAAAAAAAACAACTGTGCCAGCTTCTGTGGCCAGTAAGGTGGCGTAGAAAAATAGGATGAAAAAAAAAACGTGAGCTCAAAGGTAACCTCCCTAAGTGCGATGATCCTCAGACAAAAAAAAATGTATTTCAGATTTCCTGACCATTGCTGGCAGTATCAGCAACTCTGGGGATATATTATGAAAGGAAGCGTAGAGTACAGGCCTGTCAGGCAGTCACTTCAAAATGGAGCTTCATACTCATAGCTTTACGATTTTTATCTCCATCGTCATGCATCATCTTGGCATTGTGAAAACTGCCTCAGACTCTGTTGCCATTGAAATGGCCGTAGTACATGGGATGGTCAAGGAAACAAATAGCAGAAATAAACAATGATTGTATATAATAAATAAAGAAAAAAACAAACAGACCAGTCAATCAGTCAATTGAACAAACAAAAAACAAATGAATAGAGAAATGCAGACATACATGTATTACATACAAGCATGCATGCATACATACATCATGCATCATGACATACATACATACATACATACATACATACATACATACTAATACATCATACATACATGATACATACATATACATACATACATCATACATTACATACATACATACATACGTACATACATAATGCATACATGTGTACATACACACACACATCATACATACATACACATACTACACATACATACCATACATACTACGTACATACATACGTACGTACGTACGTGCATGCATGCATACATACATACATGCATACATACATACATACAATGCATGCATACATGCATGTACGCACACATACACATACCATACCATACCATACCATACCATACCATACCATACCATACCATACCATACCATACCATACACCATACCATACATACATACATACATACATACATACATACATATATACATACATATATACAATGAGTTAATATAGACATGTAATGATAAACTTGAAGCACTATTATTATGTGTAATTTGCATTTGTTTTTTGGCAAATACACAAAACGCCCCCAGCCATCCTTCCACTCCTTGTCCATGAAAAACATATGGACTAGCATTCTTTTTAATTTACAGAACATTATAAACTAAGCTCAGTGAACTTTGTGTGGAAATGTATTTGCAGTCAGTGGCACAAGCAGCCCAGCTGGCAGCTGTGGCTAACTCCAACAACAGCAACCTGCAGGCTGTCTCCATGGCCGTTCCTGTCACCAACAACACCAACAATAGCAAGGGCGCTGCAAATAGCAATAAGGCCCAGGGACAAGCTCAGCAGCAAGGTCAAGGTCAGACCCCAGGTCAAGGGAGTCAGGGTCAGGGTCAGGCAGCCAATGCTGCTCCGCCTGCCCTGGTGGCCGGGAAACCTGCCATGTTGCCCCAGCAAAGTGGTGCACCCTTAATGTTGGGTCAGATAGGTAGGGAGAAAAAAACAATTGTTTTTGTTACCGTTGTGTGTGTGTGTGCGCGCCGCGCGCGTGCGTGCGTGCATGCGTGTGTGTGTGTGCAGACCTGCCAACCAGTACGATTTTGGCGTATTATTTTACGATCATAATTAAATAATACTAAATTACGATCGAGTAAAAAATGATACGATGCAAAAAAACAAAAACAAAAAAAAAAAACGATTATAGGTCTAGTAGTGACTTTGAGCCGAGAGCGCCACTGAGAAGACAATCACGATCGGTAAACAAGTGGACTATGGGCGCAGCCATGTTTGTTATTATAAATGAGAATCTCGTCAAACGAGAGTCTCGTACTGGGTCAAACGAAAGTCTCGTACCGACTGTGAGACTTCCGTTTTTGCAAAAAGAAAATGGCGACACGAGGTAGACCGCGTGGTAGTGGCAAAGGAAAACGTGGTGGTGAAGCTGCTTTGGGCACCGGCAGTGAAAGTGTACAGAAAAAGGCAAAAAGAGAACAAAAGTTCATCCAGTCGTACTCACAAGAGTACCCATGCATCACTGCATCGAAAGTGGGAAGCACATATGCAAGGTGCAGTGCTTGTGAGTTCGATTTTCTAGTTTCGCATGGCGGGATCGACGATGTAAAAAAGCACGTGACTTCGTTGAGGCACATTGCAAAGGCATTAGCCTTAAGAAACACCTCTTCTCTTGTTGATTATATTCAAAGAACTGAAGATACTGATCTCCAGCCCATTCGTGCAGAGGCATATTTCACGGCGTTTTTGGTGGAACACAACGTGCCACTTTCAGCCTCTGACCATGCTGGACAGTTGTTTAAGAAGATGTTTCCTGACAGCAACATAGCAGATACCTACAGTTCTGCAAGAACAAAAACCACATCCATTGTGAAGGAATGTGCTGAAGATAGTAAGGCTGAACTTGTGCAGTGCATGAAGGGACCCTTTGTGTTAGGTACTGATGGTAGTCAGGAGGGGGAAGACAAGTTCTTTCCCATTGTTGTGAGAGCTGTGGATCCCCATGGAACTATCAAAACTGAACTGCTCAGTGTCCCCTCATGTGAGACGTCAGCCACTGGAGAACACATCTTTCAGTTGTTGGACTCTGAGCTAAGGGCTTACCAGATAGACTGGAGGAACTGCCTGGCATTTGTAACCGACAATGCCAATGTCATGATTGGGGTCAACAAAGGTGTCATCTCGTTCATCAGAGACAAGCATCCAGAGACCTTCTTGGCCAGATGTGTATGCCATCTCCTTAGTCTGACTGTGAAGAAAGCCATGAAGGAGTCTAGCAAGTTTGACCTTGATGACACAATGCGTCAACTGGCCTGGTATTTCTCCAAGAGCACTGGCAGACAGCAACGCCTGAAGCAGATCCAGAAGGAACTAGGCTTGCCAGAGCACAAGGTTGTTGAGCATGTTCCCACCCGATGGCTCTCTCTTGGGGCTGCCTTGGACAGAGCAGTTGAGCAGTGGAACGCTTTGGACAAATTCTTCAAGGAAGAATGCAGTGTGAAGACATCACATGCTTCAAGTACATCTAGTTCTGACCCACCTATGAGGCAAAAACTCGGGGATTTCTTCCGGCGCAAGACCACCAAATTGTATGTCTTGTTCTATGCAACAGTCTTGGAGGTGTTCAACCAAGTCAACAAACTTGAACAGACCGACAGCGCCAGAATCCATCTGATCAAGAGAGACATGGAACGACTGTACAGACGCCTGCTTGTCAGTTATCTGAAGCCAGCTGCTCTGAACAATGGGGCCCTGATGGATGTGGACTTCAAATCCTCATACAACATGAAGCGTGATGAAGACATCTTCATTGGTAGCACCACCCGAGAACACCTGGACTGTGTGGAAAGTAAGCAGCAGCAGATCTTCATGGAGAATGTGAAGACATTCTACAAGGAGGCATGCAAGTACATGAAAGAGAAGCTGAACCCGGCCGAGGAAACTCTATGGAAACATGCAGAGCTTGCGGATGTGAACCTGCAGAAGTCAGTTCAAGCATCTTCTTTGAAATACTTCTTGAAGAAGTTCCCATGCACTCTGCCACCTAACACAACCCCTGATGAGCTGGAGGGAGAGTTTCTGGAGTACCAGGCAGCAGAACTTCCACCTGTGGTGTTGAACCAGCCATCAGCAGAACTGCAGTGGAAGGAGATTGGTGCCATGAAAGATCACAATGGTGCCACTAGACTGAAACATCTGTCCCAGTTCATGCTGTCAATTCTCCTCATCCCTGTGTCCAACTGTGGGTGTGAGAGAATCTTCAGTCAAGTGCGAAGAAACAAGACTGACTTTCGGGGATCCATAGGGGCAAAGACATTGGATGCTCTCATGGTTCTGAAGTCCAAGAAAGGGGGCCCATGCTACAAAGCAGTGTTCTCTGATGAGCTCTTGAAAAAGTGCAAGTCAGCTACCAAAAGGCAGCACACTGAGCACAGTGCAACAAGCTCTACCGACACAACTCAGTAACTTTCAAAGTGTGCCTTGTTGGCTTCAAATTGTCATTTTGACAATGCAGTTTGTAGCGAAGCAGACATTAGAATTTATGTTTTTTGAGTGAATCATATGTGATTGTGCCTCAGTGGAGACAGACACTGGAACTCATAGTGATCAATATATGTGGAAAACAGACACTTGAACTCAGAATTTGTGATGCATGTGAAAAAAGACATTAGAAGTGATACATGTGAAAATATGTGTTCCTGGAGCCACAAATGACGAGACGAATCTACTTTATAATGAGGTATATAATTCTTTGTATACTTGGAATACTACTGTTTTTGAAAAAATACTATAAAAAAATTATAAAGGTACTATTGCAGGCTTAGAGGGGTTGGCAGGTCTGTGTGTGTGCACATGTGTCTGAGTCAGTGTCTGTGTGTGTGTGCATGCATGCGTGTCTGTGAGCACGTATCACTGTGTCAGATTCATTCTGGAGTTAAGGGTACATCGGTCATCAGCCCTTGTAGTCAAAAACAAATGGATCAGTTTTACCATGTGATGGTCCAACTTTTAGGATTATTATAGTTCATGGGCTCAGGATTTGTAGGCATGACATTATTTTTCTGATCACTGTTGGATTTCTGACTGAAAGTTGAGCTAGAGGACCATTCTTGTGAAACATGCAAGTAGGTTCAGAAAGATTTGGAGGGGTGTAGAGGTGAGACAGTTTTCTGACCGTCTGAACCTGGAAAAATACGACATGAAACAAGTGATTTAAGGAAATGATGGGCCACCAGCGTGGGATACAGGAGAAAGAACCCGTGTGTGTGTGTATGTGTGTGTGTGTGTGTGTGTGAGAGAGAGAGAGAGTCTGTGTGTGTGTGTGTGTGTGTGTGTGTGTGCGCACTTTTCATTTTAGTAGTTGTAATATTGTAGTCTATACAGTTGGATCATCAGAGGTTAGAAATTAGTCTCCTTTAATTATTGGAACAATCTTACAATTCTAATTTAATAACCGTACATTTAGCGAGGGTAGAAGTGTCGGCAACTTGACAACTGATAATCCTAACTCTCTTGCTACGAGCGTAGGGATTTTCCAGTCATGTCTCAACAACGATCGTGTACGAGCGTTGGAGAAATCTTACTTGGGTTTTGAACATTCGCGGGGCTTTCAGTATTTCCGTTAACCAAAACTGACGGCCAGAAATAGATTCTGTGGTCATTCTTAGCCTCGTTTCAGGCCATTAGGTCACTGTGCTCTGCAGTTGCTGTGTAGACAGTGCTAAGTTCATGACCCACAATCTCTGCAGGGAAGCAGACGACAGAAAAGCAAATGGCTGAGCAGTACTCAACATCTCGGCGCTCTTCAAGACGATGTCTTCCTTCAGTGCACATGGAGTGTGTGCACATTGGATTTTATGAAATTTCATTCAAAATATGACAGAAGAAACTGATGAATTGACCTGACTGTGTATTTTGCAAGACATTTTTCACCTGAAAATTTCTCTTAATTTTACTTGTACCATTACTCAGCAACCATGAGGGTTAGACAGCTGAAAATTTCAGCATGTTGTACACCAGTCTTTGTATATATGACCTGCCAAATTTCAAAACTCTGTTTTCATTTGTTTGTATGAGAATTTTTCTCATGACCTGTACAAATGGTGGGTATCAGGGGAACGGCAAGGGGCATAATTGTATGTGGCGAGTGAGTTAAGAGGTTGGGAATGGGGAAAAGGGGATGGGTCAGGAAAATTGGAAAAGAGTGGTGAAAAGTGGAAAAGTAGGAGGTGGATTGAATGTTGGGAATTGATAAAGTGATAGAATAGAATTTGATTTCATTTCTTGTGAAGGTAGAATTGGACCTCATTTTGTGAAGAATTGACTACTTCTTGTGAAGTTTTCACAGAATTCAATTATTTATTTGTCCTGATGTACATGGTATGCTTTGAAATGTGCATTTCTTGATTTGAATATTTTAAAGAATCTGTTTCAGCCAACGTTTTCTCTCAGGCTGGAAATGTGACCCCTACCTTTGTGACACAGGTAAAACTGAGAAAATTGATTTCGTTTCTGTCACTTGGTTTTAGTTTTTTTTTTTGTGCAAGCTTGCTTTTTGCCCTGTTAGAATTGATTATGTTAGGATTGTATTATGTTCACTGTAACTTCGCTTAAACACACATTCACACACACACACACACAGAGACTCGCGCGCACGCACACACACACACACACAGACTCGCGCGCGCGCACGCTCGCGCACACGCACGCTCGCGCACACAGCACACACGCACACACGCACGCACACGCACACACACACACACACGCGCGCAGCGCGCGCACGCACGCACGCACGCACGCACGCACGCACGCACACACACACACACACACACACACACACACACACACACTTCTAAAAATCATTGACTTATTGTAGGTAGGACCACCGCCTATTACAGCGTGTGTAACATAGGCTGACAAGCTGCATTTTGGCTACTTTTCACATCGGCCTGGCTGACAATATATTGCACCTACACTTGTAAAAAATATGTCAGTGAATAAAACAATCCTTCTACCTTCTTTCTTGTATGTTTATGCGAGAGAATGTGGACGAGTATTTCCGATGTAAGCTGAAACCGGAGCTTGGGTATCGCGTGCAGCAAACCCCGCGGCCATTTTTTTTTCACACATCGCGCCGGCTTGTGTTGGGGTACTCCCCTATAATGCTCACGGATTCTCCGCAAACTGACCAATCAGAACACATGTACTATCGATGGAAAGGTCGGGATTTCCTCTACACGTTGGTGTAAATTTCGTATTTATTTGTTTACAATTTAGAAGGTTTCCAAGAGGTTGAAAAATCGCTTCTTTTCAACGTTCAGCGAAATTTTACTGCTTCGTTCAATCAGATCAACTTATATATCGACGGAAAGCTTGATTTTTCCTCTTTAAAATGGTATATAACTTGACCCGGAAGTCGTTGCCGCGTTGAGTCCGTGGGGAAGAAAAGGGAGAACCCCCACACGCGCTCGCTTTGTCACACTGACAACATGGCTGAGCCAGCAGATGCCGCCGGCGTGCATGGCACCTCTTGTGTTTTCGACTCGATTACCCCATTACTGCGTAAATAACGGAAGTCTACCACCTGGAACTGTTGATTAGTTATCATATTTGATTTCCTTTGTGATTACAGTAATGTTTTAGGCAGAAATCGTTGCATAATTGTCTCTCAGTTTACGTGTACCCGAACCGGAAGTGGCAAAGTCGATCGAAAGACTGGGAGTACAGTGCTGGCTATGAAATCGCAAAATAACTCGGAATTCGTGCGATATCTTTCTATAGACCCCTATTGTTTTTGAAGAAAGATGCCTTAAGGATCTTACGATTTTTTGGAGAGTCGTTTTATGTAGTTCCTCTATTTTTAAATGATGTTTTGTTCGACATTTCACTGATCAGGAACGATAACTCGGGAAGGGTAGCAGACGAATTTTTTCAGTTTCGAAGAAACGCATGTTGGTTTTTCAACATGCCTTCACCCTTCTCCTTTTATACACGTGTATATGAAACTTAATCCGTTTTCCGGGAGAATGGTAAGACTGGAGGAAGCGATAAGATTCTACTCCTCAGTGGTTGAGGAGGGAAAGGGATCATGGTGTGCATGCAAGAAACAGCAACTTGAGTTTCAACTTTCATTCTCAACTTTTGTTAGCAGAATGTGGTGTGTGCCCATGGCATGTGCTATAAATATAATCATCATCAGGCAGTTTAGAAACTCTGTACCTTGTAGTTATTTGTTATGAATACATACACTAGATTTCTTCATCATAATTTTTCAAAGGCATGCCAGGTCAGAGCAGATCAACCACATGCAGTGCTGTGCTGATAACTGAAGTGAGGTAGCTGCTAAAACTGAGTTGCCAGCCAATGCTGACCCCATGCCTGTAGTTGATGCTCCAGATGAGGATGAAGAGGAGGATGCCCTTCCTGTTCCAGAAGAGCTGGAGAACGACACCGAAACTTTTGACTTCCAGTACACTGGCCAAGGACAGTCTGTCGCAGTATTTTACGATGACAGGTTCTATTTAGGACAAATCCTCATGGTCCATCGACCTGACCTCGCAGATGTGACGTTCATGGAACAGCGAGGTGAAGAAAATGTCTTCAAGTGGCCCTCATCCGACACCATCGAACAAGTTGCTGCTTGTTTTGTGTTTTTCTCTGACTTTGACCTTGTCGAGAAACACAGGGTGTGGGCAGTCAGAGAGGCAGAGTGGGCATCCATGAAGAGGAGGTGGAGGCAGTTCCTGCAGCATGCAGAACAGCTCGACGCGTAGTTGGGTACCAGTTTGCATCCTGTTCCCCGTGAGCCATCATCCACATTAATTTCTCAGATTTGACTGCTTCAGTATTGACAATATATTGTGAACAACTGTGCCTGACTTAAATCAGCCACCTTTGGACACACCAGACCCAGTCTACCAGCCACTAGAGTGTCATTGTCTTCATTGACTATGATGGACAAACAGCATCATTGTGAGCATGTTCTCTGTATTGACTTTGTAAGGTGTGTTTGACTTTGAGGTGGTCAAGAGATTACTTTTCTGCAGCAGCCAGGATACCAGAAATTAATACATGAAATGTACCACACTTGAAATTACCCAGACAATTTGGTAGTGAGTGTTTGAAGTCTTTTCGCCTTTTCATGGGTATATTTGTCTACATTTTATCCAGTTGATCTTGCATTGGCTTTGACTTCGTGCCTTCCAGCTCCCTTAATTTTCAGTATATTATCTTTTAACAAAGTTATTTAGATAGCTGGATGTCTGCTGAATCCACTGATATAAGTATCATTCCTGTATCTTTATTAGTTCTCAAGATACACTCTGTTTTGTGTTCGTCATGTGTAAAATCAGTGATCGGACAGCTGCCAAAATGGCTTTTTTCCTCATTTTTAGAGCCTTTAGTCTTCAAAACCAATTATAGGACAGCTCTGGAAAAAATCAGGTGCACTGTGCATGTTATTGGGAGCTTGGAGGTAAATTTGCAGCCTTGGGTGAGCATTAGGTTTGAAGATCTTGGTCCCCAAAAGTCGCTGATTATGCATTTGATGAAAAACGCCATTATTTTAGCTATTTCAACAGTGAATATCTCAAAAACTAATAAAGATTTTTTTTTGAAATTTTGCATGTGCTTTTGTCTTGTTATTTCCTTTCTAAAAATGTAAATTTTATTATATTTAGTTGAAGTTAAAATATTGGCTGGTCCTACCTACTTATTGTTTAACAAAGTGATTGAACCGTATAAAAAGTAATTGCCCTGTCTGCACAAATGTGATCTTTGATTTGATTTGATGAAACTTTGTCATCATGGCATAACTGGAAAACAGTGTTTAGCCACATGTTTGGTCTAAAGTTGCTTTGGGGGTAAAAATCAGTGTTCAGATTTTAATGATTTTTATAAGGATGTTCCATGAAGAACTTTTTTCTCCAGTCATATTGAAATCTATTTTTACAAGGTCAGTTTTAGGGAGAGCAGTAGCTGAGTTGTGTCCATTTAATAGAAATTGTAATATTCATAATTTTTATTTTGGTGTGATGTCTATGATCCAACTAGGGCTTTCCCCTCAATTAAAAAATAGAGAAATATTTTGCTGGAATGTTTATTCACAGACAGACTGGGGGAAAATACTCATGCTGGTTACAAATTGTCTGCTTACCCCACCACCCCACACCCCCACCCCCCACCCCCCATCAAGATAATTGTTCTCTCTTTTTTGCCCAGTCTGAGGCTTGCCCATTGTTTCAGTTGTCCGTCCGTCTGTCTGTCTTTCCGCTATCTCTGTCTCTCAGCTCTCTGTCTGTCTCTTCGCTGTCTCTGTTTGCCTCTCCTCAGTCTCAGTCAGCTGTTTTTCTGTCCTCTGCTTCTATCTCTCAGCTGTCTATCCTCTGTCACTGTTTTTCAGCTCTCTGTCACTGTCTCTCTCAGCTCTGTGTGTCTTCTCTCTCCTCTGTCTTTGTCAGCAGTCAGGCTGTCTCTTCTGTGCCTGTGTCTCTCAGCTGTCTGTCTTTGTCTCTCAACTCTATTTCTGTTTGTCTGTTGTTTGTCACTGTCTCTCAGCTCTGTGTCTGTTGGTGTGTTCCCCTCTGTCTCTCAGCTCTCTGTCTCTCCTCTGTCTCTCAGCTCTCTGTCTGTCAACTCTATTTCTGTTTGTCTGTTCTCTGTCACTGTCTGTCAGCTCTGTGTCTGTTGGTGTGTTTCCCCCTGTCTCTGTCTCTCATCTCTCTGTCTCTCATCTCTCTGTTTCTCCTCTGTCTCTGTCTCTCAGCTCTCTGTCTGTCCACTCTATTTCTGTTGGTCTGTTCTCTGTCATTGTGTCTTAGCTCTCTGTCTGTCAGTCTGTTTCCCCTTTCTCTGTCTCTCAGCTCTCTGTGTCTGTTTCTCAGCTCTCTGTGATTTTTTTCCTCTTGTCAGTGCAAGATCTTTTCTGTTTCTGATTCATGAAGATGCATACAATCCGGTAACAATTACATACAATCATACAACAATCGTATAAACATTTGTAAGGACAGCGAGGCCACTTTGCTGAATCAGCAGATAATACCTCAGTTCACCCTTAACTCTTTGACTCCCGCAGCCTATCCACCAGCTGCAAAAACTTAACCCTTTGACTCCCTCACCTTATCCACCTGTTTCCCGCAAGAAGCTGATGAACAGGGTGAGGGGACCAAAGGGTTACGTTTTTGCTTTGATAGCATGGTTGATAATGCAGGATGCTGGTGGACAGGGTGTGGGAGTGAAAGGGTTAAAAGAAAATGGCCTGTTCACTGTCAGTCTGTATACTCCCGTCATTCTGGTAGTGTCAGCATGGTGTTTTCATAGATTCTGTTCTCTTAATTTCCATTTTCATCTGTGATTTTGACAGTCCAAAGCGCAGTCGATAGCGGTGCCCTTACAAGGTCAACCACAGCTGGTGAATTCACAGGCCCCGATCCGACTGACACAGCCCCAGCTGGTAACCAACACGGGTCAGATCATCTCCTCCCAGAACATGTTGGCTAACCCTGCCTTGCTGCAGGCCATGGCTGCTGGTCTTCATCCACAGGTTCGCACAGTACACGTGAACACATGCAGTGCTATGTAATAACAGTTTGGTTCAGTGCAGTGCAGTATAACGCAGTGCACATACAGTGCTATGTAATAACAGTTCGGTACAGTGCATTCAGTGTAATGCCGTGCAACCTAATACAGTACAATATAGAATAATCCTGTATTTATTCATCGAAATTGGGAAATAAAAAGTGTGCATCCACTGGCCTGGCATCATTCGCTTAACTACTGAAAACACAAGTGAAACATAAATGTATTGTAGTTAATGAATTTCTAGCAGTTAAGTCACAACTATCTGACAGTTTTTTAAAATAGTGCTACTAAAACACTGATACTCCAGTGTAATGACAGTTTTTGCAAGCAGAAGGTAAGAAATTATTTTAAACATTCAAAACTTTTCAAGAGATTAAATAATTTGTTCTTTTAGATTATGTTTCCCAATCTTAATACAAACCTCTCGTATTCACAAATCATGAAATCATCCATTGTTAAGCTACTGTTTCCCAATCATAATAGAAGCCCCTCATATTCCAAAACCATCATTACGTAAATTATACTGATGTACTGTAGGATATATCATGGGATGAAAAGATCAAAAGTGTAACCCAGTCTTTTGTATTTCTCCTTGTAGTGAAGTTGTTTTTTTTCATAAAGCAAAGCATGAATTGATTTAGTTAAAAACGAATATTTAGTCAACTAACCAGTCACTGTGGCAAAGTGATCACTGATCAGACGACTGAGAAAATTATCATGGGATTTTTTTGCCTGAGTGTGCTAACAATACAATGAGAAGAATGGGACCAGGCAGTTGATTCCCATCCACTTTATGGATGCATCTTTGAGAGTGGTGTTCGAATTTCCTGACCAACACTGCTTGTGTGTGTATCTCTCATGCCTGGTTGATGCCAGGATATATTGTGATAGCATAGAGTAAAGACCTATTGTGCAGTCTCAATCCTAGATAGAACTCCACAGCATCATGATCATCATCCCAGATATGAAATCATCAGTTATTATAGCGTCGTGAAAATTGTCATGGATTTTGTGATCCTTCATGTCCTGATTTCATGGTGATCTCAGGTTGGGTTTCCTATACAACTTTGGTGCCCAAGGTGAATTTAGTTTGGGTTTTTCAGTGATTCGTTAGGGTGGTCATTGGATAATGGGCTGCTTACTGGTGTGGAGGGCCCTCATTCAGACTGGCTCTGCGACAGAATGGTTTCTGTTGATAGTAAGGGATTAGTAAGCAGTGACCTGAGTAAGTTAGATCAGAACAATATGTTGAACTTCATTGAAGCGGTCGATAAAGTCTTACATATGTTTTCTTAGGATTGATAGTTGGGTACATGTATTAAGTGCATTTTTGGCTCTAGGAAGATGAGATATGAGGAGGCAGTTTTAGGTAATTTATGCCCTTTTTTATGTATGTTTTGGTGTCCTTAGGTATGCTTATGTTTGTATTCAGGTGTGTTTTTTAAATCCCCTGTGCGATATATTGGACGGAGTGATCAACGCCAGGGGCATGTCCTTAGATTATGTGCTCGAATGCATCGATATGTGTACTTAATTTTCTTTTCTTTTTTTTTTCCTGTTGAAGTTTTGTATGTTTTGAAGTGGTTATAGCCCTGATATGGGTCTATGCAGTCGGCTGGGCTTTAAACAACATCAACAATAACTTGAAAAAAAAAAAAAAAGACCAGCAGTGGTGCAGGTTGCCGTCTGTAAGGTTAGCTAAAGTGGTGATAATAATTATACAAGAATTTTAGATTTAAAGCAAATTAATTTCTGTTTCCCATTACATGTAAACCCTGTTGACAGGAACTCATTTTGATATATGATGTACAGATGTGGAGCCTGACTAACACAGGACAGCTAGTGCAGCAAACCATGCTGGACAATTCCACAGCCCTACAGGGGAATGCCAGCCCACAGGTATACATGTCTGATAGCTGTGTTGTTTCAATTGTTTTGTTGTCTTACCTTACCCACCACCTCCTTTCTTTTGTGTTTTGTGTGATTCAGTGCAGATACCCCTGAATATTCATGTCATGCTAATGTTTAGTTGAATTTGTGGTTGTTTATGCCTTTGTTAAAAAAAAAAAAAAAAAAAAAAAATACTCTTCTTCAGGAAATTTTGCTTCAGAACATGGGAGCCTTTTTAGAGTGGGGTTTGTTTTTGTGTATGAGTGTGAGTGTGTGTTGTCATTTTTAATTTGTTTCTTGTTTGTTTGTTTTTTAAAAGAAGAAAAGTGATGCCTTGACTCATGAATTAAGCAGGTGTTCAGTGAGAAATAGATTGAATGCTTGATGAAGAAAAAAATATACTGCAGTCTGACGATTCTTTTGAAGAGAAAGATTAGAAAGGTGAGGAATATCGGCTGCCAGTTCATACTCTTTGACCCAGAGAGGTGAACTGGGTTCGATGCTGTTGCAAATACCAGGTGGGCCAAGGGAGACAACCCCCCTTTACGGGCGTCAGATCGTCGATCCGCCCCGGTTGCCTCCCTTCCTCCCCGCAGCCTGCTGCTGCCCCCGCCCCAACCTCTGTCCCATTCCGGACAGAGCACTTGGGCACTTGGCAAATACCAAGCAACCCACGGCGGGCTGGCATCTCTCTGTCCCATTCCGAACAGAGCACTTGGCCGCCTTGGCAAATGCCAAGCGGCCCCCAGCAGGCTGGCCCTTTGGGCACTGGGGAACCCCCGACCCACGGGGACCATTACCCGCGGGCGTCAGACCATAGGTCCGCCCCGGCTGGTCATCACAACTCAACTACGGTTCTGTTGCCATGACCACGAGCCCTCAACTCAGCTGCGGCTCTGTTGACTTCTTGTCATTTTGCGGCCTTCACACTGCCCCTCACGGTAATCGACTCGGCTGCGGCTCTGTCGATTCCGTACTCGCCCTCTCAGTACAGCTCAACCCCGGTTCAGCTGCTACTGTTTCAGCCCCTATGGCTGAAGGTCGACACGGTATGGGTCTCCTTTGGGAGGCAGGAAGGCCAGCACCTTGACAGAAAATGGCTCACCCCCTGGTTCGCCAGGCGGGACGCCCCCTGGTTCGCCAGGCGGGCCAAGGGAGACAACCCCCCTATTACGGGCGTCAGATCATAGATCCGCCCAGGTTCTCTCCCTCCCTGCAGCCTGCTTGTGCCCTCAACACAGCTGTGGCTCTGAAAAAGGCTCACCCCCTGCTTAGCCAGGTGGGTCATGGGTGACAACACCCCTGCCGCGGGCGTCAGACCGAGGTCCGCCCCGGCTTGGTCATCACAACTCAACTACGGTTCTGTTGCCATGACCACGAGACCTCAACTCAGCTTCGGCTCTGTTGACTTTTTGTTATTTTGCGGCCTTCACACTGCCCCTCACGGTAATCAACTCAGCTGCGGTTCTGTCGATTCCGTACTCGCCCCCTCCGTACAGCTCAACCCCGGTTCAGCTGCTACTGCTTCAGCCCCTATGGCTGAAGGGCGACACAGGTATGGGTCTCCTTCGGGAGGCAGGAAGGCCAGCACTTGGGCAGAAAATGGCTCACCCCCTGGTTCGCCAGGCGGGCCAAGGGAGACAACCCCCCTATTACGGGCGTCAGATCGTAGATCCGCCCAGGTTGTCTCCTTTCCTCCCCTGCAGCCTGCTTGTGCCCCCGCTTCAACCTCTTTGTCCCATCCGGACAGAGTGCTTGGTTACCTTGGCAAATGCCAAGCGACCCACTGCGGGCTGGCACATCTCTGTCCCATTGTGGACAGAGCGCTTAGTCGTCTTGGCAAATGACAACCGACTCCCAGCAGGCTGGCCCCTTGGGCACTGGGGATCTGGGGACTCCATCGGCTCAGCCCATGACGCCTCCCTGGCACCGTACATGGCGCCATGGCAGCACTACCCATCTATGGGATTTCCCCTTGCCTCGTTCGCAGGGTATACTTGATAATCCAGCTTTATGCCCGGCGCCCCACCCACGCAGGTGTCTGCCTTGACCACCCCTCTGGATCCCCCCCCCCCCCCAGGTTGGATTCCTCCCCAAGGGGGCCTCCCCGGGGCTTCTGACCCCAGTCCGTTTGGAGTTTGCCCACACTTGGGCACTCCACAGTCCATCGCCTCCTCTGTAGGCGGGCCGGGGGTACACTGACTCCACAGCCCCAGCCTCCCCTTTCCTAAAAGAGTCAGGCTTGGTGGCTGACTCGGTGAGGAGGGCCCATAGCAAGGTGAGGGGCACTGAAGCACAGGACATCCTTCCAGGCTTTGTGCCCGACTTCCTTGGAGCTCTGGCTTACGGGAAATTCCTGAGGCCAGAGAAACTCCCTTTCCACAGATTGGTCCTCACAGTCCATGAGGCCATTCCAGAGTCGCCACTCTCCCTCACACAGGATAACCTCCTCTTAGCGCAAGAGAGGTCTCAGGCCCAGCAGTGGCATATCTCCCTCTCGCAGCGCTGCCTGGCAAACTGGGAGGAGACTGCCAGGAGGGGTCTGGAAGTGGATCCAGTGGTGGATTCCTTCTTGGGTGTGGTCTGGTGTCCGCTCTTCATAATAATAATAATTACAATATTTATATAGCGCAAAATCTTGATAAAATCAAATCTAAGCGCTGAAGCAGACACACACGCAAGCACGCACGCACGCACGCACGCACACACGCACGCACACACACACACACACATACACACACACACACACGCATGGCTATAAATGGGGAGAAAGAATAAAAGCAATAAAAGCAAGAATAAAAGCAATGGAAAATTATAGAGAGCATAGCATATACAATTATATATTATAACCATGTGATTCCCTCCGAGCGGAGACAGGCTGCAGAGGGGGGTTAGGATTTTATGCGGAGGAGAAAAGGTGAGTTTTGAGAGCGGACTTGAAGGAGACAAAAGTAGGTTGCTGACGGACTGAGAGAGGAAGTTTGTTCCAGGAGAGTGGACCAGAAACAGAGAAGGCTCGTGGACCATAGGTATTGAGCTTAGTGCGTGGAAAGCGAAAAGTCAGAGGATCGGAGGCAGAGCGGAGGGTACGTGAGGGAAGATAGATCTCAAGTAGGCTTGACAGGTAATCGGGGGCTGCGTTATTGAGGCTTTTGTAGCACATGGTGTCTAGTTTGTACTGTATGCGCTTTGATACAGGGAGCCAGTGAAGTTGTGCCAGGAGAGGAGATATGTGGTCAGCTTTTTTCTTTTTGAGTACAAGGCGTACAGCATTGTTTTGAATGCGCTGTAGGATGTGAATGGTGGAGGCAGGAAGACCAGACAGGAGTGAATTGCAATAGTCAATGCGAGACATTATGAAGGAGAGAACGAGTTTTGCAGTTGTTTCGACAGAGAGATACTTCCTGATCAGCCTTATACGATGGAGATGATAGTAGCAAGATCTGGCAGTTTGAGAAACAAAGTTGTTCATGGAGAGGGTAGAGTCAATGCAGACACCAAGGTTTTTAGCTGAATCAGAAATTGGGACTGATGTGTTACATAATGGGAGAGAAAGAGGAGGCAGCTGAGAAAGTTTCTGACGGGTGCCAATGAGGATAGCTTCTGTTTTGTCGTCATTAAGCTGAAGTCTATTGTGTGTCATCCAGTTCTTAATGTCCGAGTAACACTCAGTGGTGCGAGTCAACAGGCGCTGTATATTATCAGGTGAGTCACTGTCTTGAAGTTGGGTGTCATCAGCATAGAAGTGGTGTTTTATAGAATGGGAGTTGATGATGGTGGACAGGGGGGAGGTGTAAAGAGTGAAAAGAACAGGGCCAAGGACAGATCCTTGTGGAACACCACAGGTCAGGTATGCAGGTTGAGAGTAAGTGCCATTGATGAGAACGGTTTGTTTTCTGTTGGATAGGTATGAAATGAACCAAGACAGAGCAATGTCAGAGATGCCAAAAGTATGATGAAGTCTAGAAAGGAGAATACCATGATCAATGGTATCAAAGGCTGCAGACTACGAGCCCGCTTCTCTCCGTCAATCACCTGTCTCTCCCGCAATGGTTGCTCCCATTCACTCCATGGCGGAAAGACCTCAAGCACTCGGCCAATGCCCTTCGCCAGATTGTACCTCAATTCAGTCCTGTCAAGGCCAAATGCAGTACTCTTACCATCTTTGGTCACCCGCTCTTCATCTGCCAGAGCTTCCTCGAGAGCTGTGCCACTTAGTTCTGGTTCCCTCTTCGGGACCAACGTGCAGGCCACTATCAAGAGTCAGGACGAAATCAGGAGAGACCTCGCCCTTCACTCTGGTCCCGCTTGCCCTGCGGCAAAGCGCCCTGCTCCGGCGGCTCCCCCACAGGAGACGTTTTGCGCCTTCTTCAGCCCCAAAGGGGCTAGGGCAAGCACCCCCCCCACAGGCGATCCTGTGGGCAGTCTGTCCCGACACATAGACACTTTCAGATGGAAACCCCTAGGTCCATCTGTGATGCCTTGCTCCCGGACGACTGGGGGATTTCCATTGATCTCAGAGATGCGTATTCCCATCTCTTTATTCACCCAAGGGACAGGACGTACCTCCAATTCGTTTCAAGGAACCGATTCTTCCAGTTCAGGGCTTTTCCCCAGGGGTGCTTGGGACCAATCATCAGTGAGCAAATGGCACTCCCGGTCCCGGTTAGCCCAGGGAGTCCATATCACACACCCCCCTCCTCAGCGGACTTGTTCACGGATGCGTCCTAATCCGGGTGGGGGTCCTACGTGGGCCTGCTAACAGCAGCAGGTAAATGGTCACAAGACCTTTCCTGTCACATCAACATTCAGGAACTGGAGGCAGTTTTTTCAAGCCCCCAGAGACTTTCTCCCCTTTCTTAAGGAAAAACATGTTCGCATCGACACGGACAACACTACTATGGCTTGTTACATCAACAAGCAAAGGGGCGCCCGCTCCCAATCCTTGTCTCGGAGAGCGGAACAGCTTCCACTCTGGTGTGCAGAACAGTCCTTTCAGATCTCAGCGATGCATGTCCCGGGAAAGATGAACATACTTGCGGCCTCCGTCCGCAGCTCCCACAGGATTCTTCCCTCAGAACAGGCACGGGTCTGTGCAGTTCTGGAGCCAGTGTGGGCAGCGTGGTCCAAATCACAAGTGGACCTGTTTGCCACCAGATTCCACCGCCGCCTTCATCTGTATGTCTTTCCAGTCCCGGATCCTTTGGCTTGGCCCGTGCATGCTCAGTCCATCCCACGGTCAGTCCTGTCGGGCTATGCCTTCCCTCCGTTCCCCTAACTGGGAAAGTTCTGCGGAAGGTGCGGGCAGACTCTGCCACGATGGTTCTCGTGGCGCCTCGATGGCCTGCCCAAACATGGTTTCTGGAACTGCTGCACCTGTTCCATCACCTCCAATAAAACACACTGTCACAGGCTGGTCCTTGCTTCAACCAAGGTCACGCATTCTGCACAGCAACCCGGAGGCTCTAAACCTTCCTGCTTGACTGCTGTGCAGGCCTCAATGTCTCCATTAGGCTTGTCCCTGGCAGTGATTGGCCCTGTGGTGCAAGCACACAGACCGGACACTCAGGGAACGTATAGTGCCTACTGACACAGTTGGCCTTCTGGGTGCTCCTCAACTTTCCAGTCACCCCCGCGCTCGCAGTGGGCCAACTACCACGGCCTTCTTCGTCGGGGAAAAACCTTTTGTCCTCCTCAGTGAAGGGACGTAGGGCAGCCATCTGCAATACCATCAGCCAGTCGGGTAGTCCTTCATTCGTGGACAACCCTGTCCTGCTGGATATTGTCCGTAGGGCTTCCCTTCGGGAAGCCTGACCCCCCGCGGCACCCAGCCGGGGATCTCCTTCTCGTCCTCTCCTCCCTGGGACTTTCGCCTTAACGAGCCCATCAGGGAGTGTTCTCCCAACTTCCTCTCATTTCGGACGGCCTTTCTACTCACTGTAGCGTCGGGGAGGCACTGTAGCGAAGTGCACGCTCTTGGCGGACTCCCCGGGGATGTTGCTTTTGAACCGGAGGGCTCAATGTCTCTCCGCCTACTCCCGGACTTCTTGGCCAAGAACCAGTCGCCAGGTTCTCCTACTCTGTCTATCTCCATTCATTCCCTGACGTCTATCCTTGCTCCGGATGACGAAATCTTCTCGCCACAAGCAGCACCACCTGTTTCTCTCTTACAACAAAAGTTATAAGAAGGCCATTAGCCACGCATCCCCCTCTCAATGGCTGTGAACAGTCATCAAGGATGCGTATGCCAGGCCGGGCTCAGATTCGGCTGTCTTCTCCCTGAGGCCCCATGAGATTAGAGCATGGGCCTTGTCACTGGCGTTCACTCAGGGTCAACCCCCTGAGTGTCCTGGACGCCACGCATTGCGTTCTCTGGGCACGTTCATTCCATCCTACCGGCGCGATGTATACCGTCTGCGCGACGATGGATCTAGGGGTATTGCTTCCACTGTGGTGGCTCAACACCCCATCTCTGCTGCACGCCCTGACTTGTCTCATTCCTCCAGGCGTTAACCAGTTAAGCCCTCCTCCCGGGTAGCGCTATTCTGCATCAGTGAGCCACGGTACAGTATGTGTAATTAAAAGGAAATTTTCCTTTTAAAATTACGTTTAATCTAACATACTTACCGTGGCTCACACAGAGTCCCTCCCGTCCTCCCCGCCTTCCTGGTTCCTTCCGTTCACAGTCAGGGTCTTGGTTTCCTTGAAAAGAGGAAGAGCACATGCGCATGCGCAAGACATGGATACTCTCAGAGTTATAGTCCCTTCGGACTTTATTGTTTATGAGGCAGGAATGGCAAATCGCTGCCGCTTATTGCATCAGTGAGCCACGGTAAGTATGTTAGATTAAACGTAATTTTAGAAGGAAAATTTCCTGTAATGTAAAAATGTATATTTTCAGAACGAAAACAATTGGACATTGAGTTTAACCCCTTTACTGCTCAGAATAATAGCACATTTGAATAACTGTATGCCAAGGTAAAATTTAGCTTTTTTGGGTATGTTCAATAAAATGGTTACTGCTCACTTATTTCTTGACAGATCTCTCTGATGTTTTGTATGTTTTGTTGTTATGCATTGGTCTACAATGTCCTGTCAAAATAACTTGATTATGTTGATAATTAGTATAGCAGAAACTGACATAATTATAAAAATATTACCAAAAATAACAGTTTTCGAGTATACACAAACACATTGTGCCAAACAAAATGAGTCAGAACACTCAAAAAGTGGTCTTACTATTTATTCAACATCAGCACTAACACATGACAGTCATATAAATCCCAAGGAATGTTGTTCTTGATTATAATCTGCTCATAATTGGGGGTACTATTTTTTAGGTAAAAAGGGGCATAATCATGCTTTTCACGGTATGTTCACTAACATGTACATTACTCATCCATTTATTGAGGTATTTGTTAGATATTTTGTGGATTTCTTCCTTATACCCTTGTCTACAATTTCACATCATTCTAATTTGATTTTGTTGGTAATGATGATGGTTCACACTAACAATATGTGATAAAACAGTTTTTGTTTTGTTTTCAATTTGAGAGTTTTAGAACAATCCAGCACATAAAAGCCCACTAAACACAGCAAAAATACCTTTTGGTGTTTGCTCAACAACATTACAAACACGTGGGATTCAAACTGTTGTCAATAAATGTCCCTCTGTGTAACAATCTGTATGTTACTGGGGGTACCCCAATTCTACTAGAAAGGGGCATAATTTTACTATTTGGGGTAGGTTCAGTACCTCAATCACTGCTTATTCATTTGTTGACATATGACTTAGATTTTATGGCTTCTCTTTCCTGTTACCCCAAGCTATAATGCTATGTAACAATAGTGTAATTTTATTAGCCATTAGGAAGATGGACAGGGATATAACGGATGGTGGTTTTACAAAAAATAAAAGTTTCTAAAAACATACACATGTTACAACACATAAAACCTGTAAAACACTGACAAAAACTTCTGTTAGTGTTTACTCAACATCACTGTAAGTACACAGTGTGGTCCAAATTGTTATAGTATAATAAATATTGGTAAGTGTTCAAAATGACAACTATGGAAAAAAAAAGTCTGAAGAAAAAAATAAACAATTGTCTGATAAAAACAAAGACACCCCCCCACATACACACACACATGGTATCCATTTGTTATTACACAAAACACTGTAGGAACTGTGTTAGTGTTTCTGAACATAGTGTAGGCCTACTCACATTACTGCCATGCTGTTCTATAGGAATCCAGCACTTGCGCTTGGACATAATCCTCAGCTTGTCTGCATTCCCTGCTTCATAACTTTAGGAGATGGTGTTCTTTTTTTTGTCTGTCCAAATTGTGGTTCAAAGAAACACACAAGGGGATTCATTCTATACTCCACTTGGTCTTCTTTCACTGATGGCACTTGGTATGGTCACAGCATTCACAAAACTGAACACACGCACAGGTGAGGAAAAAAAACACACTGTAGAATGGAAAACTAAGAAAACAAAAAAGCAGAAGAGAATGAAATGTGTAACTAAGAAAAACAAAACAAAAAAAACAACAGATTATCCTACTGCCAATATGCAAACTTGGTGTGGTAGTCCTTGAAACACTGGCCTAAGCACAGTCCAGGCTTGGATGGGCAGGAGGGGCAATGGTAGCGGGATTCCTTCCGCACTCTCAGCTTTTTGGTGCAGACCCGGCATGGCTTGGTAGGGGCAACCTTGTTTGGTGTCGGTGGCAGTGGGAACAAAAAGTGGTTTGCACCCATCCTCACCTCGTCATCCGTTTTGCCTTCTTCCACAGCAGGCACCTGGTCTGGCCAAATCCAAGAGATGATGATACTCTCCGTAAAACCTAGGAAAGTTTTACAGGAGTCATCACCTCTTGATTTTTGTAAAATAAAGGCATTGCAGGCTGCAACCTGCAGAAAATGGAAAAACAATTTTTTTGTCCATTTCATCGACTTCCGTGTGCAGTCATATGGATGAAGCAGCTGATCTTGTTTGTCGACTCCACCCATATTCCTGTTGTACTGCGATGAAACGGACGGACGAATGTTGATTCCCCGTCGTCCCCGGTCTGGAATCGGTGCCTCAGTGTGGCCGTGCGCAGAGGACAGCAGGTGCACCACTTTTGTGCTGTGGTACTTTGTGGCGATGATCTTGTTGTCACCACAAAGAGCAGCTGATGATCCGGGGTCCAGCTTCACACCACGTAGCTCCTCTGGAATACCCCGGTTCTCCCGGACGGTGCCGCAGGCCAAGGTGTTCCTTTCCAGGAGGTAGAGGTACAGCCTCAGACTACTGTACCAGTTGTCCGTGTAGACATGGTAGCCCTTTTCCAGGAGAGGGGCTACCAGGTACAGCACCATCTTCTCGCTGATCGAGAGAGTGGGGTTGTCTGCATTCACAGACTCCAGGACAGGCTGCACCTCGTTGATGGGGTCCTCCTTTCCAGCATACACCTTGAAGCGGTAGCAGTAGCCACCACTTCCCCTGACACCGCCGTCGGACTCACAGCAAAGATAGATTTTTATACCAAACCGGGCACGTTTCAAGGGTATGTATTGACGAAATATCAATCTACCCTTCCAAAGAAGTAGACTTTCATCAACACACACCGCTTGCCGGGGCTCATACACCTCCTGGAACTTCTCATGCAGATGATCCAGAATGGGACGAATCTTGTAAAGACGGTCATACCCTGGATCACCTGGTGCTGGCATGGCTGCATTGTCGTTGAAATGCAGAAATTGAAGAAGAATCTGAAATACAGAATAAACTTTCAAGATAAGTAAGCAGACCCACAACTGGGCACACACACACACACACACACACACACACATCACACACACCACACACACACACACACACACACACACACACACACACACACACACACACACACATGTACACATTTACACAAACACACACTAACAGTATTACACACACATGAATATAAAAACACCACACTGGTACCAAAAAAAGTGCTTTTGTGTTTTACAAAATGAACAAACTTGTATGGAAAACTTGCACACAGAAATGAATAATGCTTATGCACACACATGCGTGCATGCACACACACACACACACACACACACACACACACACACACATGTACACATTTACACAAGCACACACACACACACATGTACACATTTACACAAGCACACACTAACAGTATCACACACAAGAAGAATATAAAAACACCACAATGGTACCAAAAAAGTGCTTTTGTGTTTTACAAATTGAACAAACTTGTATGGAAAACTTGCACACAGAAATAAATAATGCTTATGTGCCCCACACACACACACACACACACACACACACACACACACACACACACACACACACACACACACACACACACACACACACACACACACACACACACACACCTATCCATACAGTTATTATTTCCCATACTTTAGTAAAAAAAAAAAAAAAAAAAGAAAAACAGAGCTACTTGCCTGGAACCGGTTTCTGGTCATGATGGAACTGAAGACTGGAACTCTGTACAGCAGCTTCTTGGACCAGTACAGTTCAATTGAAGGCAAGCGCACAATGCCCATCAGCAGAACCAGGCCCAGAAACTTCCTCATTTCTACACCATCAACTTTCTCCCACTTGTTGGCCCTTGAAAATTCTGGAAGGTTGGGGTGTGCTTCCAGAAACTGGTCAGCATATAAATTTGTTTGAACAACCAGATGGTTGATCAGGTCAGAAAAAAATAATTCTATGTAGTCAACTGGCCGAAAATTAGCACAGTTGACTTTCAACCCTGGATTTCCAGTGAAAACAACATCAGGGTTGGGGGGCTGTGCATCAGCTTCTCTCCATTCTCTGATCAGCTCTTGCTGACCACGCCTCACGCCACGCCCCCTGCCGCTTCCACGGGATCCTCGCCGTCTTCCAGAGCCCCTACCACGTCCACGACCCCGTCGCCTCATGACAGGAGGGGTGCAGTGCTCGTTGATGGCACGGGCTCCGGCATTTCTGCTTCGTCATCCTCGCTAGCGCCGGTTTCCTCACTCGTATCACTCGGAGCGAACAGAGGATCGTCGTCATCACCAGCACCTATCTCGGATAAAAGTGGATGGTGCTGATTCCCATCCGTCTCCTCCTCCTCACCAACATCAGGATCCGATCCTCCGAGGTCTTCGTCACCACTGTCTCGATCATTGAAGATCTCATCTAAAACGTCAAGCGCAGTATATCGCTTGAAAACGGGACGAGCCGACGATGTGCTAGGTTGCGCAGCCATCTTGAATATGATAATTAGCTCCGACCTCTCAACTCGCAATTAGCACACCCTGTGGTCAGTGACCGGTCACGTGAAGGGAACGGGGTCTTTCCTTGACCTCAGTAGAAGAGTTGTAAACACTTTACCCGGTCATCTCCCATTTAGATTTTTCCACTTTCCGTGATGCGGTTACTACGAGACCCACTCGTATACGGGCGTGGTGATTTTTGGTTTTTACTACGAGTGGCACTCGTTCCAAGCAGGGAACGGGTTAATGTTGTTGCTAAAAATTCTGGATTAAATTTTAAGGTAAGGTAAAAATGTGTTTTCAGAAGAAAAACGATTGGACAATTATTCTTACCTTTTGTTCAGAATTTGATCCAGAATGTTTAATTTTCCAACACCTGTTTTTAGTGAAAATGCCTCAGCAAATACAGTTTCGTCATTTGCCGAATTGTGTGGCAGGCTAAGGGTAAATACCCTCAAGCAAAAATGATGCTGTGTGCAGGGCATGCAGCTGGCCCCACAGCCTCTGCTAACAGGACAGGGCCAGTCTCAGACATTCCTGGCGGGTCAGTCCCTCTACCTGCGACCCCTGCAGCCCACCCAGCAGCTCACCAGCGGACTAGTGGCAGCTGCCAACATGCAAGGCTTCACCACCGCCCTCAAGGGTGGCAAGGTGCAGCTGGAGGCCAGCACTTTACAGCAACAAGCTCAGCAACAGCAGCAACAACAGCAACAGCAGCAGCAGCTGAAAACTGTTGCTATTGGCATGTCTCCCAAAGCTGGGCAGTTACCTGGTGAGTTGAGAGAAAGAGTGTGTATATATATATATATTATATATATATAATATATATATATTATATATATATATATATATATGTATATATATATATATATGTGTGTGTGTGTGTGTGTGTATGTATATGTGTGAGTATGTGTGTGTGAAATTGAATGTGAACATGCACACACTCATCTACACACACTGTGGATGAGTGAGTGCGTGCTCGTTTGCAGTTTCAGTTAAGGAGTTTAAAAACAGCAGTTGTAAAGTCAGGATGTGTGTGGGCAGGGCCCAGTTGTAGTGTTTGACTGTGTTATCATGTGCTTACATGCTGATATTTGTGTGTATGTGTGTGTGCGTGTGCATGTGTGTGTTTGTGTGTGTGCAGTCTCTGACGTGATAAGACTGGACAAATTGAAATTTAGAAAGTTCCATCTTCTGAAGTCAGTGTTTTCACCAACTTTCTGAGAGCCAAGCCAACCTCACAACAAAATATTCCATGTGATATAAAATCACAAGACAGGACCATAAGCCAGTGGAACTGAGCAAAAACACTGACTTGGGAAGTTTAGAATTAAGGTTTGTACTTTTAATGTTTTCATGTTACAGTCGGAAATGAATCGGCTGTTTTGGTGTTATGCTGATGTCAGAATTAATGCACATCTGCCACTGCAGTTAGGAATTGATGAACATCTATTTGTTATCATTGTAAATTAAAGAGTTGTGAACACTTTTGAAATAATCAATTCAACAGGTTCTACTCTAGGCAAAGCCATCTTACCCTCCACGTCGCGAGGCCCAGCCATCACGGCCAAGATCCAGCCTAACACTGCCGTCCCAGGGACAAACCAAGCCGCGCGGCTCAATGTGCCTACTGTGGTTCCCAAGCAGAAGCAGCGTAACCGTGTGTCCAACAAATCTTCCACTTTGTCTTCACAGCCCACCAACACGACTATGGCAGCTGTGGTGAGCTCCGCCACCATGCAGATGGCCATTCCCGTGGTCTTGTCCTCCGGGGCTGGCACCCTGTCAGGGAAGGTGGTGGCTGCTACCACAGCCTTGGGTTCTGGTGTTAATGGCACGAGTTCCAGTCCTTCCACACCCAAGCCAGACATTCCTGCTAATGCAGCATCAACGGCTGTACCCTCTCCGTTGACTTCACCCATGTCGAAAGGTCCTGCTGAGACGGAGGTGGGGATTGTTTGATTTTGTTTTTTTACAGTTTGGTTCTCATGGTATGGCAGCATTTCTTCAAGGGCGCTAAATTGAGAAAATTGTGCAAAATTTATTATTTGGGTGAATGAAAGTGTGATTGATGTGCCCTGACAAGAAAAATGATAAATGAAGTCACTCACATGATTGAACAACTGTTTGAGCGGCGCAAATGTCACACCACTGTCATGTGTTTTAAATCTGTTCACAGAGAGCACCTGTTTGAGGAGCATGAATGTCACAGCGCTGTCATGTGTTTAAAATGTGTTAGCAGAGCATTATTGCAACAATTTTTCTAAATGCAACAGTGCTTAGGTATTGGGTGGTCGTAATCATTGGTTTTCTTTTAAATCCCCTGTGTGATAAATTGGAAGAAGTGGTCAACGCTGGGGACATCTCCTTATATGCCTTGATATGTGTGCTTATTTCCTTTTCTTTTTTAAAAAAATTGTTGAAGTATTGTGTATGTTTTGAAATGGATACAGCCCTGATATGGCTCTACGCAGTCGGCTAGGCTTTAAACAACACTAACAATAACACCAGTCGCTATGGTGTAGTGGTTAGCTTGATGGACTACCGACTAGATGGTTGTGGGTTTGTATCTCCATCAGTACCTTCAAAAATCATTGTGGGGGTTTTCAGCTCTAACCGGCTCCTGCCCAGAGGTGGGCGTGCTAGGGCTCATTGGGAAGACATTGGGACCACACAGTCAAGGCTCAGCCACTGCATGGATGCGTCATTGAGGGTGTTGCTCAAATCATCTGACCAGTACCACGTGTCTGTATCTCTCAGGCCTGGTTGACGCCAGGATATATTACGATAGTAAGCGTAGAGTACAGCCCTGTCATGCAGTCTCAATCCTGAATGGAACTCCATAGCATCATGATTATCATCCTCATCCCCATCATCATCATCGCATTGTAAAATCTGTTCCAGCTTCTGTGGCCATTAAGGTGGCATAGAAAATGGGACTAGAAAAAAAAAGGTGAGCACAAAGATAACCTCCCTGAGTGCAATGATCCTAAAAAAACAAAAACAAAGAAAATGCAATAAGTTTCCAGCCCTAGAGTGACTGGAGTGTGTGGCTGGTGGATAAAGCACAATTTTCATAGGGATTGTTTTCCCCCTACATTAGACATTGAGTGGTCATCTGGATGTTTGTCTTTCAGGTAAGATGATAACTTGAGGTCCCATGTGCAGCATACACTGTACATACATAAACCCTTACGGCACTGATGTCACATTTTTGTGACCATCAGACTTAACGCTGATGTTGCATTTTTGCGATGAGCACATGTGACGTTACTCGTTTGGCAATCATCCTTTCATTTGGGAGAGAAAAGAGGTCATATTTTGCACACGGCATGGGGATCCCCCTAATTTTCAGCAAGAGAAGTAGTTGAAAAATAGGGAAGTTATAAGCATTTAAAGGCAGTGACAGTTGCCATTGCTGCGGTTGCGGAAAACAGCTGATGCTGGAAGTTTCTGCATTCCAGAATGTATGGCACTGAAAGGGTTAAAGAATCAACAGCAATGGAGTTGTGTATGGCAAGAGTCTGCAGAGAGAAATGCACTCTCATGGGTAAACAAAAACATGCTGACCCCCAACAAAAAAAAATGCATATATTACATAAAATAAATTAACAAAAAAGGGGGAGGGAGCTAACATGATGGTCAATCCATGCCAACATTCAGTCTCCCTTTTTGTACACAAGTTATTTCAGAAAATCCAGATTTTGCATTTTTCAGCATCATTGTGAAGAAGCATCTGATGAGATAAATTGACATACAAACAGGGGCAATCGTAGACTGTCACAGCAATGAAAATGATGTAAAATTATCAGAAATTCCTGAGAAATTGCTGTTAACATACCTTCCACAGAAAATTCTGATTTTATTATCATTGTTCTTTTCCCAAGAAAGTGGTTTTGCTCAATTTCGACCAGCTTTCAGCCTGTCTTGGAAACACTCCGCTTACACATAATTAGACTTTTCATTGCAGCACGGAGAAGTGAAGTTGTTCAGTAGATGACCTCAGGCCTCTGTTTTTGCACAGTCTACATCTTCGGTGACCATGCAGGCTTGGTGTTTTCATGCTTCCGTAAATCAGCATTGGCATGACTTACAGGTTCTTTGGCTGGCATGCATTATTGATTCCGTTTGTGTGTGCACTCAAGGGGTTTAGACATTAGCAGGTCAACACATGTGCTGACTTGGAGATCAGAAATATCTGCCCCCTTTATCCACAGGCAGAGATGTCTAGGCAGATCGAACCTTGGACCTTCCAACTGAAAGATCGACATTTACCCACTTGACTACCATTCACTTACTTGGTCCATGTGACCTTTACATTGGAGTTATGATTTTTAAACTTGTGTGTTCATGACTGCATAGTGAGTTACACCTTTGACCTGATTTGGTAAAGATCTAGCCAGAAACAGCTGAGAAAATCTTTCTAACACATTTTCGTCGGGTATTCATACACATGCACATATGCATAGCTGAAGATAATACCTACCTGTGGTCAATATGAGTCAGTGTCCCCCTTATTATTTTTTAAGAAAAGCAAGATTGAAAAAGGTGTGACTGCGTGTGTTGATTGCACCCTCCCTGGTGAGATCAGTGTGAATTTCACATTGTAAATCCATTGCGCTAATAACGAAAAGAATTAAGTACAAACTATACAAAATTTTAATCAAAGGACATACTTGAGAATTATCTCCCATGTTGTACTTCTCAAATCTAACACAGTTTGCGCTACCCGTTCAGCTAGCATAGAAGCAGATACAAAGTACAAAAACAGTAAGCTCAGAACACTCTCAAAATTTTGATTCTTTGCCCTTGAAATACTATGAATTGAGAATTACAAAAAAGACCCTGTAAGTCAACAAGAAAGTAATAAATTGCCTCATCACATGGGGTTTGACTAATCGCTTGTTATTCTTCACTGTATCATTTTGTTATTTCAGGGTTTATTGGTGTTCAGAATGGCATCACATGTGTTTGTGCTTTTGAGGTCTTCCCTGTGGTCCTATTCAGACAAAACTTATTGATAGATAAGCAGCATTGATATGAAAAGGCGGGGTGAAAAATATGTTACAAATCAAATTGTGTTGCTGTGGCACAGCATGTGGTTTGTTCAGTTACATACAGCTGTGTTGATGATTTTAATCAATTGCAGATGGACACCAGCAAGCCAGCAAATCCTACAGTTCCAGAGGCCGCTACAGCACCGCCTGCAATCGCCTCCACGCCGCTCCTACCACTCCATCTGCCACCCTTACCACCGTCACCCCAACATCTACCCCCTCTACCACAAAGACAGAAACAGCAACCTTGTTGCCCTCTGCCCCCGTTGCCACCCACACATGCGTTGCATCGCCCAAGACACCTGACAGCGAGGGCTCATCAGAGTTGAGGATCGTCCTGGAACCCAAGAGGAGGAGGTGAAGGAGGAAGTGAAGGAGGAGGAAGAGGAGATGATGGAGACGGAGACGGAGAGGCCCGTGATGGCTGTGGAGGCCCTGCCCCCTGCGACCGGCCCCGCCCCACCTTTGAACCCGAATGCAGATTTAACCCCAGTGGCTCTGTCCTTGCCCCCCTTGGAAAAGCAGCGAGCTATTGTGAAGCCCCAGATCATTACCCACGTCATTGATGGTTCGTCATTCAGGAGGGCCCAGAGCCCTTCCCTGTAAGTGTTCAAAGTGATGAGGAGTCCATGGACTCCATCATTGAGAAGGGTGATCAGCCTTTTAGTGAAGAATGTAGGATTCAGAAGGATTCTGAATCTTTAACCCTGTAAGTTTTCTTTTATTTCCTGTTTTTTTTTTTTTTTTCTTTTCATTTCAGATTTAAAACATTTGGAACCAAGGCCAAAAAAGATTGAAATGATTAGAGCTAAGGGAAGAGCATAGGCAGACTAATTGCTTTCTTCTTCTCCTTGAACTTGAACTTCATGAACTGTTAAGCTAGCTGACCACAATTTGCTACGTTGTTGCACAGTCTGCATCTTCAGTGGGTGTGCATGCTGAGAATTTTCATGTTACAATAATCTACCAGATAACATAACTTACAGGATATTTTCATGTTACCATAATCTACCAGATAACATAACTTACAGGATGTTTTCATGTTACCATAATCTACCAGATAACATAACTTACAGGATATTTTCATGTTACCATAATCTACCAGACTGACTTGACTTACAGGATCTTTTTATGTTACCATAATCCACCAGACTGACATGACTTACAGGATCTTTTTATGTTACCATAATCCACCAGACTGACATGACTTAAAGGATCTTTTTATGTTACCATAATCCACCAGACTGACATGACTTACAGGATCTTTTTATGTTACCATAATCCACCAGACTGACATGACTTACAGGATCTTTATATATTACCATAATCCACCAGACTGACATGACTTACATGATCTTTTTACGTTACCATAATCCACCAGACTGACATGACTTACAGGATCTTTTTATCATAATCCACCAGACTGACATGACTTAAGGATCTTTCATGTTACCATAATCCACCAGACTGACATGACTTACAGGATCTTTTTATCATAATCCACCAGACTGACATGACTTCAGGATCTTTTCATGTTACCATAATCCACCAGACTGACTTGACTTACAGGATCTTTTCAGTTACCATAATCCACCAGACTGACATGACTTACAGGATCTTTTCATGTTACCATAATCCACCAGACTGGCATGACTTACAGGATCTTTTTATCATAATCCACCAGACTGACATGACTTACAGGATCTTTTTATGTTACCATAATCCACCAGACTGACATGACTTACAGGATCTTTTTAACATAATCCACCAGACTTATATGACTTGCAGGATCTTTTCATGTTACCATAATCCACCAGACTGACATGACTTACAGGATCTT
Organism: Monoplex corrugatus; assembly: GCA_030674185.1. NCBI lineage: Eukaryota > Metazoa > Mollusca > Gastropoda > Littorinimorpha > Ranellidae > Monoplex > Monoplex corrugatus. The sequence continues at coordinate 51,369,927 of JAPXFY010000015.1, read as the reverse complement.
TTTATCATAATCCACCAGACTGACACGACTTACAGGATCTTTTCATGTTACCATAATCCACCAGATTGATAACTTACAGGATCTTTTTATCATAATCCACCAGATTGATAACTTACAGGATCTTTTTATCATAATCCACCAGACTGACATGGCTTACAGAATCTTTTCATGTTACCATAGTCTACAAGACTGACATGACTTGGGATCTTTTCATGATACCATAATCCACCAAACTGACATGACTTACAGGATCTTTGTTACCATAATCCACCAGACTGACATGACTTACAGGATCTTTACCATAATCCACCAGACTGACATGGCTTACAGGATCTTTGTTACCATAATCCACCAGACTGACATGACTTACAGGATCTTTACCATAATCCACCAGACTGACATGGCTTACAGGATCTTTGTTACCATAATCCACCAGACTGACATGACTTACAGGATCTTTACCATAATCCACCAGACTGACATGGCTTACAGGATCTTTGTTACCATAATCCACCAGACTGACATGACTTACAGGATCTTTGTTACCATAATCCACCATACTGACATGACTTACAGGATCTTTGTTACCATAATCCACCAGACTGACATGACTTACAGGATCTTTGTTACCATAATCCACCAGACTGACATGACTTACAGGATCTTTACCATAATCCACCAGACTGACATGGCTTACAGGATCTTTGTTACCATAATCCACCAGACTGACATGACTTACAGGATCTTTGTTACCATAATCCACCAGACTGACATGACTTACATAATCCACCAGACTGACATGGCTTACAGGATCTTTGTTACCATAATCCACCAGACTGACATGACTTACAGGATCTTTGTTACCATAATCCACCAGACTGACATGACTTACAGGATCTTTACCATAATCCACCAGACTGACATGACTTACAGGATCTTTACCATAATCCACCAGACTGACATGACTTACAGGATCTTTACCATAATCCACCAGACTGACATGGCTTACAGGATCTTTGTTACCATAATCCACCAGACTGACATGACTTACAGGATCTTTGTTACCATAATCCACCAGACTGACATGACTTACAGGATCTTTGTTACCATAATCCACCAGACTGACATGACTTACAGGATTTTTTCATGTTTCCACCAGACTGACATAACTTACAGGACCGTTTCATATTTCCACCAGACTGACATGACTTACATGATCTTTTCATGTTTCTACCAGACTGACACGACTTACATGATCTTTTCATGTTACCACAATCCACCAGATTGGCATGACTTGCAAGATCTTTTCATGTTACCATAATCCACCAGACCAACACAACTTACAGGATTTTTTTCATGTTACCACAATCCACCAGACTGACATGACTTGCCAGATCTTTTTATGTTACCATAATCCACCAGGCTGACAAGACTTACGGGATCACCATAATCACCAGGCTGACACGACTTACGGGATCTTCATGTTACCATAATCCGCCAGACTGACATGATGTACAGGATCTTATGTTACCATAATCCACCAGACTGACATGACTCGCAGGACCTTTTCATGTTACCCTAAGCCACAAAACTGACATGACTTAAAGGATCTTTTTATGGTAACGTAATCCGCAAGACTGACATAACTTACAGGATCTTTTTATGTTACCCTAATCCACAAGACTGATATGATTTGCTGGATCTTTTTATGTTACCATAATCCATCAGACTGATATGACTTACAGGATCTTTTCATGTTACCATAATCTATCAGACTGACATGACTTGGAGGATCTTTTCATGTTACCATAATCCACCAGACTGACATGACTTGGAGGATCTTTTCATGTTACCATAATCCACCAGACTGACATGACTTGCAGGATCTTTTCATGTTTCCATAATCCACCAGACTGACATGAATTGCAGGATCTTTTCATGTTTCCATAATCCACCAGACTGACATGACTTGGAGGATCTTTTCATGTTACCATAATCCACCAGACTGACATGACTTGCAGGATCTTTTCATGTTTCCATAATCCACCAGACTGACATGACTTGCAGGATCTTTTCATGTTACCATAATCCACCAGACTGACATGACTTGCAGGATCTTTTCATGTTTCCATAATCCACCAGACTGACAAGTTTTACAGGATCATTATCATACATACCAGATACTTGCATGTGTATACACACATCTGTAGTGTACACATTGACCACTGTTACCCACCAGTGGAGGCATCCAGGCAGGACTGAACCCAGGACCCTCTGATTGGAAGTCTTAACGTTTACCTTCCAGATACCACACCTGCTGTTTGTGTTTCATAGATCCTGTTCTCCTTCCCTCCCCATCTCAAGACCTTACCAGTACATAGAGAGATTTGTGCAGGCTTAAGGAATCATCATCATCATCAAGTGCCCTGCTGTATGACGTTGGCGATCATGGCCCTCCATTTGTATCTATCCCTTGTTGCTGCAAGCACATATTCCACCCTCTTTGTCCTCGGCCACTCTGCAAGTCCATCCAGTATTTTCTGCCTGGGTCTACCTGGTGCTGTCTTTCCCTCCAACTTTCCTGTTGTGACCAGGTGCTCTAATTTCCCTTTATTCATAAAATGGCTTATAAATGTTGCCTGTCTTTTCCTAATCTTCCTTATGAATGATCTTCTTGTGTCTGCCTCATCAAGACTGTCTCGTTTGTTTTCTTCGCTGTCCATGGAACTCTCATCATTATTCTTAGAAACCACATCTCAGCTTCCTCAATCTTGTTCTGGCTTTGCTTGTTGACTGTCCATGCCTCACAGCCGTGTAACGTTATTGGTTCTATATCTAGCTACTCCAAACAGATTTTGAGATTTACCTATAGATTTTTGAAACTATTACCAATAAACAGATCTTTTTATTGTGATTCTAATGATACCAACAGCATTTCTGTATCTCAATTAGGAAAAAAGTTGCAAATTTTTTAAGATTTAATTTTCACGCGCATTTCTGCGCCAAAGCGCAAATCGACAAAATAGTCATTTTCAGCAGGCTATACAACAGAACTGATGTGTATTTTCTGATCAGTTTTGCATTTTTCTTGACATTCCTGATGCATAGATGATGTTTCATTTTTTTCAGGTAGTTCTTATACAGGGAAAGTGATAAAATTTGCTATCAAAAACCAGAAATATCACTTTATCAGGGTTTTTGCCAATGCCCAACTGATACAAAGTATAACACGAAAGCATGCCGGAGACACATTTTCATAACTTTGCTTTCCATTGAGCTAGAAAAATGATTTTGGTATCACTGGATTCAACAAAAAAAGACACACTCAACCAGCACACTTTCAAAACTGTAAAAATGAAAAAAAATACACATTTATTTGACATTGATTAATAATTTTCTTAATACTCACAAATCGCAAAACTCAGTCACCCATCTGGATAGTGTTTTGACTTCAAGTGCCAGTCAATATCTAAAGCAGCAGATGATCAATATCACAATTACATGTAGCATGGCTGTCATTGTTCCTGTCCACAGATCATCCATGTAATGAATGTGTGTGGACTAAAAAGCCCCAAAATTTCCATTAACGGTACACAGGATTCATCACAACATGGCAAGGTGACGCTGTTGTAGCCACTGCACTTTAGATGGATAAACCACAGTCGCAGGTGGACTTGCTGTAGCTTCAACTAAGTAACATTTTTGTTTTGTACTTGGGAATTCACTGAAACAGAATAAATGCGAGCAGACTAGACAACAGTTCTGGCCACTGTGCTCTGAAGTAATAACTAGTCTGAGTCTTAACTGACAAAGTGTGATATACGGTAACTAGCTGAGATCTGTCACTTGCAATTAACAGGTCAGAATCCCAGGAATCAACAAGTGATACTTGGTGCATTTGCAATAACATGGATGGTTGCACATATGTCAGCCATACCGCTTGCTTTGTGGCAGTTTGCTTACTCGCAGTAGACGGATGACACTTGTGTATGCAGCGGTGATTTCCTCCACATCATCTGCTCACCAGATTTGACCATCATTGCTAACTGGAAGACAATCAAAGTCCCAGTAGAAAACATCTTCAGCATGTGTGTTTTCAAAAATATCCTCCCGTGAAGGCCAGCAGAAACAGTCCGTGTGACCCTTGACCTGTTCAGGTACCGGACTGATGCCCAGCTGCCATTCTCCTTTAAGTTTAACTCCAACACCTGTCCAATATAGAATCTTTCTACAAAATAAACAGCCATCCACTGGCCCTGCTTGGTGAACTGAAATAGGGCTGCTTCAAGTTCAACAGTGTCTTCATTCATGTCAGCAGCAGATATATCTCCTTCAGGATGAGTTGCAGTAGCAGAACAGGCAGCCACAGGACAGTCTGCAGAAGGGATAGGTCTTTCTGTGAGGAGATGGTGTTGAAGAACTAGCCTGAGATCATCCAAAAACCCTGTCAGTTTTAGACAGCCTTTTTTTATTTGCTGAAACCCATGTAATCCTAGAGGCAGAATTGCAGTACTGTTTTGAATACTTCTTTCCTTCCAACTGAAGTCCTCTTAACTGCAGCAGGAGACGGTTAGTCACGCGTACAGCTGGCAACAATGGTGGTCTTCCTTTCCAGGCAGAAAGCTTCTCCTCAGTCGGTTGTAGGTTTCATCAGCTGAAAACAGCCACATTTCCTGTTGTTACTGTTCTCTAAGTCATGTTTCTATGTCAACCAGTTTGCAGATAAATTCAGTAATTGTCCAGTATTGTCACATCGCTAAATTTTCAGCTTACAAGTTGAATCAATAGAGAATGTGTTCAGTTTGTCATTCATTTACTGGCAACAAATTTTGTGATTACACATTTATTTCACAGTGCACATTCATATAATTGTAAGAAATTCTGAACAATATGTGAGTATAGATCTAATTATATACGTAGGCCTATAGTTTTGTTTTGTTGAAGCTTAACTGATTCATCTGATGAAATTGCGACCACATTGGAAGAACTGTGAAACCGAAAGTACTGCACAAGCTCAGGTCACGTGACCAAATAAAAACCCTTCAGTCCTTGAAATGAATGCTTTTCTTTACTAAATATATGAATGAAATAAGTGAAAAGTTTCTTTCTCGTAATACTTTTATCATGAAGGTGAGTTAGCACCAATAAATTTAAATAAGTCAGTCATTTTTCAGACCAGCCCACAACGTCGAGTTTGTGTTGTTGGCACGATTCCACACCATCTTGTTTCAAACAGCGTCGGCTCATAAAAAGTTCACAGAAGAACAAAATATTCATAAAATCAAAAACAATAAAGAACTAACTTACCAACATGCGCGAACAGTTGACCTGACTGCGATACTGAAGCAGTCGGTGTCACATTTCGGTCACTACTGGTGACCGACAATTCAGCGTGCGCGTCGGCCATGGCGGCTAACAATGTTCGCGACGAGCGGTACACTTCGGTCTTTTTGATCGCTTGCCGCTTCGCGTGGAAATGATAATAAAACAACATTTTGGACAAATATTGTAGAGGGAAGTCTGATCTACAAACTGATGTATTATGAGCGTGGGCAATCAGGTCTTTACAGTAGAAATTCTATTTTGAACATTTTATTGCTTGACTTTTTACACATTAACAGCATGGATTGTGACAAAACGGGCATGAAATAAGGATCTGGATGTCTTCTTTCATTTCATTTGGCGATCTTTTTAGATCTAGCCACTCACGCGATGCGACAGAGCAGTAAGTAAGGGTAGTGTAAACAGAAGGCAATTGGCGTTACGTCAAGACAGCTGGCCGAACTCGCTAGGGTAGGGCGAATGAACATGTAATAAAACATATAAAAAATGAGTATTAGTCTAAACAAGTACATGATTCAAACAACGAAACACCAATCTTTGTATTGCAGTAGATTTTATTACATTTTCTTTCACACATCGCAAAATATGACGAGTTGAAAAACTCCAAAAAGTAGGTCAAATCGGCCGACTTTCCCCATGACGCACGCTGTTTGGAGAAGCTACTATATCTGTCACGTAATTAGTGGCAGGTTTAGGTGTAGCACATTTGGAATTGTCTGAGTACAGTGAATCGTTCCTGAACAAACTCCAGACTCCAATATATATGCAGTGTTAATACACGTGGTAAACTGGTGTTGTCACGGCATGTTGGCAGTCAGTGCCTGAGGTGTTTCTACGAGTAGTTTGGTAGCACCTGATCATGGTCAATGGTATGTGTTTCTACTAGTAGTTTTGTAGTACTAATCATGGTCGACTGTATGTGTTTCTACTAGTAGTTTTGTAGCACTGATCATGGTCAACTGTATATGTTTCAACTAATAGTTTTGTAGCACTTATCATGGTCAACTGTATGTGTTTCTGCTAGTAGTATTGTAGCACTGATCATGGTCAACTGTATATGTTTCAACTAATAGTTTTGTAGCACTTATCATGGTCAACTGTATGTGTTTCTACTGGTAGTTTTGTAGCACTGATCATGGTCAACTGTATGTGTTTCTGCTAGTAGTATTGTAGCACTTATCATGGTCAACTGTATGTGTTTCTACTTGTAGTTTTGTAGCACTTATCATGGTCAACTGTATGTGTTTCTACTAGTAGTTTTGTAGCACTGATCATGGTCAACTGTATGTGTTTCTGCTAATAGTTTTGTAGCACTTATCATGGTCAACTGTATGTGTTTCTACTAATAGTTTTTCCTCCCATCTTTATGCCCATGCCTTCTCTGTCAGCTTCTCTTATGACCTGCTCTGTGTAGATGTTAAAGAGATACTGTGAGTGGATACAACCTTGTCTGACTCCCCTGTGGATGTTGAGGAATTCACATTTCTGATTGTTCCCATCTAACTGTTGTAGCCTTTTGGTCTTTACATAATGAGGCAATGAATGCAGTGATGTGTTTGGGAAAGCCCATTTTGACCATTTGCTGAACAGGTGGAGATGAACGAAGCTGTCAGATGCCTTGCCTTAGTCTGTGAAGGTGACAAAAGCTTTTTCTGTGCTTTTTATTTTCTCTGTGAGTGTTTGTAGCACAAAGAGGATATGTTGGAAAAATATGCACCCTTAAACATACCTGTTTAGGTCACCAATTGGAAGTTCCAGGTGGAAGCTGTCCTGCAACTGTAAAGACTGTTGGAAAGGTGGTGTGAACTGAATTGCTCTCAAATCAGCTTCATCTTTTCAGTCCTGATTTGGGCTGGCTACTCGTTCACAGCTGGGTGTATTGAGATTGTATGGAGAGTAGACGTAAATATTAATGAGCTGGGCTCCCGTTAGCTACTCATTCACAGCTGGGTGAGATTGTACAGAGAAGACATAAATATTCATGAGCTGGCTCCGGTTAGCTACTCGTTCACAGCTGGGTGTATTGAGATTGTAGGCCTACAGAGTAGACGTAAATATTCATGAGCTAGGCTCCCATTAGCTACTCATTCACTGCTGGGTGTATTGAGATTGTACAGAGTAGACGTAAATATTCATGAGCTGGTCTCCTGTTAGCTACTCATTCACAGATGGGTGTATTGAGATTGTACAGAGAGTAGACATAGATATTCACGAGCTAGGCGGATGAATTAGAAAGTGGAGCTCTACTTCCATACCATTCAGTCACTGTGTCTTTTTGTTCAAAGGAAAAACAGTGTGATGGTCTTGTTGTTGGTTGTTTTTCTCTTTGGTGTAATTTTTTTGACATTTGTACACATTTTGATGAATGCATTTTAAAAGTTTTCTCACCCACATGTAAGCAACGCATTGCGTTACTTTGAACAGGTCCAAAGGTCGTCAATTATGTCCGAATTTGTGCCGCCAAAACCGACACCGCCTGTGGAGAAAGATTCTGAAGACGACACCACCGAGAATGATGACCAGCCACCGCCATTGCTGGATAAGTCCCAAGGTGAGTCTTTTTATTTTCCCCTCTGTTGTTACCTTTTCACTCTTTAACCATTTCACTTCCTCACCCTGTCCACCAGCTTACACTAGATTCCTGCAGCAAGCAGATAGATTGGGTGAGGAAGTGAAAGAGTTAATTGGATAGAGGGAATGAAAGGGTTAATTGGATACTTGTGTTCAGATTTGTTTCACATTGTTGTAGTTCCAACTTATTTTCATTTGAATGAAAGGTTGGATATTTTTTCCTGTGGTTTTGATGATGCTGAATTATATAGGTCTTTTTTCCTGAATGTGGTTTAGTGTTCCCAGTCTTTGAGATTTAATTAACCTTTTGACTCCAGCACCGTATCCACCAACTGCAAAAACTTAACCCTTTGATTTCCACACTCTTTCCACCAGCTTCTTGCAAGAAGCTGGTGGAAAGATGTGGAAATCAAAGGGTTTTAGTTTTTGCTTTGCTAGCATGATTGGCAATACAGGGTGCTGGTGGACAGGGTGCGGGAGTCAAAGGGTTAAAACATGCAAAACTGGATATTGTTTTGTATTGAAGAAGAAATAAGAATATATTGAAAAGGGTGATGTTCAGAGAATTATTCTTTTGTTTGGCATCATGTATTGTACTATGTGTTTTTCTTTCCGACTTTCATTTTGATGTTTGTAATTGATGGCTGAGAGAAAATTTCTCTCTTGTTGTATTTTTTCACATGATTTTTCTTTTAGCGATTTTATCAGCCACTGCAGTTAAGCTGATTTTGATTAATCTTAAAATTTCTCAAACTGATGTGAGTCTGCATTTGTCGCAGACAGCTCAAAATAACTGATGATTCATTAGTATGTTTTGTTTCAGAACAACCTGAAACTATTCTGGCGCTGTCATTTATGTGAAAAAACATTTGGGGCTGTTCTTAATAAGAACTGCTTATACTAAGTTTAAGAATCCAAGTCAGGTTGATAATGATGTGGAGCTGCCCCACTGAAGAGTTAAACTACTTGCATACCCTCTTGGATAGGGGATCTAAACTAGATTCTCAGCATCTCTCAGATGGATTTCAAAGACCCCAAGAAAAGAAAGGACTTTGGCTGTATAGAACTGGTCCTCTGGTCAGCAGGTGTTTGTCAGGCAGACAAAGCTTCCCTGACACCTTCCATCTTGGCATCATTGTCCGGCCTATCAGGACTGAGGCCTGGTCTTAGAGGTGTTCCGGTGGAGAGAATTTCCCACCTTGATGTATGCATGTACCAGTAACCTTGTCTTCATTGCAGGAACCCCTAACCACCCATCTTTTATCTATTCAGCTCACTTGGGCGGGACGGGTGAGGAGATGAGGAAATGCGAGTTTTGCAACAAGTACCGGGCCGCCGATCAGTTCCGCAACTCGGGTCGCTTCTGTTCCACTACCTGCTCAAAACGTTACAGTGTGGCATTCACAAAGCGCGTGGGCAAGAAAGGTGATTTTCTGCTCTTGCTGTAGCCATAGCAGCAGCTGGCGGTTTGGTTTTATTGTCCGGGGCCCTGAGAGAAGTCGGCCCCAGGTATAAGAATTAGTTTTTCAGAAGTCCCAGGGCGGCATGCACTGAGCACACTTTAAAAATATCAGGGCAGCAAAAGAACCATTTGTAAACAAAAGTCCATGTGTACAGAGAAAATAAAATGGTGCTGTACTATGATGACATACTTTCCCCAGGAAGAGCGGCTTGTACTTTATGTGGAAACATTTCTTTTGTGACTGCAAACAAACCGAAAAAAAAAAAAAGAAAAATCATCCGATATATGGTGTTCACAGCAGTCAGAACTCGTGAATATTAAGACGAGAACAAACATGAATGAAAATCAAGATAAGCGCTTTTTCCCCTCACCATGCAAGACAGGAGTATGAATGCTTTGATCAAGTGTACTGAATGGCATTGGATAGACAAGACAATGATAAGACATACAAAATGGCATCAAATAGACAAGACAATGATCAGACATACAAAATGGCATCAAATAGACAAGACAATGATCAGACATACAAAATGGCATCAAATAGACAAGACAATGATCAGACATACAAAATGGCATCAAATAGACAAGACAATGATCAGACATACAAAATGGCATCAAATAGACAAGACAATGATCAGACATACAAAATGGCATCAAATAGACAAGACAATGATCAGCACATACAAAATGGCATCAAATAGACAGACAATGATCAGACATACAAAATGGCATCAAATAGACAAGACAATGATAAACATACAAAATGGCATCAAATAGACAAGACAATGATCAGCCATACAAAATGGCATCAAATAGACAAGACAATGATCAGCCATACAAAATGGCATCATATAGACAAGACAATGATCAGCCATACAAAATGGCATCATATAGACAGGACAATGATCAGCCATACAAAATGGCATCAAATAGACAGGACAATGATCAGCCATACAAAATGGCATCAAATAGACAGACAATGATCAGCCATACAAAATGGCATCATAATAGACAAGACAATGATCAGCCATACAAAATGGCATCAAATAGACAGACAATGATCAGCCATACAAAATGGCATCATATAGACAGGACAATGATCAGCCATACAAAATGGCATCATATAGACAAGACAATGATCAGCCATACAAAATGGCATCAATAGACAGGACAATGATCAGCCATACAAAATGGCATCAATAGACAGGACAATGATCAGCCATACAAAATGGCATCATATAGACAGGACAATGATCAGCCATACAAAATGGCATCATATAGACAGGACAATGATCAGCCATACAAAATGGCATCATATAGACAAGACAATGATCAGCCATACAAAATGGCATCAAATAGACAGGACAATGATCAGCCATACAAAATGGCATCATATAGACAGGACAAAGATCAGCCATACAAAATGGCATCATATAGACAGGACAATGATCAGCCATACAAAATGGCATCATATAGACAGGACAATGATCAGCCATACAAAATGGCATCATATAGACAAGACAATGATCAGCCATACAAAATGGCATCAATAGACAGGACAATGATCAGCCATACAAAATGGCATCAATAAAGGACAATGATCAGCCATACAAAATGGCATCATATAGACAAGACAATGATCAGCCATACAAAATGGCATCAATAGGACAATGAATCAGCCATACAAAATGGCATCATATAGCAAGACAATGATCAAGCCCATACAAAATGGCATCAAATAGACAAGACAATGATCAGCCATACAAAATGGCATCAAATAGGACAATGATCAGCCATACAAAATGGCATCAAATAGACAAGACAATGATCAGCCATACAAAATGGCATCAAATAGACAAGACAATGATCAGCCATACAAAATGGCATCAAATAGACAGGACAATAAACAAATGTAAACAAAATGGAAATGGGATAAGACAATAAACAAATGGATGGATAAACAATAAATGTACAAATGGAATGGGATAAGACAATGAACAAATGTACAAGTGGAATGGGATAAGACAATAAACAATGTACAAATGGAATGGGATAAGACAATGAACAAATGTACAAATGGAATGGGATAAGACAATAAACAAATGTACAAATGGAATGGGATAAGACAATGAACAAATGTACAAGTGGAATGGGATAAGACAATAAACAAATGAATGGATAAGACAATGTACAAACAATTAACAAATGGAATGGGATAAGAACAATTAACAAGATTAGTACAAATGGAATGGGATAAGACAATAAACAAATGTACAAATGGAATGGGATAAGACAATGAACAAATGGAATGGGATAAGACAATAAACAAATGTACAAATGGAATGGGATAAGACAATAAACAAATGGAATGGGATAAGACAATAAACAAATGTACAAATGGAATGGGATAAGACAATAAACAAATGTACAAATGGAATGGGATAAGACAATAAACAAATGGAATGGGATAAGACAATAAACAAATGGAATGGGATAAGACAATAAACAAATGTACAAATGGAATCGGATAAGACAATGAACAAATGTACAAATGGAATCGGATAAGACAATAAACAAATGTACAAATGGAATTGGATAAGACAATGAACAAATGTACAAATGGAATCGGATAAGACAATGAACAAATGTACAAATGGAATCGGATAAGACAATAAACAAATGTACAAATGGAATCGGATAAGACAATAAACAAATGTACAAATGGAATCGGATAAGACAATAAACAAATGTACAAATGGAATCGGATAAGACAATGAACAAATGTACAAATGGAATCGGATAAGACAATGAACAAATGTACAAATGGAATCGGATAAGACAATGAACAAATGTACAAATGGAATCGGATAAGACAATAAACAAATGTACAAATGAAATCGGATAAGACAATGAACAAATGTACAAAATGGCATCTGACAGACAGGACAATAAACAAATGTACAAAATGGCATCACGTAGACAAGACAAGACAACAAGTGTACAAAATGGCATCAAATAGACAAGACAATAAGCGTATAAAATGGCATCAGATAAACAATAAACATACATTTAAAATGGCATCAAGTAGACAAGACAATGAACAAACATACAAAATGGCATCAGATAGATAAGGCACTGATCAGATGTGTAGAACAACACCAAACAGACATGACATCCAGATTCGCTTCCATTTGACTCTGAAAGTCTTGATGAATTATCTGAGTTACATGATGAAATGTTGGGAAAGTTGACGTTTGTCAGTGGAAGCAAGCAGCAATGTAATAAAAACAAGTAATATTGTTCATCATTCTTAACATCCCATCAATAGAGGCTTGGTTTGCATAAAGGTGGACTTCACTACTTTCAGCCTGAGTGCCGAGGTTCGAATCTGGCTCAAGAAAAAGATTGTGCTTTCGGCCTCCAGTTCATTCAGCTGTGACTGGTTACCTGCCCATGGTCAGGATTAGAGAAGATAAAGCAGCAAAGGAGAGGAGATGGACACCACCTTCATAAGGCAGGCCCTAAAAGCTTAAACCACTGCACAGGTTTCCTACTGCGCTTGTTGCTCTGTTAGCAGTGGCTGGACCAGCACTGTGCATATGTCACTGAGCAGTGGTTTTGTAAACTCTGTTGCTTAGAGCACCAAGCTGTAAACACAGGTGAGCCACATTTCGTAATCGGGTCTGGTTTGGTTCTTTTGATAGAGCTATGGACTCGAGATATGATGTCGAACTTCAGTCCTGGCCGGCATCATTGAAAATTGGCCTGCCCATCATGTTTCCATCATTCTGGTTGTGTCAGCGTAGTGTGGCATAGATCCTGTTCCACCTGTCCCCATTTCAACACTTTGCCAGCGGATAGGGGTTTGTGCTGGCTCCGGGAGCCTGCTACATAATTGCTTGCAGATTTAGGTGGGGTGTGTATGGAATTGTCTGAGTTACAGTTTCAGTTTGTCAAGATGACGTCGTCGCGATCGGATGGAATTCCGTATGCACCCAGGTCGCCAGTGCCATGTGTATGGTGATCATAGCACAAGCCTTAAGCCTTCACATAAGCCCGTGAGCTGGCCAGGTCTTGAGGCCCTACCCAAAGGTCAACCGCCGGACAACGTTCCGTGCTGGAACCCAGGAATTGTCTGAGGGCACTGAATCCCTCATGAAACAAATTCCAAGCTCCAAATTCCGATTCTGTGGTGCATTACACATGGCTCTAGATGAAACATGGAGTATGGTTCTGCCAGACAGTAGTGAGGTCAAGTCTGGATGCACCTTACTGTTTTCTTTTGCATGTTTGTTTTGTAATTGGTCTTTGCATGTTTGATCTGAACAAAGTCATCTTGATGTATTTATTGATTTATATGTTATATAATGTCCTTAGTGTCTGTATTTATATCTGGATCTCTTTTAGTGTCACTGCCCATTGTTTCCTGTGTGATCTTTCAGCAGGTGCATCTGTCATATGTATCAAGCCGTCCATTGTTGATATCTTAATTGCTCATCCATCACTTCTGACTATCGATTATATGGCATCATGTAATTGTGTACATACATATTAGTGTATGTATCAGTAAACAGACAAATGAAACTGCAGTCATAACCATCATGTATGTATACCTAAGAAAAATTAAATTTTGACTGCATTTGATATAATAAATAAAGTCTTGTCACAAGAGCATTATACCCTGAACACAGAACAACATTTTTGTATAAGGCCATCGGCCTATTCTGATGGATGCGAGTGCATGATTTTTTTAAAGTTCATATTTGAGTGCAAAGTCAACAACAAAATAAATGTATTAGAACATAATACAGGGTGTAGGTAATAAAGCTAAGACAAAAAGAAAGTGTAACATGGACTATATCCCTGACACGGAAGTGTGAATTTTACTGCTGGACTTCATTTGGAAGTGTTACTGACACAATTATTGCTTGACCAGGGAATTCACCAGCAGGCAAGTACATCCCCAAGAAGAAAGTGCTGAGTGTAAAGAAAGGCTGGCGTACAGGGCATGGAGGTCGACTGGCCTTTAACATCAACATGAGGGTGAGTTCTCTTTTCTGGCCTGGATTTCTGTGTGGTTGTTGGTTTTTTTTGTTATTGTATGTTTGAATATTGTCTCCTTTTCTTCAGTCTACGTCTAACTGCCGCATGCCTTTAAATATGGTCGCCTTTTCCTTCTGTCTTGATGGTCACATTTCTTTTGAGTATTATCCTTTTCTTCAGTTCGCTTCTTACAGTCATTTCTCTTTCAGGACTCCCCTTTTTTTCAGTCCTTCTCTTACAGTCTCATTCAGGCAGGGGAACTCTCCTCTGATCCACGGATTACCAAGATTTCTAACTTGACTTCAGTCCACCTAACTCTCACATCCCTTTGAGTGTTGTCCCTCCTTTTCTTCAGTCCATCTAACACTCACATCCTTGAATGTTGTCCCTTTTCTAAAGTCCGTCTCAAACACTCGCATCTCTTTAAAATGTTGTCCCTTTTCTTCAGTCCATCTAACATTCACATCCCATTGAATGTTGTCCCTTTTCTTTTGTCCATCTCTAACACTCACATCTCTTTAAATGTTGTCCCTTTTCTTTTGTCCATCTCTAACACTCACATCTCTTTAAATGTTGTCCCTTTTCTTTTGTCCATCTCTAACACTCACATCTCTTTAAATGTTGTCCCTTTTCTTTTGTCCATCTCTAACATTCACATCCCTTTGAATGTTGTCCCTTTTCTTTTGTCCATCTCTAACACTCACATCTCTTTAAATGTTGTCCCTTTTCTTTTGTCCATCTCTAACACTCACATCTCTTTAAATGTCCCTTTTCTTTTGTCCATCTAACATTCACATGTCTTTAAATGTTGTCCCTTTTCTTCAGTCCATCTAACATTCACATGTCTTTAAATGTTGTCCCTTTTCTTTTGTCCATCTAACATTCACATGTCTTTTAAATGTTGTCCCTTTTCTGAAGTCCATCTAACATTCACATGTCTTTAAATGTTGTCCCTTTTCTTCAGGCCATCTAACATTCACATCCCATTGAATGTTGTCCCTTTTCTTTAGTCCATCTAATACTCACGTCTCTTTAAATGTTGTCCCTTTTCTTTAGTCCATCTAATACTCACATCTCTTTAAATGTTGTCCCTTTTCTGAAGTCCATCTGACATATTCACATCCCATTGAATGTTGTCCCTTTTCTTTTAGTCCATCTAATACTCACATCTCTTTAAATGTTGTCCCTTTTCTGAAGTCCATCTGACATTCACATCCCTTTGAATGTTGTCCCTTTTCTTTAGTCCATCTAATACTCACATCTCTTTAAATGTTGTCCCTTTTCTTTAGTCCATCTGACATTCACATCTCTTTAAATGTTGTCCCTTTTCTTTAGTCCATCTAATACTCACATCTCTTTAAATGTTGTCCCTTTTCTGAAGTCCATCTGACATATTCACATCCCATTGAATGTTGTCCCTTTTCTTTAGTCCATCTAATACTCACATCTCTTTAAATGTTGTCCCTTTTCTGAAGTCCATCTGACATTCACATCCCATTGAATGTTGTCCCTTTTCTTTAGTCCATCTAATACTCACATCTCTTTAAATGTTGTCCCTTTTCTGAAGTCCATCTGACATTCACATCTCTTTAAATGTTGTCCCTTTTCTTTAGTCCATCTAACATTCTCACCTGTCTCACCTGTCGGCGTCACCGGGAACAGTGTTGGCCGCTGCACATGATGTCCTCACAAGTTGCCTCCAGCACTCTCGATCTTGGCTAAGTCTGACCACCTCCTGGAGTTTCTTGCCACTGATGTTTGTGATGTTTCTAGC
This sequence comes from Monoplex corrugatus, assembly GCA_030674185.1. NCBI lineage: Eukaryota > Metazoa > Mollusca > Gastropoda > Littorinimorpha > Ranellidae > Monoplex > Monoplex corrugatus. The sequence continues at coordinate 51,353,734 of JAPXFY010000015.1, read as the reverse complement.
AAGTGATGCAGGTGGCCGTCCTCTGTTTCTCTTTCCTTCCACTTTACCTTGGAGGACAGTGGACATCAAGTCTGTTCTCTCATTACGGATTGCGTGTCCAACATATTTCAGTTTCCTCCGTTGTATGAGTACTAGAAGCTTGCGTGTAGTACCCAACTCATTCAGTATGCTTTCATTTGAGCGCCTATCCGTCCATTTGACCCTCAGCAGTCTTCGGTAAAACCACAGCTCTGCTGCTTCCACTCGTCTTTCATCCTCTTTTCTTTAGTCCATCTAACATTCACATCTCTTTAAATATTGTCCCTTTTCTTTAGTCCATCTAACATTCACATCTCTTTAAATGTTGTCCCTTTTCTTTAGTCCATCTAACATTCACATCTCTTTAAATATTGTCCCTTTTCTTTAGTCCATCTAACATTCACATCCCTTTTTTTTTCGAATGTTGTCCCTTTTTTCAGTCCAACTGCGACAGGAGATTAGCTCAGTGTTTGTTCGATTTTTTTTGCTTAGGTAAACTAATATTACCACAAATAAACTGGAAATCGGTGTACATTTTCATAATGTAATAAATCAAAATCCATTTTAATTATCATAGAAACCTTTGGGTTTTAAACCTTTGATTCCTGCAGCCTGTCCACCAGCATCCTGCATTGTCAACCATGCTAGCAAAGCAAGAATTTAATCTTTCGACTTCCTCACCCTATCCATCAGCATCCTGCAGGAAGCTGGTGGATAGGGTAAGGGAGTCAAAAGTTAAGTTTTTGCAGTTGGTGGATAGGATGTGGGAGTCAAAGGTTAAGATGCAGAAAGACAGAAAGACCAAACATTACTTAGTGTCATGTCTGTGACATAGAACAGAGTTTCTGCTAATAAATCCTTCTGTTGTGATAAGGAAATGAAAATAAAAGACATGAATGTGTTCAGCAGCCAGCCACAGAAATGAGCAGTTCCAACAGTGGACAAGAAACCAGCTCTTCAGCTGCCTCGCCCCCTCCACAACAAGACTTTGATGTTGAAATGGATACACCAAAAACTGATGCTACCAAGTGGAATGTGAGTAATTCTCTGTTAGTTTGTGACTGCATTCTTAGTTAACTTATCTTTTGGACTTTATTTGTGTGTGTGTGTGTGTGTGCGCTTTCTTGTTCAATACAGATTTGAGACTGCATTCTTTTACAGTTTTTTAAAGAGGAGAATAGTTTATAGTGAACCTCTGTGTGTGTGTGTGTGTGTATGCTGAGTAGCACAGAGGAGAAATGTAGGTCAGGGTTGTTTTTGTCAGCACCAGTCACATGTGAATCAGCCACTGGTGTACAGGTAAACACCGTTGAATACGACATTTGATTTTGTAGAAATCTGACAGGAATCGGGTTATTATGTGATTGACAGGAGTGCAATTTTTCATGAAGATTGAGTCTTGGTTGTAAAGGAAAAGTCATTTTTGGTATTGAAATTCAGTTTTCTTTGTTTTTCTCAAAATGGTGAACTGGAGAGGTTCAGTTTCCAAATCCCATAATTCAGAATGTAAACCTTTTTTTAAAATCTTTTCTCCATTAGAGAGAGTATAAAAATTACACTCAGATTCTGCAGTTTATTGAAGAGTGACCATCTGGTGACAAGCAACACATTCCGTGTTGGAAAGTCAATAATATGGTGTCTTCCTCATGTGTTGCCTAACCCTAAGTGACCGCTAACGTTCAAGCAAATACAAACCAGAAAAACACAAAAATAGAACATAATTTAGAATGTGTATTTAATATAACAAAACAAGACATGTGCAAGGTTTTGGCCGACTGAATAGATGAGATAATGAAAGGGTTTAGGAATTTTCTAACAACACAGTTGTTGTGCAGTCACTGTGACCATAGCTTTCAGTAGACAGCTTGATGATTGATTGTACCCAAATATGCAAGGGCTTGTGGAATGGAACAAGCTATTTTTCTTGAATTGGAAACCAGTCACCTCTGAAATGCCATGCTCATTTTATGCACATATGTGTGCATTATATGCAAGTTAAATGGTGACTTAAAAAAAGTTTTGATGTTGTCATGATTGCATTTTTTTCATGTTTTTATTTGTTCAATGTATGTTTTATTCTTGGTTCATCTTATTTGTTTGATATTGTAAGACTTAAGTAGGAAATTTAGGTCATGTAAGAGAGCATGAGCAAACATTCATTGTATGACCAAGTCTTCAGTCAAAGTGGATGTGTGTGTTTGACCTCTTGTTTCTTTTGTTTCGTTTATTTTTTTGTAGTTGTATTTTTGTTCTTCTTGAATTGTCTTCGTATTGGGAGAGTGACGCTTGCATTCATGATACATTCTTTTTCATCTTCCCAGGTGATGCAGGTGTACGAACTTGTCAAAAGCTTACCTGGATGCCAGGAATGTGCAGACGAGTTTCTTCGGCAGGAGATTGATGGACAGGCCTTTCTGTTGCTGAAGGAAGATCACCTCATGACAAACATGGGCATCAAACTAGGCCCTGCCCTCAAAATCTGCGCCCGCATTAACGCCCTGCGTGGAGAAGCGGATGACAGTACTACAGCTGCAAACCCTACTGTGTAGACGACTTTGTCACATTGTGGAACATTTGACAGATTACTTGATGCCTCTGTGCATTTGTTGTGCCCCATCCCACTTTGAGGTAAATGGGTACCCGTTCCGTTAGGAATGGGGCAGGTAAAGCACTGGAGAGTGGAGCGGGGCACCCACCCACATAAAGCTGGCCCTGAATGAGTTCACGGATCTTTGCCCTGTGACCGTTTAGGTTCTGTTGAAACCTTTGCCTTTCACTCATTGAAGGCCTGTACATACTGAGTTAAAATCCAAAAGTGAGGAAGATGGACTGTGGAGGACTTGGTAGGATTGGGGGGGGGGGGGGGTGGGAGGACTAGAAAAAAAGGGGCGAGGCAAGACTGGAGTGAATGGGCAAAGACTGAAACAAATTGGATAGAGATGGTTACGGTGAAGAAGGACAGTTTGGGGAGGGAGGGGTTCTTGGTGACTTCGTGTGGGCCAGCTGTACTGGTCGCTGTGGGCATTCTTGATCATGTATCTGAACTGTGCTTGTCATCATCATCATTATCATCATCATGTGCCCTGCCGCATGGCGCTGGCGATTATGGCCCTCCATATGTATCTGTCCCTTATCGCCGCAAGCACTGTGCTTGTACTGACTGAAATATGGGCTGGCTCCATGACAGCGGCGCATGTCTGTATATTCTTATATTTTCAGTCTGCCAGTGTATAAGTGCTTGAAGTAGTTGGGAGCTTTAATGACTTACGTTATGAGAAAAAGTACATGTATGCATCTTGTGTGGAGATAGAGAAGACGGGCTTCAATATTTCTGTACATAAATTGTGCTGTCCTTTTTTTTTTTTTTTTTTTTTTTTTTTCTCTGAAGTCTTCATTTTTGAATGTCACAATTTTATGTTGGTAACAATGGTACAGTGTTCAGGACTCATTGTAAGCCTTTGCTTGACGTTCTTCCTTTTGTTGTCTTTTCAGTGGTCAGAGATTAAGGAGTAGGGAATTTCTTGCTATTCAGCAGAGATTCACTGAAACTGGGTTTTTTTTTTCCCCCAGAACTGTGCGTAGCATGGAGAAAGGATGTGGTATTGCCAGAGTAGCTTGTTTGGTTTTTTGATGTGTGAGACAGTACAGTCTGAAGGTCCTATTGTGGTCAGCAGGGCCATATGACCCCCTGATGATACTGGGGACTCTTTCAGTACAAACGCTATCCTCGTCTTCTGGAAAATATGTGCCAAACATTTTCTCTTTGCCATTGCTCCTTTTCTGCCTTTTTTGTCTCTATTTCTGACTACTCCTCGTTTCTGTCTGTTGTCTGTCTGTCTGTCTGTCTGTCTGTCTGTCTGTTTCTGTCTGTCTGTCTGTTTCTGTCTGTCTGTCTGTGTCTGTCTGTCTGTCTGTCTGTCTCTCTCTCTCTCTTCTCTCTCTCTCTCTCTCTCTCTCTCTCTTATATATATATATATATATATGTATATATTGTATAGATAGAATATCTGTATCTCTCTTTTTCTCTCTCTCTAGCTGTAGATATATATCTGTGTCTTGTCTCTTCTCTCTCTCTCTGTTTTTGTGTTCCTTTTTTTTTTTTCACTGCTGATCCGATTTATAATTCTTCTAATGGAAACTCCCTGTGTTCAGTGCCTGTCAGAGACAGAGTACTCAGACCACATGACAATGCAAGTTGACCTGCACAGTTTGTGGCCTTACCACTAGAACAATACAGAGTCATGCACCAAAGACAGCATTGCTAGTATGTAGGCATATAAGAAAACAGCAAGAAAATTGAAGTTTGTTGGCGAAAATAACCAGTGAAAGAATCTCATCACAAATTTAATTAATTCTTACCATTTTAAATCATAATGATGTGTATTTGCAAGAAGACACATAGCTTGATTTTAGGTTTATAGAACTTTTCAAATGTTTTTCCTGTTAAAATTACATTTAATAAAGATACTTACCAGGACTTTAGACTGCATTCATGAGTCACACTAAAGTATGTGTATTGAATGTAATTTCAAGGGGGGAAGTCTTTTTCCAGTGAGGAGAGTACAATTTGAATCAGAGTGAATGCCAGCGTTCAAGCATACAGAAATCAGGGAAAACAACAAAATGCAGTGAGAATATTTGCTTGTTTGTTGGAACAAGTCAGGCACGAATTTTCAGCCAACTGGCCTGTTTCAAGTGTCCACAAAAGACAGCATAAAACAGATTCGCATAAAACAGATTCACTTGATTCGGCAAAAACCACAGATCAAAAGTTAAATGATCTGTTGTGTTTGTCCAAATTTTCCAGATATAAGCAGGGGTGGGACTTTTCCGTAATGAGACGGATTTCCGTATTCGAAAATTCCCCCCCTTTTTTTTTTTTTTTTTTTTTTTTCTCCCTTTTTTTTAACCGACCGAAATTGTTTCGTTTGAACCGGTTCGTTTCAGGGTCTTCTTTCAACAAAGGGAGTTAATAAATGCTGCAGGCGGAACTAACTGTAAGCGCTACTGTCCGCCATATTGTTTCTCAACACGCGTGTAAACCGGCAATTTACTGTTGAAGTTCTCTGTCTGACATCGACTGGATTATTGCGTTGCAGCAACCACTACTAGCTTTACAGATTGTGTGTGCCATCACAGCACGGTACTATCTTCGGTCTTAAATCTTTTAGTCACGCCGTCTTTTTAGGCTATTAGTGACTTGGGTGCGTGGCAGACCTGTTTACCTCCAGCATTGGCTGTTTGGGCGAAATAAATTTCTCATATGAAGCCATTGAAGGGGTTATCACGCTGTTATACTTTGAGGGTTATGGTTAGGGAGGGGTTAAGGGTTAGAAAAATAAGGATCCATAAAACCCTTCCAGAAACATGTCTGTAGTGTTGGTGTAACCCAAGGATAAGCCCTCTGTAATGCTTTGTAATAGACAGTTTGAAAGGAAACAAAAAAGGTATGATTTAGCACATTTTGTTTCATTTTAGAGCAGTTTTTATGGCTTTGATTTCAGATTTTCTTCAGCTTCTTGGGGGCGTTGCCCCAGACCCCCACCAGGGGCCTTGCCCCTGGACCCCACTGGGGCCAGGCGGCCCCCAGACCCCCGCCATTTTTTTCAGTATTCAAATTTTTTCTGAGTCCCACCCATGTATAAGGTATGATCCAAACAAAATGATAAAACCACTTTTACCCTACAGCAACGACAATCGATCGATTACAAGCAAAGTCGATAAATACTTAGCTGCTCAGGCGTACGAGGTGAGCTGGAAGATGGCTGCCGAGAAAAGAGGAAGAGCACATGTGCATGCGCAAGACATGAATACTCTCAGAGTTACGGTCCTTTCGACTTTATTGTTATGAGGCAGAAATGGCAAACTGCTGCCGCTAGTTGCATTTGTGAGCCTCGGTAAGTATGTTAGATTAAACGTAATTTTAGAAGGAAAATTTCCTTTTAATATAACACAAGCTCACTGATGTATTATTTCCATGGCCAAATCTTTCATCTCTTTCCCTATCAGAGATGACATCATCAGACAGTTACATCATAAAATGACATGGTGTCTAAAATATGTTGCATTTTGATGTGCTTCAGAATGGAGTCTCTACAAGCACTCGGAAAAGTCCTACGTTTTTGTGAGACTGCAGCTGAATGATTATGTCGTGACAGTTGCCACAATTCTGAACAAAGTTGCAGGAATCAAAGCTGCTGCTTCATGTTCAACAATCCAATGATGGAAGCCAGGACTCGAAAGTGGAAAAAATCCTGGGCAAGGCGCATTGTAAATCCTGTTATAACAAGAAGGGAACAACTCTGACAAGCCAAAGTGTTTTCAGAAGAGAGCTTGTAATGAAGTAAGGTGGCTGCTGTGTCCAAAGTTGTGAAGGAGGGTCCACATATCAGCATGCAAGAAGCAAGTGCAAGGCTTTCAGTTTCACATGGAACAGTTCAGAGAACTCTACATAATGATCTTCAGCTTTGAACGCTGACCACAAAGTGGGTGCGGCATAACCTGACAGAGAAATGGAAGTTCCAAGTCCAGTTCCAGTTTCTCAAGATGACGTCTCCGCGCTGGGAATGAATTTTATATGCACTAACGTCACAGGTGCCATGTGATGGAGAAGATCCAGACTGATCACGGCACAAGCCTTAAGCCTGTACATAAACCCATGAGCTGGCCAGGTCCTGAGATCCTATCTAGATAGTTCCAGAATCCTGGGATCACAGGGAAGTGAGGTGGCAGAGACTTCAACTTTTCCCGGGGCCATCACCAGCACCTTCGAATTCATATTCATATTCACATTTCACAATTTGAGCTGCATGTATCGTCAGGTAGGCAAGTTGGAGAAGATCTCTTAGTATGTGACGAAACACTTAGAGCATGTAATGTACCATGGGATAGGCAAGTTGGGAAGATCTCTTCTAGTATGTTGAGAAGATACACTTCTGAGATGTATACCATCGGGATAGGCAAGGTGGAGAAGATCTCTTCTAGTATTGAAAATACACTTCTGAGATGTATGTCCTATCGGATAGGCAAGTTGGAGAAGATTCTTTCATATGTGAGAAATAACATTCTGAGCATGTATGTACCTATCGGATAGGCAAGTTGGAGAAGATCTCTCTTCTAGTATGTGAGAAGATAACATGTCTGAGCATGCATGTAGAAAAATGGAGGAGAAATCAAATTCACTGACGGATGTGTCAGCCAGTGCACCAATTTGCTTAAAATGGATACAGGAGCACTATGGTGGATACCATAACATCCCAGACAATATATCCCTTTGAGTCCCACACACTATCAGCCAGCATACTGTATATTCAACTATGCTAACAAAGGAAAAACTTAACCCTTTGACTCCCTCACCCTATCCACCAGATAGGATGAGGGAGTCAAAGGGTTAAATTTTTGCAGTTGGTGGATAGGGTGTGGGAGTCAAAGAGTGAAGCCATGAAAGTGGTATGGAAACCTAGATCTTAAAAACTTGAGTATGGTAATGGACGCAGAGTGATTAAATGTTCCTCAGTTCCCTAGGCTTTTTTCCCCTTGGATGTTTCTTCATCCTCCTATTGAAAGTCAAATAGAAACCATGGACGTGGGGTGGATCTAAGGAGAGTTCTCTAGCATGATGTATGTATGTATCATGACCATGTATGATTTGATGATAGGCTACATTTTGAATTTAACTGATGTAAACACAGTTAAGAAATATATATATATCAGTCGTGATAGATGGATTCTTTTTATTGAGTGAGAGAAGAATTCCTTCTGTTGAGCTGGAAAAGTTTTCTTTTTCCAACTCAGCAGACATAATCAGCCTATCAGAGAAGTTAGGACAAACACAACAGATCAGAAAACTTCTTAGCTATCGTTTTCAGCCAAAACCTGGTGACAGCGTTTGTCTTTTCTGTACACTCAACAGTGGCCAGTTGATCGAAGAGTTGCACGCATCTCGCTTTTTGAATTTAATGAGTGTTCTAATTCTATTTTCATGTGTTTTTGCTTTAGGGTCTGGCTGTATGGATTCAAGTCTGACCCATAAAATTTGGTGGGTGCATGTGGCCTCCACTACGTCTGAAAATGTGTGAATAGTTGGGCGGCTGTGTAATCTTGTTTGAGGTTGGAGAAGCTAAGAGAAATCTTGGATATGGACCCCTCCTCAGAGGGTTTGATAGTTTGCTGGGTTACGGGAAGAAACACGAAAAAAGAATCAGAACGCGCATTTAATACAACCAGACAAGACGGGCACAAATTTATGGCCAACTGGCCTCTGTCAAGTGTAGACGTAAGATCACAAACACCAAATACAAAAATTAGTAGAAAACTACAAACTTCCATGCTGCTGCTTCGTCCAGTGATCCTACATCTACGCTTGACAAAGGCCAGTTAGTGGAAAATTTACGCCTGTCTTGTCTGGTTGTATTAAATACGCGTATTCTGGTTCTATTTTTTTCATGTTTATCTTGTCCCTGTTTGCTTGAACGCAGGCAGTCACTTGTTTTGGATTTATTGTTGCTAGGTTACATTTAGACTCATTTGAAAAGGCTCAAAAGAAAGTGGGAAAAAGTGAATGTTAACATTTGGTCATGTTTATTTCATTTTTGTCCGTCTTGTTCTGTTTATTTACTTAAAATATGTTTTTAACCTATGTATCATGTATGAAATATATGTCACAAGCAACAACAGCAAGTAGTGTTGAACTCGTATTTGAATCCTGTCTGATTTGTATTAAAGTACAACAAGTAGTTATACTGGGAGTGTACTTTGACTATATTGAGGTATGTGACCACTAATCATTTGGTTCTCTTACTGTATCCACCAGCTTCAGTGTGGAAGCTGGTAGACAGGTCGAGTTGATGGTCAGCTGTAGGAGTACAGATGACAGACTGCAGAAGTTTGTACTTACGTAATCATTGTTCATAAACTGTCAGTGTTATTATGCACTATGCAGTTATGTGTCAATACAAAAAAAGATTATGAACTATACTCCTATAATAAAAATGAAGAGTATCCAAAGCTTTTACTCTGTGTGTGTGTGTGTATGTGTATGTGTGTGTGTGTGGTGTGTGTGTGTGTGTGCGCGCGTGCATGCATGCATGTGTGTGTGTGTGTGCGCGTGTACGGAGAGGATGAATAGTTATGTGTTTTGAGGAGGGGGGATGAAGGATATCAGTAGGGATCATTGGGATTTTTGTGTGTTTTTTCCTTTAATTAATCAATTTATCATTTTCAGTGGAAGGATGCATTTTATGATTCTCTCTGTGCATGTTGTTTTTGTTTGTTTCGAGAGATTAGGGTGAAACAGACCCATATAATGGATTGTCCATCATAGTAGACATACATCTCAAGTGGGCCCCAAACATCAGGTTCAACCGACCATTCAGAATAGATTAGATCTGTTCTTTGGAACAGCCAAACATCAGGTTCAACACCCGACCATTCAGAATAGATTACGATCTGTTCTTTGGAACAGCCAAACATCAGGTTCAACCTGACCATTCAGAATAGATTACGATCTGTTCTTTGGAACAGCCAAACAGGTTCAACCCGACCATTCAGAATAGATTACGATCTGTTCTTTGGAACAGCCAAACATCAGGTTCAACCTGACCATTCAGAATAGATTATGATCTGTTCTTTGGAACAACCAAAGCAAAAATTACAAAATAAAACATTATCAGGAGAAGGTCCCCCCGTGGGGATGCCAGGGGTTCTCTCAGTATAAATAGTATCCCCACCTTCTGGAAATTGTGTGCTAGAAAGTTTCTCTTTTCTGTCATTCTCTTTGTTTCTGCCTTGTTCCTTTGCTTTCTGTCATTTCTACCTATCATTTTCTGCCTTAATGGTCCATTCACCTGTATGTGTTCGATAAAGTTTTCACATACGTTTTCTTAGGATTGATAATTTGGTACATAATAATAATAATAATAATAATAAGAGACCATTTATAAGCGCACATCTCTGCCTACGGCGGAGCTTATGACGCTTTACAATCATTCACTCACAATATTTCAATCTCTCGGACCTCACGTACGTACACTAAATACACAATACAAAGTAATAGAATAAATCCATAAAAATACTACATATGCTACAATCATACACGGATTCTCACGCAAGTCCAAATGCACCCCACAACCCCCACGGCTATACCCCAAAGTACTGTGAGGCATATTGGGCTCTATAATCACCCACCCCCACCCCCCACCTACCTACTATAACATACACACACACTAACACACCTTTTCTACTATTAGGCTGGGGGGAAATGAGGTTGAACTTACTGATAATATTTTTGAAAGAGGTGAGTTTTTAGAGCTGTTTTGAAAGAAGAAGTCGATTTTAGGTGTCGGATTTCAAAGGGAAGAGAGTTCCAGATATGGGGGCTGCGAAGGAGAAAGAGCGATGTCCAAATGTTTTTGTGCGCACGCGTGGAACACGGAGCAATCTGGTATCAGCAATGGAGCGGAGATTTCTAGAAGGAGTGTACACAGAGAGAAGATCAGCCAGGTAGCGAGGAGAGAGATCAGAGAAAAAAGAGTGGCATATGAGGCAAGCTTATAGTCAATGCGAACTTGAACAGGCAACCAGTGAAGGGATTTGAGATAGGTGTGACATGATCATGCTTGCGGGAACGAGAAACAAGTTTAGCGGCAGAGTTTTGTACTTTTTGAAGTTTGTCTAATTGATTTTGAGGACAGCCAGAAAAGAGGGAGTTACAGTAGTCTAATTTGGAGAGAACAAAGGCAGAAAGAAATGTTTTGGTAGTGTCTTCTAAAGTAAGTGGCGAATATAACTAATGCGTCTAAGGTCAATGTATGCTTTGCGGCAGACTGTGTACATGTGTTGAGAAACTCATGTCTTTGCTGAAGTGGAAGCCAAGATTTCGTGCTGTAGAGGAAAAGGGAATATCTGTTGATCCAACGGTAAGAGATGTAGGAGTGGTAGACGGCAGAGACTTAAAAGAGGAAGAACAGAGGACAGCTTCAGTTTTCTCGTCATTTAGTTTTAGCTTGTTTTCGAGCATCCAGATTCGTATGTCGGTGATACAAAGTTCGAGAGAGGAAATGGCTGGGTTTATGTTCTTGGGAGGAGTAGAGAGTTCAAGTTGAGTGTCATCTGCAAATGATTGATGTTCAGGAGAGTGAGACTGTATCAGGCCGGCAAGTGGTTGTGTATAGAGGACAAAGAGCACGGGGCCCAACACAGATCCCTGTGGGACCCCGTACAATAGTTCTTCAGATGTAGAGTTGAGGTTATTGACAAAGACTGATTGTGTTCTTTCTGTGAGGTAACGGAACCAGGAAAGAGCGGTGTGAGAAATGCCGTAACTGTATTGGAGTCTGTTAAGCAAAATGGTATGGTCTATTGTATCAAAAGCAGCTGAGAGGTCCAGTAAAGTTAGTAGAGAGACCTTTCCAGAGTCAAGAGCTAAAAGGATGTCATTAGAAATTTTGAGGAGCGCAGTTTCAGTACTGTGATGAGGACGATAAGCAGACTGAGAAGGAGAGAAGAGGTCTAGTCATTAAATATGTAAGTAATTGTTGGAGAACGACTTTTTCAAGAATTTTGGAAAAGAATGATAGGTTAGAAACCGGTCTGTAATTTTTCAAGTTGTTTGGGTCCAAGGATTGTTTCTTGAGGAGAGGTTTTACAACAGCTATTTTAAGACTTGATGGAAATATACCGGAAGAAAGAGAGGAGTTGATGATTACAGTGAGAGTTGGGAGCAGATCATCAAGAAACTGGAGAAACAGAGGGGTAGGAATGGGATCGAGGGAACATGAAGTGGGTTTTGATTTGAGAATGATGGTTTTAAGTTCAGACTCAGTAACAGGGTTAAACATGCAGAAAGTTGAAGTGGGGGTGGTGGAGGTAGGTCTTTTTACCAAAGGGGACAACGTGGCCTGATCTAATTCTTTTCTGATGTTTTTTACTTTGTCGAGGAAATACTTATTAAACACTGAAGGTAGGTCATTTAAAGGGTATGTGTTGGGAAGTAGAGATTTTTTGCTGCGGCAAGTGCATTTTTGGCTCCAGGGAAGTGAGATGCACGGAAGCAATATTAGGTAATTTATGCCTGTTTTTATATATATTTGGTGTCCTAGGTATGCTTATATTCATATTCAGGTGTGTTTTTCTAAATCCCCTGTGCGATAAATTGGACGGAGTGGTCAACACCAGGGGCATGTCCTTAGATTATGTGTGCGAATGTATTGATATGTGTACTTAATTTTCTTCTTTTTTTTTTTCCTTTCTTTTCTTTTTTTTTTTTTTTCTGTCGAAGTTTTGTATGTTTTGAAGCGGTTTATAGCCCTGATATGGCTCTATGCAGTTGGCTGGGCTTTAAACAACAATAACAACAGGAGAAGGCAGTTATGTATTTTCATCACCTTTCCTTCCAACGCCTGATAAGCACCCTAGCCTGAAAGAAATACTACCATCTGCTGCAGGAAAAAAGAGACAGCGTTGTGTAGGTTACACATGGATCATACAATCCTACACTCATTCGTACCTTTTAAAAAAATGAAGAAGCACAATAGTGTATACTGTGACAAGAGCCGTTGAGCATCAGACGCCTCCTCCTCGATTGCTGGAACTTGTATGATGTGAGACAAAAACACTACACGGTGGCCTCCTTAACCCTTTCGCATTAGCACTGCTAGATGTAAAGCTAACTCCTAGTATTCGCATTCGAATGTAGCATAGCGTCAGCACAAAGTCTTTCAGTAGTGAATGGAAAGTTCCTTGCATCCCAGAATGCTCGTACTATTTTTAGAACATTCAACGCGAGACTGACCAAGATTCTAACCACACACGCGATAAGACAGCAAGGCCAGTAGTGATGGAAATTCCCCACACATGTGCCGGAAAAGGTCGGGCGATCTCAACTGCTATGAACGGATCAGAACATTCTTCCGCAGGGCGGTTACCAGCTTTGTGAACAGCTAAGGGTTCAAGAACTTCCGAGACTTCCCTCCTGATGCAATTTTCCAGTTTTTACAAGAGATGAATAGATTTCACCTGATCTGATTTTACATCTGTTTTTCTTTAACCGCATTTTAGATTTGCAAGGTTAACGGTGAGCAAGGTTTTTAACTGTTGTCTTTTATCTTAATGGGTTGTCCATTTTTTTCTGACATGGGTTAGCCCTGATATGGCTCTAAAGTCAGCTGGGCTATAAGCAATATGAACTGAACTGAAGCAAAACAGCAAAACTTGCGGTGACCCACATCTCACATCGTTTCAAAAGGATCGAGTAAGAGTTCCTTCTGTTTCATTCTGACCAATCTGACCCCACAGGTTCAAAGGGTTCTCCAAAATCATAGGGGAGAAACAGCTCATGCGTCAGCTATTAAAGACAGGTATGCTTAAAACACACACACACACACGCACGCACGCACGCACGCACGCACGCACACACACACACACACACACACACACACACAACACACACACACACACACTGTTATTTTTGTTTATAATCCAGCCGATTGCGCACAGCCATATCAGGGCTATAACCGTTTCAAACCGAACTCAATACTTCAACATGAAAAGAAGGAAAAGAAAATTTAAGTACACAAATCAATGCATTCACACGCATAATCTAAGGAGATGCCCTTGGCTTTGACCACTACGTCCAATTTATTGCACATGGGATTTAAAAAACATACCTGAAATTTAAACATAATTAAGGATACTGAAACATACATAAAAATGGGCCTAAATAACCTTAAACTGCTTTCGCATATCTCATTCCCCTAGAGCTAAAAATGCACTTAATACATGTACCCAATTACCACCCCTAAGAGAAAATATGTAAGACTTTATTGAACACATACAGGTAAATGGACCAGAAAGGCAGAAAATGAAAGGAATGATGGAAAGGAAAGGAACAAGACAACAGAGAGTGACAGAAAAGAGGAAAATTTCTAGCACAGAAGTTCCAGAAGGTGGGGGGGGATACTATTTATACGGAAAGATCCCCTGGTATCCCCATTTGGGTACACACACACACACACACACATACACAACACACACACACACACACACACACATCACACACACTCGTCCCATTTCTCTCCTTAACGTTGTGTATAAATAGGTTGGCATGCATCTCGAACAGAAGCAAAAGGTTTTACCAATGCTTATTAACGAAGCTTGGACAGGTTTTATGGCAAACAGATAAATAGGAGATAATATACGATTAATGTATGATTTGATAGATTATTTAAATGTAAATAACATTCAGGTTGTTACTCTGTATTGAAATTATTTAAATGTAAATAACATGCCAGGTTTGTTACTCTGTATTGAAATTATTTAAATGTAAATAACATGCCAGGTTTGTTACTCTGTATTGATTTCGAAAAAGCTTTTGATTCACTTGTTTGGGGTTTTATGCACAAGGTTTTGAGAGCCTATGGATTTGGAAATGGCGTTTGTCGATTGATTGAAATTTTCTATAAAAACATAAAATCAACTGCTACTATAAACGGTCAGACTACAGAATGGTTTAGTGTAGAAAGGGGATGTAGACAAGGAGATCCAATCTCACCCTATGTTTTTATTCTTTGTGCAGAGATTCTAGCCATAATGATAAGGGAGGAAGACTCAACAAAAGGATACAGATTCATAGTGTAGAACACAAAATTTCCCAGTTTGCTGATGACACCCAATTAATAAATGCAGGAAATAAAACCTCTTTTGAAAGATCTATTCATATACTTGATACGTGTGGCACAGTTAGGCCTGTTCATGAATAGCAAAAAAACGCAAGTAATATGGCTCAATAGTGAGAGAAAATCACAACTAATATACTGTTACCACTTACAAATGATATGGAATCCTCCTCAGTTTAATTTGAGGCCTACATGACATTTTGTAATCATATATCACCTAAGAATTCAAGTGAACTGTTAGCCGAATCTGTCTTTAATAACGAAAAAATAAAGGCGGATAACAAAATAATCAAGAATAATAAACTAATAGAGAAAGGAATATACTGCATCAAACATTTTCTTAAAGAAAATGGCTGTTTTTCAACCTATGAAGAATTAGAAAATACGCTGATTGGCGTATTAATCATGTCACTTATAATGGATGGATATCTTCAATCAAACAATATTCAAAAACAACCAGATTTCAAATGAACAACACAAGTAGATTTTGAATGCGCCAAATGCAATAAGGCTAATAATGGGTGTACAAAAGGGAACAAGACTTTACTATAAATAAAATAAATTGGATGATAGCAAACCAAATTGTTGTTCAAAGTAGTCAGAGAAACTAAACATTAATATTTCGTGGGAAATTCATAGATTAAATGATGTCAAATTAAAATGGTTGCAAGTAAGAATAGTTCATCGGATTATTGCCACCAATATATTAAACACAATGGGTATAGCAACTACGACAAATTGTACATGGTGTAATAATGCAAGAGACTATTGAACATTTTCTGTGGAACTGTTACTGTGTCCGTAAGTTCTTGAACATAACAGAAAAACTAATCAACACAAAATGCAAAAATACCTTCAACATGAAAATCACACGAAACCTAGTGTTGTTCGGTGTTGATCAAAATGTAAAAACAGATATTACAATAATGCTTGCAAAATCATTTATACACAAATGCAAGGTAGACAATGGTTACCCTCACTGGATGATGAAAATGAAAGAAAGTCAAGCCTTCATCCTGACTGACTCGATGAATCTACTTCAAAAAGTGCCAAAATGGATTAGATACCCCAGACTGGCACAAGGCAATGAACAGTATTGACCTACAAAATCTCACGTGGATCTACTACCCTGGACATGCTGATGTTAAAAGGGAAGTGAAGGGCCGATAAACTTGCAGGCAATGCCACTACAACAAAAATTCTCCAGCTGGGAAAGTCTGAGGGCTTTAGACGCTTTAAATCGTACCTTCACGATAAAAATGTGTCATCATACCATCGAACGTTTTACCCAAAAAGGAATAGATTGAGGAAGTGGCTGGACATCTGCTTTGAAAGGAAAAACAAGCGCTACATAAATCAAACAGTGATATCATCTCGAAAGTAACATTGCACACACTCTTGCAGCGTGGAATGAAAAGTAATCATCATCATCATCAGTCCCGTAGTCTGGTTGACTGTTGGGGCACCACTGAAGATTTTGCAACCAACTTCCTCCACTCCTCACGGTCCTCAGCTTTCCGCAGAATGATATTCCATTCAAGGCCAGTCCACTCTCTGATATTGTCTTCCCATCTTTTTCTCTGTCTGCCTCTTCGTCTCCCTCCCTGAACGGTCTTGGCCAGTCCAGATGATCGTGTGACGTGCCCGTACAACCTCTGTTTGCGTCTTTTCATTGAGGTCAGGAGGTCTTCATATGGCCCGATGGCGTTTTCGATTCGGGTTTTCACTTCCTTATTGGTTATATGATCTTTGTACGAGATACCAAGGAGTTTGCAGAAGCATCTCATCTCCATTGCCTGTATCCTTCTTTCAATGTCTGCTGTTGTGGTCCATGTTTCGCATGCATACAAAAATATTGACATGACCAGGGAACGCCTCAGTCTGATCTTGGAGCCGATAGCAATATTCTTGTCGTTCAAGATGACTTTTAGCTTGGTCATTGCAGCTGTGGTCTGGGCAATCCTGGAAAGTACTTTGGGCTTTGATCCTTCATCTGGTACTATAGCTCCCAGATATTTAAATCTATGGACGGTCTCAAGTTTCTTGTTGTCTATGGTAATGCCAGTGCTGATGCCATTGGTATTATTTGTCATCAACTGGGTTTTCTCTGCACTGATCTGCATGCCATATGTTACACTTCAATAGGTGTTGCCCTATGGCCCTATGGAAATAGGGCCAGGTACACTAGTGAGTGATAGTATCAGGAAAAGTCACTCTAAGTGGTCGGAGAGGTAAACGTGACTGCCCAGGGCGAGTAGCTCTTTAGAAGTTACTGGTGATGGACATACACTGTTCATTACATATTCAGTAAACTAAAAGGGGCAGTCACACGACCATAATCTGCTGCCCAGCTAGTAAGAGAACTGAATGGTTAGTTTATCCTAGATATTGTAAAAAGGTGGACATCCCTTTAAAGGATTCACGCTTGGTCAGTTCCAATTTTTATGGCCAGCATAAAATTTGCATTATTTTGCATTATTTGATGCGAGGGAAGTGTATAAAAGAAAGGGCCTCCGACCCATGAGAGAGGGCGGGCCTCTGTAGCTCAGTTGGTTTGAGCGTCGGATTCACATGCTAATGGTTTGTGGGTTCGAATCCCGGGGTGCGCTACATTAAATCTGGCCTTCTCACTGTCCCATCTTAGCATCATTGTTGTTCTGGTGGTGTCAGTATAGGATTAGATAAGTCCCCCATTGCCCCCATTTTCCTGGGATGGTTATCCCCGTCGGCCATATCACCTGAGGTGGGTGCTGACGTAAAACTGAATCAAATCAATCAAAAACCCATGAGAGACACCCAATGGAGGCACCCTAAGAAGAACACAACGCGGGTTTTTCCTTTGGCAGTTAGTGCTGGGGGATAATTAGTTTTAGATTAATGAAGTTTGTCATGTGTTAAAAGGAAATAAAGTTCTGCCACCACGCCGTTTTGAGGCACGTTTTAAAAAAAAGATATGGTGGTAGATTAAGAAGAAAAGTATATTGACTGAGTGGTTCGTTTCCTTGAAAGGGTGTAGTACAACACATATGCTGTGGAGGCCTCATCAAGATGTTTTATCAAGCTGACTAGCTCTTGCTCTTGCCCAGCTAGTCCGTCAATGTCGTCAGCAAAACGCAAGTTTGTGATTGTTCTACTTCCGATGCTGACTGTTCCCTCGTGGTCTTCAAGTGTGTCAGCCATTATTCTCTCTAAGAAGATGTTAAAGAGAGTGGGGGAGAGCAGGCATCCTTGGCGTACTCCAACTGTGGTTCAGAACCATTCTCCTATGTTGTTGTCATGGTAGACTGCACTGGTCGCCTTTTCGTAGAGGCATTCTATGGTTCTGATCAGGTTGGCATTGATGTCGTACAGCCTCATGGTTGCCCACAAGGCTGTGTGCCAAACTCTGTCGAATGCCTTCTTGAAGTCCACGAAGACGTGGTAAAGGCCTTGCTGGTGTTGCAGGTATTTCTCACAGAGCAATCTGAGGTTGAAAATTTGCTCTGTGGTACTTTTTCCTGCCTGCTCTTCTTTTATTATCTCCTCAGCTTGTGGCTTCAGTCTACTCAGAAGGATTTTTAGCATGACCTTACTTGGATGGCTGATCAGGCTGATGGTACGGTAGTTTTGACATAGTTGTAGGTTGCCTTTCTTTGGGAGAGTGATGATCAGGGACTGGGTCCAAGGTGTTGGCCACTCACCTGTCCGCCTGATCTTATTGCAGATGATGAGTAACATCTATCATGGCCTCTCCTCCTGCCTGGACCAGTTCTGAGGGAATGTTGTCCACTCCTGCCGATTTCAAGTCGGCAGGAATGAAAAGTATTTGGGCTCAAACAGAGATAAAGGAAAAGTGAAGAAAAGGAAAAAGACAACTGGAGAACACGTTAAGTTTGCCATACAATCTGTATGTGCGTGTTTGTGGACTGTTTGTTGGTTGCTGTCCAGATATGTCTAAGTTTGTCATGATATAATATTTATATGTGTGTTCCCTCTCAAGAATAACAATGATGGCATTAATGAAACAAAGACACTGTTAACATGTGGATTATGACAAAAGACTAAACAATCGTCCATGGTTAACTCACACGTGTTTTGGATTTCTCTTTCCCTATTTGGTTGCTTTGACCCAGTTTGTTTCATGTGGGGGTTCTGCACGGGTTACAGTTCGCAATAAGAGACAAAAAAGTAGGTACTTTTGGTAAGAAACCGTTTTTTTCTGTTACGATCAGAGCATTGACATATCATTTTTGATTGATTAATATTTTTTCAAGAAAAAAATTATACAGTGGATCGTTTATAGTAAAAAAAATCAAATTTGACCAAAAAAAAAACCAAACCAAAACAAACAACAACAAAAAAACCCCAAAACAAACAAACAAACAATAACAGTTAATTTAACACTTTAACATGGAGCTCACCGAAAAATTCATCAACGGTAAACACGATTTTGGTGAGTTGAAGAGAAGCTAAGAATAGACGAGAACGTGACGCTCCTGGGATCGGGAAAATCCGCAAAAAAAGCCGCATCATTTTTTTTAAGCCGCAGGGGTTAAATAAAAGCTGGGGGGGAAAAAGTCGCGGCTTATAGCCCGAACTTTAGTGATACACTGTGAACTTTTTTCTCACATTCATTTAACCCATTGACTCCCACAACCTGTCCACCAAACCCTGGATTGCCAACCAGATTAGCAAAGCAAAAACTTAACCTTTGATTCCCTCACCCTAATCACCACCTTCCTAAGTTTTTTGCAGTTGGTAGATAGGGTATAGGAGTCAAAGGGTGAAAAAATCACCATGAACGACTGTAACTACTTAAAGAAACTCTGTGAAAAATTAAAAGCTAAACAAATGAGTAATTTATAGATAAATAACTAAATAAACTTCAGAATACGAACAATTTTAACAAAGTATTTAATTAAAAAAAAGATTAAACGATGAAGTATGTGTACTGTTACATACAGTGTGTGACTGCTTGCGCATATTTATTTCAAAGCAGGTGTGTACGTGTATAAGTGTGTATGTATGAGTGTGTGTGTGTGTGTGTGTGTGTGTGTGTGTGTGTGTGTGTGTGTGTGTGTGTGTGTGTGTGTGCGCGCGCGCGCGCGCGCATGGGTGTATGTGCATGTATGTAGGCCTATGTGTTAAAAACATAACCCCTCACCCACCACCCCCAAAACAAAACAAACAGAAACAGAAACAAAACAAAACAACACAAACAAACAAAAGCAAACAAACAAACAAACAAACAAACTAAACAGTGCGTCGCATTAAGCATGTAGTTTTCCCGTAAGTAACATTTTTATTATTTCTTGTTCATTTTCAAGCGGAGTGATTTGATATTTTGTGTTACGTTTACAAACAAATCATTCCTTTTATAAAGCTAATGGGAATAACCAGGAATCCGTCACTGCCAGTGAATAACACTTTTTTGTTTTGCTTTGTTTCGTTTTGTTTTTTGTTTTGTGGTGTGTGTGTGTGTGTGTGTGTGTGTGTGTGTGTGTGTGTGTGTGTGTGTGTGTGTGTGTGTGTGTGTGTGTGTGTGTGTGTGTGTGTGTGTGTGTGTGTGTGTGTGTGGTGTGTGTGTGAGAGAGAGAGAGAGAGAGAGAGAGAGGAGAGAGAGAGAGAAGAGAGAGAGTTCCCCCAGGTAGATTGTTTTGTGCACATGTATGGTCTACTGTCGTGTGTTGTGTTTATTGGAAAACAAACGTATTTTTCTACTGGTAGATTGCTAGAAGATGACGAGCATTCTTACCAACAAATGCCTATCAATTCACATCAGGAAGAGAGTTCTTGAATGTATGTAGAACTAATACTGCCGTATGTTTGTGAGGCGTGGACAGTCAACAACAAAGCCAGAACAAGATTGAGGCAGCCGAGATGTGGTTTCTAAGAAGAATGTTGAGAGTTCCATGGACAGCAAAGAAAACAAACGAGACAGCCTTGATGGAGGCAGACACAAGTAGATCACTCACAAGGAAGATTAGGAAAAGACAGGCAACATCTATAGGCCATTTTATGAGGAAGGGGGATTTGGAGCACCTGGTCACAACGGGAAAGCTGGAGGGAAAGAGATCACCAGGTAGACCCAGGGAGAAGATACTAGACGGACTTGCAGAGTGG
This sequence comes from Monoplex corrugatus, assembly GCA_030674185.1. NCBI lineage: Eukaryota > Metazoa > Mollusca > Gastropoda > Littorinimorpha > Ranellidae > Monoplex > Monoplex corrugatus. The sequence goes on along the minus strand of JAPXFY010000015.1, from coordinate 51,332,942 downwards.
CTGGGGACAAGGAGGGTGGAGGAGATGCTTGAGGCAACAAGAGTTAGAGACAGATAGAAGTCCATGATCGCCAACGCCATGCGGCAAGGCACCTGATGATGATGATGATTGCTTTGTGCATATGTACGGTCTACTATCGTGCGTTGTGTCATTTGGAAAATAGCGTATTTTCTAATGGTAGATCGCTTTGTACACATGTATGTCTACTATCGTGCGTTGTGTTCATTGGAAAATAAACGTATTTTTCTAATGGTAGATCGTTTTGTACACATGTATGGTCTACTATCGCGCGTTGTGTTCATTGGAAAACAAACGTATTTTTCTAATGGTAGATCGCTTTGTACATATGTATGGTCTACTATAGTGCGTTGTTTCACTGGAAAATAAACGTATTTTTCTAATGGTAGATCGCTTTGTACGTACGTACGATCTACTATAGTTGTGTTCACTGGAAAATAAACGTATTTTTCTAATGGTAGATCGCTTTGTACATATGTAGTCTACTATAGTGCGTTGTGTTAATTGGAAACAAACGTATTTTTCTAATGGTAGATCGCTTTGTACATATGTATGGTCTACTATAGTACGTTATGTTTATTGGAAAATACACGTTTTTTTTAAACTGTGGATTGCTTCGTGCATATGTATGGTCTACTATCGTGCATTATGCATATTCCACAATAGCTGTTTAACTATACAATCGTATCTTAGGACAAGCGTCAAGAGTAACCTAGGTTGATTTCTCACGTTCCATTGACTCCAACTGGGCCACAGTGAGCCAGCACATTTTTAACACTACTTCTTTGTAGGTCACAACTTTTTTTTTTTATTTGCTGCTCTAGGTACTTCATATTCAAGTTCACGTGCCATCCCACGCCACTCATTTCGGCTCTCCAGCACGACTTAAAACCCATCGAAAATGAGGTAATCTTGAATGCAATAGTACCACAGAAAGTGGGGACATTATTTCACAAGGCTGTGATGATGAGGATTGGGATGATAGCGATTATGCTACAGAGTTCCATTTGGGAATGAAGTTTTGTAACAGGGTTGTATTTCTTACGCTTTTTAAATTTTTTTTATTTATTTCTTCTTTCGTTTTCTTTTTCCTGGTGTCAACCAGGTCAGCAAGATACAGACACCTGCAGTTTGGGTCTGAAAAAAAAAAATTTTTTTTTGAGCGACACGCTCAATAAAGCATCCATAAAGTGGATGAGACTCAGACTCGACTGTGTGGTTCTTGTCTTCCCAGTGAGCATGCTGTTTAGAAATCAGAAATAAGTTGGAACCTTTTTTTTTTTGGGGGGGGGGGGGGGGGGTGGGTGGGGTGGGGGGCTGTTTTTTGTTTTGTTTTTGTTGTTGAACCAATAGACCATTGTGCTAACCGTTTCGCCTGCTGACTGAGCCACGTTTTTGCATCAAATCATATGCATTTTTAACCCTTTGACTCCAGCACCCTGTCCACCAACTGCAAAAACGTAACCCTTTGTCTCCTTCACCCTATCCACCAGCATCCTGCAGGAAGCTGGTGGATAGGGTAAGAGAGTCAAAGGGCTAAGATTTCGCTTTGCTAGCAGGGTTGACAATGCAAGATGATGATGGACAGTGTGCGGGAGTTGTCAAAGGGTCAACCCCTATCATGATTGCCAGTGACCGTAGTTTAAGAAAACAGTTAAATTAAAAGTAGCGACGAGAAAAGCTTCACAGTCTCCAACATGTTCGTATAAATCCTTTTGTTTTGTATAGCGCTGTTCTTCAAACTCAGTTGGACTCACTGCGCATGACATGTACAGATTTCTTTGTGGCGCACAGAAAACTCAAGCCGTCAATTGCTCTGACCACATTCCTCTACTTTGTTGCGTAGCCTGCACCTTTGAAAGGTGTGTATGCTGGGTGTTTACATGTTTTCATCTGTAAGCCACCGGACACTGACACAACGTACAGAATTTTTGACGTGCATTTTTGTTATTTCACTTTCGCGTTTACAGTATTATAATGCTTTTGATACAACAAAAGGGAGTAGAGTGGCAGAATGGTTCAGACGTTCGCCTGCCAATAACTAAACCCGAGGTTCCAGGGTTCGCTTCCCGTACAGGCCTCGACATTTCTCCTCAGTTTGACCGGAAAATTGAACTGAACGTCTAGTTCTTCGAGAGGGGATGAAAAACGAGTCGGACCCATGTGTCGTCTGGCTGCACACGATAAAGATCCCACGGCAGTTGAAAATCGAGAAGAGCAGGGCATTGCCTTGGCAAAAATCATTGGAGAGATAGTTTGATTTCCCAGGTCCCACCCCTGGAAAACCAATTAGCCTTCTTGCCTTTCTGAAATCTTGTTTAAAAAACAATATGAATATGAATTTGAAGTGAGGGCGAGGGGATGGGTGCGGCCCTCGTGGTGCTGGCCCCGGGAAAAGTTGAGGTTTCTGCCACCTCACTCCCCTACGACCTCAGGGTTATGGAACTATCTAGGTAGGACCTCAGGACATGACCAGCTCATGGGTTTATGTGCAGGCTTAAGGCTTGTGCCGTGATCTTTATACACACGGCACCTGTAACGTTAGTGCATATGGAATTCATTCCGAGCGCGGAGACGTCATCTTGAGAAATTTAAACTAGAAAACCAAAACGATACAACGTAGTAGGTTGCCATATATCATTTTCGAACAAGACCGGCAAAGCAAATTTAAGTTCATCAAGTCAAAGGCTTTTTTTTCCAAGTCGATAAAAGCGACATACAACTTTCGATTAGAATTGAATTGTTTCTCTAAAGAGCGTAAAAAGATGGTCTATAGTAGAGCAACCTTTCTGAAACCAGTTTGTTGCTGACATTTTATATTATTTTCTTCTACCCAAACTTTCAACTCTCTTGTTTGGGAACAGTATTATAAATTTTACTGCTGATGTCGCACAAGAAAATACCGCGATAATATGCAGTTGTCATTAACGTTTCCTCTTTTATACAATAGTAGGATAACTGAACATCTACTAATATGAACAGCATTACTTTTACCTATAGGTTCAAAATAAGTTTCTGTTGTCATATAGAATAAAAAAAATGATGTTTTACCGGTAGTAAGAAACTTTTGGAGAGAGCCGGACAACAGAAGGTCCTCAGAGGAGAAACCCCCATCAAGCAAGGATATCGGCCCTTAACTCCTGACGCTCTCAGGGGGCCGGGCAGCATCCAGATCATGACTCCTGGATGCCCCTCTGTTGTCGCCATATTTAAAAAAAAGATGTTCTACCATTTAAAATCTCCAGATAAAGCGCAATGCAATCATTCTGTGCAAATGCAATTATCCAACATAGTTATACCATCTGTACCAGTACCCAGCTAGGAATGATAACGAGAACCCTCTATTGTAACACACACACACAAAGACATATAAAACGTCTTTGATAATACCAAACAAAACATTATCAGTTAGAAAATAGTACGAAATTACCCGTTTTAATACTCAACTACCCGACGAAAAGCATGATCCCGTTCTTAATAAAATATACCACTCCACCAGAGGATCTGCTAGGACCTGATAGTCTTACGGCAGGTTGACAGTACACTAAATTCATTCAACACATTAAATGTCGAATTCAAAGATTTGATAGACATTTCCACAAAACAGATAAAATGAAAAGAACAAAGGAGA
>JAPXFY010000015.1:51321793-51324293 GCA_030674185.1 Monoplex corrugatus | reverse complement strand
GAGAGAGACAGAGAGAGAGAGAGACACAGAGAGACACCCAGAGAGAGGATCAGAACAATCATCTATCTACACTTCACTGGCACCTTATTCTTAGAGAGAGAGAGAGAGAGAGAGACAGACAGACAGACAGACAGACAGAGAGAGACAGACAGACAGACAGGCAGAGAAACAGTGAGAGAGAGAGGCAGAGAGACAGACAGACAGACAGAGAAACAGAGAGACATATGTATATATATATATATATATATATATATATATATATATATATATATATATATATAGAGAGAGAGAGAGAGAGAGAGAGAGAGTTCAGACTTCAGACTTCAGACTTAAGAATTCAGATGATTTATTCATATAAGCCACAGCCCCTTAGAAGGGGAATGCACATAATTATGCATTCTCACCATCATACAAACATTAACTAGGCAATAAACTATATTTCTAATTTGAAATGTTTTATACACGTGCATAACAAATAAGCGAAAAGGACATAAGATGCAAACATTCTAGTCATATTCGAGCCTTGCGTCCGTTGGGTAGAATTAATTAAAAAAAAAAAAGACTAAAGAAATTGCTGTCTTTCTAAATGTAAGCGCTTTGTATAGAAATAAAGCTAAATTTCGGACAACTGCAGAGGAAGTTGATGACATCAATAAAGTGAATTTAAATAAGGAAGGTTGTCTATAATATTTTGAGCTTATGGATTTCTCACGAATATCATGGAGTGCTGGACAACATAATACAAAATGTACATGTATTCCATCTTTTTTTTGATATTTTGCACAATGGACATAATAGATCACTATCACTATGTGCTCTGTATCTAAAATAATGAACTGTTATTTCTGATGTACCTAACCTAAATCGTGTCATTGTATATTTTAGATGTCTGTCCCTGTCTATCTCTAAATATGGTTTCAAATCATGCATACAAGAAAAAGTACTGTATATGTTATACCTCTCACTATTTTGAGTATGTTCGTTCCATTCCTGCCACCTACAACCAATTAAACGTTGACGAAAAACACGAATGAATTGATTCAGTCTGCCAACACCTTGACAAAACCATACAACACCAAAACCATATTTAAACAAGCAAATACGTACATTAGACACCCATTTTTGCTTACCTTTAGCATCTAAATCATATAACATAGTGTATGCTTTTCGTGGAATTCTATGGTTTTTCATACGCAACACAAATAAACCATAACGAACACAATTAACTGCAGAGTTTATGTATATGGCAAGACGATTTGTTTCACCATTACAAGATCATTGAGACACAGAGAGAGAGAGAGAGAGAGAGAGACAGACAGACAGACAGACAGACAGATAGACAGACAGACAGACAGAATGACAGACAGGCAGACAGACAGACAGGAAATCAGAGAGACAGACGCAGAGAGAGAGAGAGAGAGAGAGAGAGAAAGACAGAGACAGAGAGAGACAGAGAGAGGCAGAGAGAGGCAGAAAGAGACAAAGGCACAGAGAGAGAGAGAGAGAGAGAGAGAGAGAGAGACAGACAGACAGACAGACAGACAGACAGACAGAGAGACAGAGACACAGAGAGAGACAGAGAGACAGACAGACAGACAGACAGAAAGAGAGACATACAGACATGCAGACAGACAGACATATAGACAGAAGGGAGGATATTCATGCTTCTTCACCGTTCTATATTTACCGTCTTCGTCACCATTGTCAAGATCAGCGCAGAAAACCTACTGTCATTACTATCAACGGAATCACGTACACCGAATAGTGAGTCAATGACTTCAAAACAGACTGGAATAGAATTACTGTGTTGACACCACTGTGAAGTAGGGATAAAGACAATTGATACACCTTTTGAACGTGCACAGATATACACCTTTTGAACGTGCACAGATCATGTACTCCTAAGCCACCACAACCGCAACCTCCTCCCCCCCCCCTTCTTCATACTGGATCACAACCGTCATCTATCTACACTTCACTGGCATTTTGTTCTGAGAGAGAGAAAGAGAGAGAGAGAGAGAGAGAGAGAGAGAGATAGAGAGGCAGAGAGAGAGAGACAAAGGCAGAGAGAGAGAGACAGAGAGAGACATAGAGAGAGAGAGAGAGAATAAGAGAAACAGAGGCAGAGAGAGAGAGAGACAAAAGCAGAGAGAGAGAGAGAGACAGAGAGAGAGAGAATAAGAGAGACAGAGGCAGAGAGAGACAAAGGCAGAGGGAGAGAGAGACAGAGAGAGAGAGACACACAGAGAGAGAGAGAATACGAAAGAGAGAGAATACGAGAGAGAGAATACGAGAGAGAGAATACGAGAGAGAATACGAGAGAGAGAGAGAGAGACAGAGAGACAGAGAGAGACAGAGAGAGAGAGAGACACAGAGAGACACCAGAGAGAGGATCAGAACAATCATCTATCTACACTTCACTGGCACCTTATTCTTAGAGAGAGAGAGAGAGAGAGAGAGACAGACAGACAGACAGACAGAGAGAGACAGACAGACAGAC
>JAPXFY010000015.1:51301793-51311793 GCA_030674185.1 Monoplex corrugatus | reverse complement strand
AGCCTATAGCCTTGGGACAATTACCAGCTTGATATAGCCTTGGGACAGTTTCCAGCTTAATATAGCCTTGGAACAGTTACCAGCTTGTAGTCTTTGGAACACTTACCAGCTTATTGCCTTTGGAACACTTACCAGCTTATTGCCTTTGGAACACTTACCACTTATAGCCTTTGGGACAGTTACCAGCTTATAGCCTTGGGGACACTTACCAGCTTACAGCCTTTGGGACACTTACCAGCTTATAGCCTTTGGGACACTTACCAGCTTATTGCTTGGGACATTTACAGCTTATAGACTTGGGACACTTACCAGCTTATTGCCTTTGGGACATTACCAGTTTATAGCCTTTGGGACACTTTTCAACTTATAGCCTTTGGGACGCTTACCAGCTTATTGCCTTTGGGACACTTACCAGCTTATAGCCTTTGGGACACTTACCAGCTTATTGCCTTTGGGACACTTACCAGGTTATAGCCTTTGGGACACTTACCAGTTATAGCCTTTGGGACACTTACCAGGTTATAGCCTTTGGGACATTACCAGCTTATAGCCTTTGGGACACTTACGAGCTTATTGCCTTTGGGACACTTACCAGCTTATTGCCTTTGGGATACTTACCAGCTTATAGCCTTGTTATACTTACCAGGTTATAGCCTTTGGGACACTTACCAGGTTATAGCCTTTGGGACACTTACCAGGTTATAGCCTTTGGGACACTTACCAGCTTATAGCCTTTGGGACACTTACGGGCTTATTGCCTTTGGGACACTTACCAGCTTATTGCCTTTGGGATACTTACCAGCTTATAGCCTTGTTATACTTACCAGCTTACAGCCTTGGGACACTTACCAGCTTATTGCCTTTGGGATACTTACCAGCTTATAGCCTTTGGGACAGTTACCAGCTTATTGCCTTTGGGACAGTTACCAGCTTATTGCCTTTGGGACAACTACCAGCTTATAGCCTTTAGGACACTTACCAGCTTATAGCCTTTGGGACACTTACCAGCTTATTGCCTTTGGGACAACTACCAGCTTATAGCCTTTAGGACACTTACCAGGTTATTGCCTTTGGGACAGTTACCAGCTTATTGCCTTTAGGACACTTACCAGCTTATAGCCTTTGGGACAACTACCAGCTTATAGCCTTTAGGACACTTACCAGGTTATTGCCTTTGGGACAACTACCAGCTTATAGCCTTTGGACACTTACCAGCTTATAGCCTTTGGGACAGTTACCAGCTTATTGCCTTTGGGACAACTACCAGCTTATAGCCTTTAGGACACTTACCAGCTTATAGCCTTTGGGACACTTACCAGCTTATTGCCTTTGGGACAACTACCAGCTTATAGCCTTTAGGACACTTACCAGGTTATTGCCTTTGGAACACTTACCAGCTTATAGCCTTTGGGACAGTTACCAGCTTACAGCGTTGGGGACACTTACCAGCTTACAGCCTTGGGACATTTATCAGCTTATTGCCTTGCGACACTTACCAGCTTACAGCCTTGGGACATTTATCAGCTTATTGCCTTGCGACACTTACCAGCTTACAGCCTTGGGACACTTACCAGCTTATTGCCTGTGGGACATTTACCAGCTTACTGCTTGCGACATTTACCAGCTTATAGCCTTGGCACACTTACCAGCTTATTGCCTTTGGGACATGTACCAGTTTATAGCCTTTGGGACACTTTTCAACTTATAGCCTTTTGGGACACTTACCAGCTTATAGCCTTTGGGACACTTACCAGCTTATTGCCTTTGGGACATGTACCAGTTTATAGCCTTTGGGACACTTTTCAACTTATAGCCTTTTGGACACTTACCAGCTTATAGCCTTTGGGACACTTACCAGCTTATTGCCTTTGGGACACTTACCAGCTTATAACCTTTGGGACACTTACCAGGTTATAGCCTTTGGGACACTTACCAGGTTATTGCCTTTGGGACACTTATCAGCTTATAGCCTTGGCCACTTATCAGCTTATAGCCTTTGGGACAACTACCAGCTTATAGCCTTTAGGACACTTACCAGGTTATAGCCTTGGCCACTTACCAGCTTATAGCCTTTGGGACACTTACCAGGTTATAGCCTTTGGGACACTTACCAGGTTATAGCCTTTGGGACACTTACCAGGTTATAGCCTTTGGGACACTTACCAACTTATAGCCTTTGGGACAACTACCAGCTTATAGCCTTTAGGACACTTACCAGGTTATAGCCTTGGCCACTTACCAGCTTATAGCCTTTGGGACACGTACCAGGTTATAGCCTTTGGGACACTTACCAGCTTATAGCCTTTGGGTCACTTATCAGCTTATTGCCTTTCTGGACTATAAGATATCGCCCGTGGAGCAATCTGGCTTGTGGAGTAACAGACGCTACGTGACACCATTCAAGTCATGAGGGAAAATGACCCTGAGCACCCTCACGCACGCACACTTACACACACCCCGTACCACACACACACACACACATTTACGCACGAGACACACTGTTTACAGAAGACAACAGGCACACGTCCGCTTGCGCGCGCATACACGTAGACAAATAAAACACACACGTACACACAGAGCTGATGGACATTCACAGGCAGAGCTGTGCTTGTCAACAAGATGATCCATTTGACGCGGTCAATTCAGTGAAAGGACACACACAGACAGCGGCAGTCTGCAAAAAGATTACTGTGTGGTGTGCTAATACTAACTAGTAAAAATAGTAGCCGTACACTTGTGGAGTTGGTTTTTTTTTTGAGTGTCCGGATTTCGTGTGAAACTTGAGTTTGGTTTGAAGTTTGTTGATGTGGAAATCCGTGAAATCTAAGTAGGGTTAGGGTTACCATGCATTAGTCAGCGGCTGTTGGAGTTTGTGAAATTTTAAACTAAAGGAAAGGTCTACATTAGTACGGCTGTTGGAATGGTTGTGTGTGTGTGTGTGTGTGTGTGTGTGTGTGTGTGTGTGTGTGTGTGTGTGTGTGTGTGTGTGTGTGTGTTTGTATATGTGTGTGTGTGTGCCGCGCATGTGTGTGTGTAGTGTGTGTGCCCTGCATGTGTGTGTGTGTGGTGTGTGTGTGTGTGTATGTGTGCTGCGCTGTGTGTGTGTGTTGTGTGTGTGTGTGTGTGTGTGTGTGTGTGTGTGTGATGCTGTACGTGTGTGTGAGATGCGTGGTGTGTGTGTGATGCGTATAAGTGTATGGCCTGCGTTTGGTGTATGTACTGAGATAGAGTGCATAGAGAGAGGAAGAAAACGAGAGTGTGGCAGCAGCCACAAATATTTTGTTGTTGTTGAAAATGAATTAAGTGTGAACAATGGCAACACAGTCAGGTGTTTTTTCAGTTCATCGAATGAGGAAAGCGTCTGCTGTTTTGTCCTAATTTTTCTTCGTTATTATTATTATTATTGTTTATTTTATTATTATTTTATTATGTATTGTTGTTTTTGTTTGTTTATTTTATTATTATTTACTATTATTATTATTATCTCATTATTAGTGTGTTGTTTTTATTATTATTTTGTTTTGATTTTTGTTTCTGTCTTTGCTTGACAAAGGCATGGCGACATTTCTGCCATCTTTTTGTTTAGTAATTACATTTCGTTTCATTCTCTGAGTGTGTGTTTGTGTTGTGTGTGTGTGTGTGTGTGTGTGTTGTGTGTGTGTGTGTCTGTGTGTGTGTGTGTGTGGTGGTTGTGTGTGTGTGTGTGTGTGTTGTGTGTGTGTGTGTTGTGTGTGTGTGTGTGTGTGTGTGTGTGTGTGTGTGTGTGGTGTTGTGTGTGTGTGTGTATGTGTGTTGTGTTGTGTGTGTTGTGTTGTGTGTGTGTGTGTGTGTGTGTGTGGTGTGTGTGTGAGTGTTGTCTGTGTGTATGTGTGGTGTGTGTGTGTGTGTGTGTGTGTGTGTGTGTGTGTGTGTGTGTGTGTGTGTGTAGTGGGATGAGAGAGAGAGAGAGAGAGAGAGGAGACTGAAGAGAGAGAATGAGGTGAGGAGTGTGTGTGTGTGTGTAGAGAAGAGAGAGAGAGAGAGAGAAAGATGAGAGAGAGAGAGAAGAGAGAGAAGAGAGAGAGAGAGAGAGAGAGAGAGAGAGAGGTGTGTGTGTGAAAGAGAACGAAAGAAAGTGATACATGTACAATAATGCTGCTAGAATCTGTGATAGCTGAAGGTGTGTGTGTGTGTGTGTGTGTGTGTGTGTGTGTGTGTGTGTGTTGTGTGTGTGTGTTGGTGTGTGTGTGTGTGTGTGTGTGTGTGTGTGTGTGTGTAGTGTTGTGTGTGTGTGTGTGTGTGTGTGTAGTGTGTGTGTGTGTGTGTGTGGTGCGTGCGTAGTGTTGTGTGTGTATGTGGTGCTTGTGTGTGTGTGTGTGTCTGTGTCTTTGTGTGTGTTTTCTGACAACGGTCAAGGTTAATAATGAGCAATAAGCTAGTATCCGTGTGAGTGCACCACATGCTTGACTTTGTACTTTGCTCTGTTCCTGGTACCACCACAAATCGTCTTGCCACTCTTTCCCGTCGAGATGGTCATCTGTCTAATTTAACTCTCAGAAATTTTGACTGAGGTCAGCGTGGTGAAAATAATACATCATTTTAATAAATAGATATTCATGATAAATTTTATGGTGTCCTGAGCTGATGTAATCCAGATAGTGTACAGGTAGTGTGGAGTTGGGAGTTTGTTCGAGAGGGATTCAATCCCCTGTGGGGGGGATTTCGGGGGCTCTTTCAGTATAAATAGATTCCCCCGCCTTCAGGAAATTCTGTGCTTGAAATGTCCTCTTTTCTGTCGCTCTCTTTGTTTCTGTCTTATTCCTTTGCTTTCTGTCATTTCTTCCTATCGTTTTCTGCCTTGCTGGTCCATTCACCTGCATGTGTTCGATATAAAGTCTTACGTACTTTCTCTTAGGATTGATAATTGGGTACATGTGTTGGTGCATTTTTGACTGTAGGGAGGTGAGGTGTGCGAAAGCGATTTTAGGTAATCTATGCCCGTTTTTATATGTGTTTTGGTGTCCTTGGGTATGCTTAAATTTGTATTCAGGTGTGTTTTTGATATCCCCTGTGCGATGGATTGGACGGAGTGGTCAACGCCGGGGGCATGTCCGTGGATTGTGTGTGCGAATGTATTGATATGTGTACTTAAGTTTCTTTTCTCTTCCCTTTTTTTTTTTCCTGTTGAAGATTTGTATGTTTTGAAATGGTTATAGGCCTGATGTGTCTCTATGCAGTCGGCTGGGCTTTAAACGGTAGCAATGACAAACAACAAACAAAAAAAGAGGGATTCATCGCATTCGGATAATAACATATTGCGTTCCACCCAAACCTGCCAGCAATTATCTGGCAGACTCCGTGAGCCTGCGCAAAACCCTATAGCAACGACAAGGTCTTGAAATTGAAAGTAAAGAGAGAAAATCTATGAGACTCTGTAGCTGACACCACCAGAATGATGGCAGCATGAAGCTGTCGGACAGCGAACAGGCCAGTTTTTAACCCTTTCACGCCCTCGCCCTGAAGGAAGCTGGTGGACAGGGTGAGGGAATCAAAGGGGTTAAGTTTTTTACAGGGGTTGGCAATGCAGTTTGCTGGTCAGGGTGCGGGAGTCAAAGGGTTAAGCAGGCTGGTTGATTGGCAAATGAAGGTTACTGATGGACAGGGTGTGGTTAGTCATAAGGTTAACCCTCTGACTCCCGCACCATGTCCACCGGCATCTTGCACTGTCAACCAGGCTAGCAAAGCAAAAACTTAACCCTGTGACTTCCTCACCCTATCCACCAGCTTCCTGCAGGAAGCTGGTGGATAGGGTGAGGAAGTCACAGGGTTAAGTTTTTGCAGTTGGTAGATAGGGGTGCGGGAGTCAAAAGGGTTAATGTTGCAGGGTGGGATTGAACTCGAGATATCAGATCTGAAATCCCCGGCTCTGTCAAATGAGCTGACCAGCCACGTAGACGTAGAAGTGTCTCTGACAAGGGATACAAGGAGGCCAGTCCTCAGTCAGTGAATTGTCGGACTAACCTCAGTAAACTTGAAAGTATCATATCATCATCATCATCATCATCATCATCATCATCATCATTATCATCATCATCATCATCATGTACCCTCCCGCATGGCGTTGGTGATCATGGCCTTCCACACGAATCTATCCCTTTGTCGCTGCAAGTACATCTCCCCACCCTCTCTATCTTCATCCACTCCGCAAGTCCGTCCAATATTTTTTCTCCCTGGGTCTTCCTGGCGTTCTCTTTCCCTCCAGCTTTCCTGCTGTGACCAGGTGATCTAATTTCTTTTAGCCTCAGAAAATGTCCCATGAATACTTGAATGTAAAGGAGGACAAACGTGTTTGTCAAGTAGGGGGCAAACGGCCAACTTCCAATCGGAACGTCGTGGATTCGATCCCACCGACACCTCCGAAAAAAAAATTGTTGATGGCTCGCTAGAAGCTGGCTCTTGTGACATCAAAGTCTCTTTCTCCTTGTCTAAATGTTTTCCCGTTTTCAATGGCATCCGCTGCTTTTGTAAGTTGTTCCACAGGCTGTTCTGCCCTGTCGGTGTTCCGTTCATATGATCCGACCATTTGAAAGAGTCGATGTGAATGTGATTGTTTATTGTTATTAATGTTGCTTAAAGCCCAGCCGGCTGCGTGGAGCCATATCAGGGCTATAACCGCTTCAAAACATACAAAACTTCAACAGGAAAAAAAAAGAAGAAAATGAAATAGAATTAAGTACACATATCAATGCATTCGCGCACATAATCTAAGGACTTAAAAAAAAAGAAAAACAAATTAAGTACACATATCAACGCATTTCCGCACGTAATCTAAGGACATGCCCCTAGCGTTGACCACTCCGTCCAATTTCTCGCACAGTGGATTTAAAAAACATACCTGATTACAAATTTAAGCATACCTAAGGACACCAAAACACATTATAAAAAAGCATAAATGACCTAAAATTGCTTCTGCATTTCTCACCTCCCTAGAGCCAGAAATGCACTTAAGTTAATACGTGTACCCAATTATCAATCCTAAGAAAAATACGTAAGACTTTATCGAACACATACAGGTGAATGGACCATTCAGGCAGAAAGTGATAGGAAGAAATGACAGAAAGCAAAGGAGCAAGGCAGAAACAAAGAGAGTGACAGAAAAGAGGACATTTCCAGCACAGAATTTCCAGAAGGTGGGGATACTATTTATACTGAAAGAGCCCCCAGCATCCCCACTGGGGTGGGGGGGGGGGGGGAGACCTAGTGAAGTAAAGGTGGAAAATTGTACATCTCTACCAAGTGGAGAAAAGGTGGGAAACTGTTCCAATCTTCTGTGGAGCTGTACCAGCGGCTGAACTCCCTTCCCTTTGTATACACGCTTGCATAATATCAGTCACGCGTGTTAAAGATTTTTTTATTTTGTGAGGTGTCTGTGTTGCTCTGTGTGTGTTATGTATGTATGTATGTATGTATGTATGTATGTATGTATGTATGTATGTATGTATGTATGTATGTATGTTATGTATGTATATGTATGTATGTGTGTGTATGTTGTGTGTGTGTGCGTGTGTTATGTTTGTGTGTTTATGTGTGTGTTTGTGAGAGTTTGTGTGTGTGCGTGTGTGTGCGTCTGTGTGTTTGCAATTGCGTGTAATATATATATATATACATATACACAGATATATATATACATGTGTATATATATACATATATACATACATATATATGTATGTATATATATATATATATACACATGTATATATATATTATATATATGTACATATACTTTATATATTCATATGTGTGTGTGGTATGTGTGTGTGTGGGGGGGGGGGATGAGAGTGTGTATGTGTGTGTTTGTGTGTGGGCGTGTGTGTGTATGTGTGTGTACGCGCGCTTCTGTGTGTGTACGCGCGCTTCTGTGTGTATGCGTTTGTGTACTACATACACCATACACACATACATACATTCATACATACATACATACATATATCTATGTATATGTGTGTGTGCGTGTTCGTGCGTGTGAGGCGCGCGCGTTGTGTGTGTGTGTGTGTACGCGTGTGTATCTCTCCGACGTGAGTTAGCACAGAAAACGAAATTATAACATCATTACCTATGCTTATCTTTCCAGGACTGCATTTTCTCATCTTTTTCAGTTTATACGCTTGTTTCACGGTGTAGCTTGACACAGGTCATGGCGTTTTGGGTCGGCCGATCCCTTTCAGGAGTTTTCACGTGCTTGGGGGCACTTAAAAAAAAAAAATTAGGGTCATCGCACTTTGGAAGTTTCCGTTGTGCTCGCCTTTTCTTTCTTTCTTTCTTTCTTTTCTTTTTGTTTTGTTTTGTTGTTTGTCCTATTTTCTATGCCAACCCAGGGAGAAAATATTGGACGAGGACTTGCTGGGTTGGCTGAGGACCGGAGAGGGTGGGAGATGCACTACTTGCAGCGACAAGGGATAGATTCGTATGGGAGGGGCCATGATCGCCAAAGCCATGAGGCGGGGCACATGATGATGATGATGATAATGATGATGAAGGTTATGATGATGATGATGATGATGATGATGATGATATTTTCTGTGCCATCTTAATGGCTACCGAAACTGGGACAGTTTTTTTACAGTGCGATAATGAAGGTGACGATGAGGAAGATAATCATAATGTTACTACGGTGTTCCTTGCAGGATCGGCACTGCACCAGAGGGTTGCACTGTTCGCCTACTATCATAATAATATATCCTGGCGTCAACCAGGCCCGAGAGATTCAGACACACCTGCGATGCTGGTCAGAAGATTGTGTGTGTGTGGTTACAGTCTTCTCAGTAAGCCCATAGCACATTCAACACTGGGCAGAAACTTGTTGGGGCTGAACAATCCCACAGTAATGTTCGAAAGAACATATATATAGATTCGAACCCTCAACCTTCCAGTCGACAGTACGTTGCGCTAACCACTACAACACCGCGACTGGTTCTTATGGCATGTTTCATTTTATTCTAATTCTTATTGTTGCTTAAAGCCTAACCGACTGCGTAAAGCGATATCAGGGCTATAGCCATTTCAATATACACACAGTACTTCAACAGGAGATGCCCCTGGCGTTGACCCGAATACAAATTTAAACATAACTAAGGGCACTAAAACATTATATAAGAACGGGCCTAAATTACGTAAAATTGTTTCCGCATATATCTCACTTCCCAAGAGCCAAAAATGTACGCAGTATCAGTACCCAATAATTGTACATACGTATGTAGTATTATACTGTATATATGTATGTATGTATTATGTATGTATGTATGTATGAATGTATGTATGTATGTACGTATGCATGTATGTATGTATGTATGTATGTATGTACACACGCACGCACAGCATAAATCACATCACACACACACACAGCACATATACACACATACTGTACCACAACACACACACACACACATGTACCACAACACACACACGCACCACACAACACACACACACACACACACCACACCAACTGCACCCACAAACACACACACACACACACACACACCACCCACAAACACACACACACACACACATGTCACCCACAAACACCACACACACACACACTGTCACCACAAACACACACACACACACACACACACACACACACACACACACACACAACACACTGTCACCCACAAACACACACACCACACACACACTGTCATCCCAAAACACACACACACACACACACTGTCATCCCACAAACACACACACACATACTGTCACCCACAAACACACACACACACACACACACTGTCACCCACAACACACACACACACACACACACACTGTCATCCACAAAAACACACACACACACACACACACACACTGTCACCCCACAAACACACACACACACACACCACACAACACACACACACACACACACACATACTGTCACCCACAAACACACACACACACACACACACACACACACACACTGTCACCCACAAACACACACACGCACACACACACATATATATATATATAA
>JAPXFY010000015.1:51286793-51291793 GCA_030674185.1 Monoplex corrugatus | reverse complement strand
AGTTTGTTGTTTGTTTGTTTGTTTTGTTTTGTTTTTGTTTTTGTTTTGTTTTCCTCGATGGGGGGGGGGGGGGGGTCGGTTATTATACATGTTGGCTTGTGGACAAGATGATGATTATTTTTGATAGTCTGTTATCATTGTTCATGAACTTTCTATGCTTGCTTCTTACTATATAAATGTGTGTATGTGCGTGTGTGCGTGCATGCATGCTGTGTGTGTGTGTGTGTGTGTGTGTGTGTGTGTGGTGTGTGTGTGTGTGTGTGTGTGTGTGTGTGTGTGTGTGTGTGTGTGAAGAATGTGAAAGAGAGAGAGAAGGAGGGAATAAGGGAGGGACACACACACACACACACACACACACACACCACACACACACACACACACACACACACACACACACACACACACACACACACACACACACAACACACAAGACACAGAGAGAGAGAGAGGAGAGAGAGGGAGAGAGAGAGAGATTTCCTCTTTTCTGTTACTCTCTTTGTTTCTACCTTGTTCCTTTGCTTTCTGTCATTTCTTTGTATCTTTCTATCATTTTCTGCTTGCTGGTCTTTTCACCTGTATGTGTACGATAAAGTCTTACATACTTAGGATTGACAGTTGGGTACATGTATCAAGTGCATTTAGGCTCCAGGGAAATGAGATATCATCATCATCAGGTGCCTGCCGCATGGTGTTGGCGATCATGGACTTCCATCTGTCTCTATCTCTCGTTGCCCCTAGCATCTCCCCCACCCTCCTCGTCCCAGGCACTCTGCAAGTCCATCCAGCATTTTCTCCCTGGGTCTACCTGGTGCTCTCCTTCCCTCCAGCTTTCCCGTTGTGACCAGGTGCTCCAAATCCCCCTTCTCATAAAATGGCCTATAAATGTTGCCTGTCTTTTCCTAATCTTCCTTATGAGTGATCTACTTGTGTCTGCTTCCATCAAGACTGTCTCGTTTGTTTTCTTTGCTGTCCATGGAACTCTCAACCCCCACTGTGGTTTTTTGGCTTCTGTGGCCCCAGGGCCTAGCTTATTTTTCAGTTTGCTTGCCAGTTTATTTTTCAGTCTTGTTTAACACTTTGTTTCAGTGTTATTTGCCACTTTATTTGTCAGTGTTGTTTGCTAGTCCCATATCAGCATTCAAGAAGATGACAAGCATTCTTACCAACAAATGCCTATCAATTAACATCAGGAAGAGAGTTCTTGAATGTTATATAGAACCAATACTCTTGTGAGGCGTGGACAGTCTACAAGCAAAGCCAGAACAAGATTGAGACAGCCGAGATGTGGTTCCTAAGAAGAATGTTGAGAGTTCCATGGACAGCAAAGAAAACAAATGAGATATACGGAAGCAATTTTAGGCAATTTAGGCCCGTTTTTATATATTTTTAGTGTCCTTAGTTATATTTGAATTTGTATTCAGGTATGTCTTTTTTTAATCCTCTGTGCGATAAATTTGACGAAGTAGTCAACGCCAGGGGCATCTCCTAAGATTATGTGCACAAGTGCATTGATACGTGTACTTAATTTTCTTTTCCTTTTTTACTTTCCTGTTGAAGTATGTGTATGTTTTGAAACAGTTATAGCTAACAAGGAACACTACGAGGGTGTGGACGGGACCCGGATCACCAATGCCTCGCCACCCTCGGGACACCCACCTCCCAATACCCCGACGCCAATCGACAGCCACCTTCTCAAGGAAAGGGGGTGGGGGGGGGGGTCGTCATGCGCCGCATGACCCATTCGTACACAGCCATCCGACACCCTGTCCACGAACCGAATGGCAAGGTGGGGAGACTACAAACCCCGGGACACAGCCACACAATGCCCACCAACCTGGTCCGGCCCTGCCCCCGGACCACGGGAGAGATTGGAAGACACCCCCCCCCCCCTTACGTCCTCACCCTCAGCCCGCCCTACCACTAGCTTCGCTTAGCTGTCAGTACCTGTCTCTTGCTATAGTGATATGGCTATACGCATTGGGCTGGGCTTTAAACAACAATACCAATAGATGACCAGTCGCCGTGGTGTAGTGGTTAACACAATGGACTACTGACTGGAAGGTTGTGAGTTCGAATCCCCATCAGTCCCTGCAAAAATCATTGTGGGATTTTTCGGCTCTAACCGGCTCCTACCCAGAGTTAGGCGTGCTACGGGCTCATTGGGAAAACTGGGGCCACACAGTCGAGTCTCATCCACTTCACGGATGCGTCATTGAGGGTGTTGGTCAAATCTTCTGACCAGCACCACAGGTGTAGAAAGGAAGGAAGGAATCTTTATTTAATGTCTGTTCACAAAAGTGATTTTAGACACACAACACACACACACACACACACACACACACACACACACACACACACACACACACACACACACACACACACACACACACACGCACACACACACACACAGATGGAGAAAAAAAAGGGTGCGGGTGGAGGGTGGGGGATGGGGATGGGAAGGGGTAGTGGAAGTTTGAATGTAAGAAGGGGAACAATTACAAATAATAATTCAGAACAATAATTTAACAGTGTCAATTAATAACAGACAACAATTAATTAACTCTTCATAACAATCTGCCAACAGGGGATCTGAGAATCAGCTGGACTACCGAAATAATATCATTATTTTTGTTGTAAAGGATATCTCTAGAGTCAGTACATGAAAAATCGAGATTGTTATTTCTATATGTCGTAAGTAAGATAGAACATTCAAAGAGCAGATGGTGGACAGATAATGCTTTTGAACAAATACATACATTCTGTGCATATTTTGTTTTCCAAGTGTGAAGCCTTAGTTTGTATATCAAGGACACTAGCTGTCTGACGCAGTTAGGTATCAGGCTTTGGGTATTGGAGAAATTTGCATAAAGTGAACAATCTAACACAGAACCAAGTTCATGAATTGACAGTCGTAAGTTATGGAAAGTTACGGTATTTGCATTATTGGATGCACCGTCTTCTGTTAATTTGTGTCTATGTCTCTCAGGCCTGGTTGACGCCAAGATATATTATGATAGTAAGTGTAGAGTAGTCCTGTCACGCAGTCTCAATCCTAGATGGAACTCCATGGCATCATGATTATCATCCTCATTGACGTCATCATCATCGCATTGTAAAAAGATGTGTCAGCTTCTGTGGCCATCAAGGTGCTGCAAAAAATGGGACGAAACAAAAAAAAGGTGAGCGCCAAGGTAACCTCCCTGGGTGCGATGATCCAAAAAGAAAAACAAACAAACAACGCCCCCCCCCCCCAAAAAAAAAAAAAGTAAAAACAAAACAAACAAAACAAAAACAAAAAAAAACAAAAACAGAAAACAATACCCATAGGTCTAGCAATACTGTCATTTCAACATCCAAGACACGTTGCTCAGTCCTTTTCATTCCCCCCCCCCCCCCTCACCAGGTCAAATTGAGGAGAAAAGTCGAGGCCTCTACGGGAAGCGAACCCCAGAACCTCGAGTGTAGTTATTGGCAGGTGAACGTCTGAACCATTTTTCCATTGTTCTGCCCTTTTCTCTGATAGAAGCGATCAACTCGATTGATTGATTATTTGACTTTCTGGTCTATCGATTAATACAGACTTGTTCGGTTTGTTGCAGACAGACACATCTGACACGATGGGTGACAGTGACTCGGAGCAAGATCATTTGCTGAAATCCTCTGCTTCCGTCGTCCAAACGGGTAAGTGACAGGTATCATTACCGTTCTCTAGCATCATTGTCGTTGTCGTCATCATCATCGTCGTTGTTGTTATCATCATATTAATTGACGTTGTTATCCGTCTTTGTCGTGTTCATCGTCGTCGTCGTCGGTTTTATTATCATCGTTGTTAGAATCGTCATTATGTTCGTCGTCATCATCATCACTTTAGAGCATAATGCACAAAATGTATGTTTCTATTGCGAGTCGATTCATTTTCATTTGATTTTGATTGTTAGAAGAATTACATGTTCTTCTTTTTCATTACTTTTTTGATATGTTGTGAATGGTGCGACACATGAAAAGAATGAATAAATTAATCAACGAAGAACGAAAGAAACCACATATGTTAAAGAAAATAGTGAACACACGAAATGTGTTTGAAACATTTTCTGAACAACATGTGGAAACCTGGGTGGGGAAAGGGTGAAGGCGTGCACAAGTGGGGGGGGGGGGAGAGAGAGAGGGAGGGAGGGAGAGGAGAGAGAGAGAGAGAGAGGAGAGAGAGAGAGAGAGAGAGAGAGAGAGAGAGAGAGAGAGAGAGAGAGAATTTCAGTGGTGAGCTGGGAATATTTTTTCTCTGAGGTTAGATATACATCCCATCCAAAATTGATTAGAACTCCAAAACAGTTGAAGAGACCTGGAACATGTTTCAGTCCAAATAATCAATAATAGAACTAGTAGTATGATCATGTACATGATTATGATGATGGACAGCAAAGAAAACAAACGAGACAGTCTTGATGGAGGCAGACACAAGAAGATCATTGATAAAGAAGATTAGGAAAAGAGATAAGCAACATTTATAGGACATATTATGAGGAAAGAGGAATTAGAACACCTGGTCACAATAGGAAAGCTGGAGAGAAAGAGAAGACCAGGTAGACCCAGGGAGAAAATATTGGACGGACTTGCAGGGTGGCTGAGGACAGAGAGGGTGGAAGATGTACTTGCAGCGACAAGGGATAGATGCATAAGGAGGGCCATGATCGCCAACACCGAGCGGCAGGCACATGATGATGTACTCCTCACTTATTCAGTCGCACTGTCGTGAGTTCGCTCACGGCGGTGCGCACTGAAGCCAGTTCTCAACCGAGCAGTTGCGCTGAAGAAGTCGGCTGGATCGCCGATGAAAGCTATGCAGTGAGTAGCCTTTTTTGAAACTGAGAGCCAGGTTCAGCCAGGTAGTCATTATGATGATAATTATGATTATAATTATGATGATGACGATAATGATGTTTATGCTGCTGCTGCTGCTGATTATGATTGTTATTATTATTACTTGGGATTACAGAACGGGT
>JAPXFY010000015.1:51244293-51264293 GCA_030674185.1 Monoplex corrugatus | reverse complement strand
ACAGCAGAGAAAACAAACGAGACAGTCTTGATGGAGGCAGACACAAGAAGATCATTCATAAGGAAGTTTAGGAAAAGACAGGCAATATTTGTAGGCCATTTTATGAAGAAAGGGGAATTAGAGCACCTGGTCACAACAGGAAAGCTGGAGGGATAGAGAGCACCAGGTAGACCCAGGGTAAAGATATTGGACGGACTTGCAGGATGGCTGAGGACAGAGAGGGTGGAAGATGTGCTTGAGGTAAGAAGGGATAGATAGATATGAAGGGCCATTTTCGCCAAAGCCATGTTAGCTGAGGACAGACAGGATGGAAGATGTGCTTGGGGCAACAAGGGATAGATGCATATGGAGGGCCATGAACGCCAACGCCATGTGGCAAGGCACATGGTGATTGATGGATAAGGTACGGGAGTCAAAAGGTTAAGTATCGAACACAACAAGACTACTTCTCTTCTCTACCAGAACCATTACTCGGTGTGTGATCACGAGGATCAGCTCATTATCACAACAAGTACAGGCTGGACGGCCGCCCGTCTTCACGACATTGCTTTCTGCTATTACGCATCTGTCAGTCCAGGACGAGAGCCGGTGTTTTCAATGTGGTGTGGCCTTTGGCAAAAAACTTGCATCGACCGGGAAACGAACCCGGGTCACCCGCGTGGCAGGCGAGTATTCTAATACTAGACCACCGATGCACGCGGGCTAGTTGGTAGAGCCATGGACTGAAGATCTGATATCTCGAGTTCAATCCCGGCCCGCAACATTAAAAAATTGGCCTGTTCGCTTGCTGCCCATCTTAATGTTTCCATCATTCTGGTGGTGTCAGCTTAAGTGCTTGATAGGTCCCTTCTCCCCTTTTCCCCGTTTCAAGGCCTGGCCAGCGCATAGGGTTTTGTGCAGGCTCAGGAAATCTGTTAGATAATTGTTGGCAGATTTGGGTGGAGCACATATGGAGTTGTCCAAGCGCGGTGAATCCTTCTTGAAATAACTCCAGTAATAATTCCAGTCATAACTCCAGTCCAGGATACCTATTGAAATGAGCTAATGGCTGGATGTCAAACCCTTTCGACAGTATCTGCTATGGCTTGTACATCCCACGGGGACATAGCGATCTCTACCACGGAACGATAGAAATGATGACAGAGTAACCAGAAAAACAACAAAACAAAACAAAAAAAAACACGAAAAAAAATCAGAACGCGTATTTAATACAAGACAAGACAGGCGCAAATTTTTCGGCCAACTGGTCTTTGTCAAGCGTAAAATCACAAACAAATAAACAAAAATTAGGAGAAAAAGATTAAAGCTTCCCTGCTTGCTGCTGCTGCGTCCAGTCTTGTCTTGTTGTATGAAATACGTGTTCTTATTCTTTTTTCGTGTTTTTTTCTTTCTGGTTCCTGTTTGCTTGAACGCGGGCAGTCACACTTGTTTTGGATGACGGAGAAGCCTTTAGAACGAGTGGATTGGAATAACCTTGTCGTTGATGTGTTTCTTTGACTTTTACGGTCATTGGGTGTGTTTCCTTTGTGCTACGCAGACAAGATCAGCGTTTGATGTTACGTGTGTGTGTGTGTGTGTGTGTGTGTGTGTGTGTGTGTGTGTGTGTGTGTGTGTGTGTGTGTGTGTGTGTGTGTGTGTGTGTGTGTGTGTGTGTGTGTGTGTGTGTGTGTGTGTGTGTGTGTGTGTGTGTGTGTGTGTGTGTGTAACGTCTCCGTAATCCTTTCACTCCCACACCATGTCCTCCAACATCCTGCACTGTCAACCATGCAAGCAAAGCAAAAACATGACCCTTTGACTCCCTCACCCTATCCTACAGGAAGCTGATCGATGGGGTGAGGGAGTCAAAGGGTCAAGTTTTTGCAGCTGGTGGATAGGGTGAGGAAGTCAAAGGGTCAAGTTTTTGCAAATGGTGGATAGCGTGAGGAAGTCAAAGGGTTAATTTTTTTTGCAAATGGTGGACAGGGTGAGGAAGTCAAAGGGTTAATTTTTTTTGCAAATGGTGGACAGGGTGAGGAAGTCAAAGGATTAAGTTTTTTGCAGTTGGTGGATAGGGTGAGGAAGTCAAAGGGTTAAGCCGAGCCAGAACCTGTCGGTTTTTAGAATTATCAGTGGACCGGCAATGTGGGCTACTTAGATAAAAGCACAAACTTTTGCAAAGATTTATTCTGTCGCCCGCTTAAGAGGTGTGGCAGTTTAAAAAAAAAAAACCTAAAAACTGTTGGTTTCCGATCGGAAATCTGTTTACTAAAAAAACAAACAGAAAAAGTAGACTAACTAAAACACAAAAGCTAAAAGGACAATATTTGGTTAATACAGATGTCCTACTGATTGTTTGTCAATAAAAGATTTAGATCTGAAGGTCAAAATTTCTATTTTATTTTGAATGGGAAAAAGAACTGTCTCTTTTAACCCTTTGACTCCTGCATCCTATCCACCAACTGCAAAAACTTAACTCCTTAACTCCCTCGCCCTATCCACTGGCTTCCTGACTCCCTCGCCCTATCCACCAGCTTCCTGCAGGGCGTGGGAGTCAAGGAGTTAAGTTTTCACTTTGCTAGCATGGTTGGCAATGCAGGATGCTGATGGACAGGGTGCGAGAGTCAAAGGGTTAAAAACTGTCCTGATCGTTGCCAGTCCTAATGTTTCTATCATTCTGGTGGTGTGATATTAATAGCGCCAGGTAGACCCAGGGAGAAAATACTGGACGGACTTGCAGAGTGGCTGAAGACAGAGAGGGTGGAAGAGGTGCTTGCAGCAACAAGGGATAGATAAGATGGAAGGCCATGATCCAACCAACGCCATGTGGCAAGGCACTTGATGATGATGATGATGAGGATATTAGTGTTTCCTTCGTCCCTTCCCCCCTCCCCTCCCCCTCCACGAATCTCAAGACCTTGCCAGTGAAATAGGATTTTGTTTTGCGCAGGCGATGAACCTTTCTTGAACAAACTAAATTCTATTAAATTAAGACTAGCTGGATGTTGTGAAACTCAGTTTAGTTAAGATCTGGTCAATCACATACACCAACATAGATATTTGCCATCGTTTTCAACTTGTAATAACAGAAAATACAGTGGGGTATTGCAAAATGATTAAAATATAAAAAAAAACAACGTCAGAAATGAAGAGAGAGAGAGAGAGAGAGAGAGAGAGAGAGAGAGAGAGAGAGAGGAGAGAGAGAGAGAGAGAGAGAGAGAGAGTTTTTGCACTTGTGTTTATTTTGTATATTCACGTTTAATCCAATTGTCCTCTGGCAAGTAGTCAGTTGTAACATCTCAGCCTACTATGTTTTTGGCATGTAAGAACAGCAGTGAAGACAACAAGAACAACAACAACAACAACAATAATAATAATTATAGTAATAATAATAAAAATAAAATAATGATAATAATAATAGTAATAATGATAATAATAATAAGAAGAAGAACAACAACAACAATAATGATAATAATAATAATAATAATTATCATTATCATATGGTTCCAAAACTTGATACACAAATCAAGTCATCTCCACCGTCCTTTCTTGATGATAGTGCCCACACTCTCTTGACTGCATGGAGCGAGTAAATGTTGATTGGAGATGGAATGTGGATCAAAGGATTCGAATAATTCATTGAAGATTCTTTATGTGAAACGGACTCAGCATCTGATAACTTGAGTTCAATCCCAGCCCGCAACATTAAAATCTGGCCTGTTCGCTGCCCATCTTAATGTTTCCATCGTTCTGGTGGTGTCAGCTTAAAATGTTTAATAGGTCCCTTCTCCCCTTTCCCCGTTTCAAGACCTTGCCAGCACAGAGGGTTTTTGAGCAGGCTCAGGAAATCTGTCAGATTTGGGTGGAGCGCATATGGAAATGTTCGAGCGCGGTGAATCCATCTTGAAATAACTCCAATAATTTATCTTAAAGGTTGATAGCTTGGTAAGGCCGCTCGCCGTCATCTTTCAGTCTTCTGAGCCGTAAAAGATTGTTCTGTTCTGTTCTGTTGAGTTTTAAGTCCTACTACTCTCAGAGTATATGAGGACTAGCTATAAGAATGTTGCTCAAGGAAGATTTAAAACATTTTGGTTGCACTGTGAGATACCGGTGTCATGGTCGGATTCTCTGGATAGATGATGTAAGGATATGTAAAAGAAGATGAAAAGGACACAGTTCTGATATAGTTACAGCTTGATGTGTCATGCTGTACTGGGGTGACCTCCACACGTTTTTCAGCATTCTGGAGGTTTTCTTTGCTTTGCTGAGAAGGCTTGTGATATTTGTGCCTGTTCCTCCATCGTGTCCGACAATGCTGCCTAAGTAGGTGAACCGCTCAGTTGTGGGTAGGTTGTTTCCATCACTGGGACTGATAAGGGTTTAGGAGTATTCATTGTCACCACCATCTCTGTTTTTCTGGCTGATTTTTAGGCCTATTTGTTTTGCCAAAATGTTAGGACGGGATATTTTCTACTGTATGTGTTTGACTATGTAGGAGACCAGTTTAGAATAGCGTCTGCTAAAAGATTGGAATAGCCGCAGTAAAACAGACTTTATTTATTGTTGTAATCAGATGTAAATTCTACAGTTTTACATGTTGCATGTACCTGATCGATGGTAATGCACTTTTCAAATTCATGTTATTTTTTATGGACTCAAGTTCAGTGACTTGTTAATCGAAACTATTGAGTATTTTCTGATCGGTTATGTTTGTGGAAATCATTCAGTTTTATCCAGTCTAACAAAGCAGAATTTCATGCATTTGTTCGCTATGTGTGTTACCGTCAGGCTTTTGCAGAATTTTGTAAATCGCAGTACCTCGCTATACAAGCAGCAATACATTTTACTCGTTATGTTTTGTATGGTTGTAGGTTCGAATCCCGGGTGCGCTACATTGAAACTGGCCTTCTCTGTGTCCTATCTTAACCCTTTGACTCCCGCACCCCATCTACCAACTGCAAAAATTTAACTCTTTGACTCTCTCACCCTATCCACCGGCTTCCTGTAGAAAACTGGTGGATAAGGTTGAGGGGGTCAAAGGCGTAAGATTTTGCTATGCTAGCACGGTTGGACAATGCAGGATGCTGGTGGACAGGGTGCGGGAGTCAAAGAGTCAACATCATTGTTGTTCTGGTGGTGTAAGTATAGGATTAGATGAGTCCCCCCTCTCCCTTCCCCCACTTCCCTGGGATGATTGTCCCCGTCGGCAATATCACTGAGGTGGGTGCCGACCTAAACTGAACCAAATCAATCAATCAATCAATCAATCAGTTGTTTTGTATAATGTCAAGAATGTGGTATTTCAATACTCAGCGTTCTTACAATAGAGAAATTATGTGTCAGTGACATTTTGCCAGTTTTGTTTATTCATTTGCTTGTTTGAATATCAACAAATGGTACTTTTTAAAAAAAATATTCATTTAATGCTTTTGTTTGAAGTTTAAAAATATTCATTTAATGCTTTTGTTTGAAGTTTTAGATATTTATTCAGTACTCAGCGTTCTTACCAAAGTCAAAATGTAAGGAAGTGACATTTTGCCGACTTTACTTATTTATTTATTTATTTATTTATTCATTTGTTTTTTGCCTGTTTTAATATCAGCGAATTTTATGTTTATTTATATTCATTTAAAACTTTTGTTTGAAGTTTTGAATATTCCTTTAGCTACTTTGCTACATTATTTTCTTCTAAACATTGAATATCAATATGTTATCGTTGTTCTCAATGTCATTGTGTAAAAATCGATCCTTTTTCATGTCTGAAATGCTTTGCAATTAACTGTATCGTTCCAGTATTAAAACAAATCAAAATAGCGAGATTGGGCTGTGTTGTTGTGAACTGCTGTAAGCTATGGTAATTACTTTGCAATTAACCGTATCGTACCAGTATTAAAACAAGTAAAAATAGCAAAATTGGACTGTAGTATTGTGAACTGCTGTAAGCTGTGGTTAATAAAGCGCGCGCGTGTGCGTGTACACGTGTGTGTTTTAGAGAGAGAGAGAGAGAGAGAGAGAGAGAGAGAGAGAGAGGAGAGAGAGAGAGAGAGAGAGAGAGAGAGAGAGAGAGAGAGTTGTGGATATGTAAATGAGCTAAAACAATTTTTTCTTCTTCGTTTTCTTCCTCTTCTTTTAATTTTTTCTTCTTTTTCTTCTTCTTCTTGTTTCCTCTTATCTCGGTGAAGAGTCATTGGTGCGCCGCAATGAAGTACCATCCACCGGATTCCTCCAGCTCTGTCGGTTGTGTAAACAGAACCTGGGTTTATACAAACGGTTCGTCTCTCAATTGTGCATTGCTGTCAGTCCATCACGTTCTTTCTGTTTGATACCTAGCCAGGTCCTTTGACACGTAGCCAGGTCCTTTGATGCCTAGTTAGGTCCTTTGATACCTAGCCAGGTCCTTTGATACCTAGCCAGGTCCTTTGATACGTAGCCAGGTCCTTTGATACGTAGCCAGGTCTTTTGATACCTAGCCAGGTCCTTTGATACGTAGCCAGGTCCTTTGATACCTAGCCAGGTCTTTTGATACGTAGTCAGGTCCTTTGATACGTAGCCAGGTCATTTGATACGTAGCCAGGTCCTTTGATACGTAGCCAGGTCTTTTGATACGTAGCCAGGTCCTTTGATACGTAGCCAGGTCCTTTGATACCTAGCCAGGTCTTTTGATACGTAGTCAGGTCCTTTGATACGTAGCCAGGTCATTTGATACGTAGCCAGGTCCTTTGATACGTAGCCAGGTCCTTTGATACGTAGCTAGGTCTTTTGATACCTAGCCAGGTCTTTTGATACCTAGCCAGGTCCTTTGATACCTAGTCAGGTCTTTTGATACGTAGCCAGGTCCTTTCATAACTAGCCAGGTCCTTTGATACGTAGCCAGGTCCTTTGACACGTAGCCAGGTCCTTTGATACGTAGCCAGGTCCTTTGATACGTAGCCAGGTCCTTTCATAACTAACCAGGTCTTTTGATACGTAGCCAGGTCCTTTGACACGTAGCCAGGTCCTTTCATAACTAGCCAGGTCTTTTGATACGTAGCCAGGTCCTTTGACACGTAGCCAGGTCCTTTGATACCTAGCCAGGTCCTTTGATACCTAGTCAGGTCTTTTGATACCTAGCCAGGTCCTTTCATAACTAGACAGGTCCTTTGATACCTGGCCAGGTCCTTTGATACGTAGCCAGGTTCTTTGATACATAGCCAGGTCCTTTGATACATGGCAAGTCCTTTGATACGTAGCCAGGTCCTTTGATACCCAGACAGGTCCTTGATACCTGGCCAGGGCCTTTGATACCTACCCAGGTCCTTTGATACGTAGCCAGGTCCTTTGATACGTAGCCAGGTCCTTTGATACCTGGCTAGGTCCTTTGATATGTAGCCACGTCATTTGATATAATCATACAATTAATTATAATATAATTATACAAAATGTGTTCATAGTCCTTGGCGTGAAATATTGGTAGAGGTTTGTCCATCTTGTTTAAGTACAAGTCGATTTGTATTATTCCCGTGGGGATGCCTGGGCCCTTTTAGTATAAATAGTATCCCCACCTTCTGAAAATTCTGTGCGAGAAATTTCCTTTTTTTCTGTCAGTCTCCTTATTTTTGTCTTGCTCCTTTGCTTTCTGTCATCTCTTCCAATCATTTTCTGCCTTGCTGGTCTATTCACCTGTATGTGTTCCATAAAGTCTTACAGACTTTGTATCAATATTGATAGTCTGGTACATGTATTAAGTGCATTTCTGGGTTTAAGGAGATGTGATGTGCATAAGCAGTTTCAGGTAATTTGGATCAGTATTTTGTATATGTTTTTAGTGTCTTTTGCTATGTTTACATTTACATTTTTGCAATCAGGTTTGTTTGTTTAAAGACCTTGGTGATAAATTGGGCGGAACGGTTAACGCCAAGGGTATATACTGAGATTATGTGAGCGAATGAATTAATATAATTATATACGTAATTTTCTTTTCCAAATGCCTTTTTTTGGCAGGGTCAAAAAGGTATTAGGCTGCAAACAATTATAATGAGAATGTCTGTCTATGTATTTATCTTAATAAGAAATGATTAATGTCGATTTACATGCTTTTGTGAAATAAGAGATTTACAAAGTACATTTGTCGCTTGTCGATGTACCTGTCATTTGCAACAAAGGTTGATAATACACAGTTTTGATATTAATAAAAATGTTGAACTCCCCAAAATTTTGTTTGATTTATTTCTCTATTGACAAAGTGCAAACTAGTTATTCTTATCATTCCATTCGCATTTAACAGTGTTCATTTACCAAGCTCACGTCGCACACATCTCTTTCAGCTTTCATAAACCACGTATACGAATACATCATAACTAAGCTTCAGCTTTAAAAAAACAACGCATACAAATGCATTATAACTAAACTACACAACGTAAAATACAATGCACGTTATCACGGCTAAACCAATCACATAATAAGTCGAGATTTTCACTTGATTAAAAACCTCGCACACATGAAGCATCGCGAAGTGAATTACAGCAGGAAGCTGATGGGTAGGGTGAGGGAGTCAAAGGGTTACATTTTTGCAGTTGGTGGATAGGGTGCGGGAATCAAAGAGTTAATTACTTAATTCGTCATTCATCAAGTAACTCACGACAAGAACTTCCGTGTGAAATTCCGCTTAAATGGCTTAGTAAAGATAAGGCGTAAATTTTACATGTAGGCCTATTCCGATGAGGAACATAGCATCAACTTTAATATCGTTTTAAAAAGTTTTTTTTTCGTTTTTTTTTTGTGCTTTCTCAGTCACCCGAATTCCCAACCCTCACATGACTACAGAATCAAAGACAATTTACAGAATGTGACGATTTGTGAAGGCAGAAGCCTATGTGTTGAAGTTTTAACAGGATACCTTTTTCCACTTGCTTTCAGATTCTATCCTGGCATACACCATGCAGTTATCAGTTCTGTAGATCCGTATGACCGCGAGCACAAAACATTCTTGCTCAAAATCTTTAAAACCATAATGTAATGGTAATATGTTCACAGTGTTCAAATAAACTTTTGTAAGGACATATCACCATTCATCAATATCAGTATAGAATGAATCCTCAAGTACATCCCTCATATCCAATCATATCACCGAAAATCAAACATTTCAACACCAACATAAGACGTCATCATCAAGTTACTCATCATCATTCGCCGCATCTAAACACATATGAATGCAAATTTCCATAAACCTTTATCGATAACTTGAATTTTTGCATGTTCAAAGTTGTCTTTCTTTCATCATGTATCACGAAAATAGTCGAGTTATTCGCTCTCTCGCACACGCACGTACTCTCACTTCCTTCCTGTCTCATTTTTTTCTCTCACGAGAACGAGCTTGGCTAATAGCATCTACGATCTGCCCGTTTTTCAAGATAACGACGCTGACATGACAAAAACTTTTATTTTATATCAACTCATTGAAAAACACGTAGGCCTACCACATTTCCGGGACATGTACTTTCACATCACCATCATCACCATATACGCCCCCTCAAACTCATGAACATTACAAATAAACGGTATGTATATCAATGAATAGTCTAATCGACCTCCAAACATCACACATCAAAACGAACAGGTATGTTCGACATGACTTCGCGCTGAAGCCATGGTGTCAAAATCAAATCCACAAGGTAAGCTTAAGTGCCAGTTTCACAGGCGAGTAGAACACATTGTCAACAAACTGATTCACATAAACATAGTCTTGAACATCCACATTTTCCATGACCCCTAGGCCTGCCTAACAGCGTTCACCGGATTCAGCCACATTCGAAAGACTGACATTCACCAGGATTTCGAAATCAACACGCAAATGCTTGTCCCCAAAGTCAACTTGGAACAAAAGGCGCATTTTCTCTAGTTCAAGTAAATTTCTACTGTTTATTTATCGACTGATGAGGTCTTGTCTTTCTCCATCCCAAACATCGTATAGATCTGTTGTCAGCTATGTTTGAACAGATCTCATCATAATGTCAGACTGTCGATGACGTCAGCATATAACACTTGACGTCAGAGTTATACGTCATTCGCCGATCGTGGTGACTTGATGACTCCATGAAACACGACGAACAGGTCGTGTGGATCCCGTGGACTGCTTGGTACTGGGCCTGGTAAAAGACACGATAGAGTTAGAGGCTATGCTTCATATTCACATGCAATGTAAACAAAGAGGAGATAAAACAACCCACATGCTAATGCTAAACATGAAATCTCCTCACGCAAAATAACAGCAAACGGCACTACCTTGAGACAGGTTGATAAGTTTAAATATCTGGGAACGATCATCTCACCAGACGGCAGATGCACATCAGAAATAGCCAGCAGAATCGGCCAAACCAAAACAGCATTCAAGAAGATGAAAAGCATTCTTACCAACAAATGCCTGTCAAATAACACCAGGAAGAGAGTTCTTGAATGTTATATAGAACCGATAATGTTATACGGTTGTGAGACGTAGACAGTCAACAAGCAAAACCAGAACAAGATTGAGGCAGCCGAGATATGGTTTCTAAGAAGAACACTGAGAGTTCCGTGGACAGCAAAGAAAACAAAGGAGACAGTCTTGATGGAGGCAGACACAAGAAGATCATTGATAAGGAAGATTAGGAAAAGACAGGCAACATTTGACGACCATTTCATGAGGAAAGGGGAATTGGAGTACCTTGTCACAACAGGAAAGCTGGAGGGAAAGAGGACACCAGATAGACCCAGAGAAAAAAATATTGGACGGACTTGCAGAGTGACTGAAGACAGAGGGGGTGGAAGATGTGCTTGCGGCAACAAGGGATATAAACATATGGAGGGCCATGATCACCAACGCCATGTGGCAAGGCACTTGATGATGATGATGATGATAATGCTAATCATGTTGAAAGTTTGTACATATAAAAGATCAGAGTGCCTTGCTCTGTTACGATCTCTTTCCCATTTACCTACGGCGTTCAAAGGCAGAATCTTTGTCTCTAGATCAAAAACGCCTTGTGTTCTCTCAGCCAAGTTGTGCTGATAATTTACACAGCCTCTGTCTATCCATGGCTACGCATTGAGCATTTGAAAGACCTAACTAATATATTTTGCAGTTAAGACACTGGTATCATATCTGTTTAACCCTTTGACTCCCGCACCCGTACACCAGAATCCTGCATTGTCAACCATGCTAAAAACTTAACTCTTTGACTCCCGCACCGTACACCAGAATCCTTCATTGTCAACCATGCTAAAAACTTAACTCTTTGACTCCCTCACCTATCCAGCAGCTTCCTGAAGGAGAAGGCGAGGAAGACACAGGGTCAATTTATTTTGCAGTTGGTGGATAGGGTGCGGGAGTCAAAAGGCTAAACTTTGAGCAGATCTACAATGAGTACATGTGTTCTAAAGCTAGGCCCAACAAATTTTCTCGTCATTCAGTACTTTTCTAACGTCCCCAATCTTCAAGCTGATGTGACACATAGTATTACGTTCATCATCATCATTATCAAGTGCCATGCCGCATGGCGTTGGCGATTATGGCCCTCCATATGCATCTATCCCTTGTCATCGCAAGTACATCTTCCATCCTTTCTGTCCTCAGCCACCATGCAAGTCCGTCCAATATTTTCTCCCTGGGTCCCCCCAGCTTTCCTGTTGTGGCCAGGTGCTCTAATTCCCCTTTTCTCATACAATGGCTTATAAATGTTGCTTGTCTTTTCCTAATCATCCATCCATCCATTCATCCATCCATCCACACATACGTACATGCATACATACATACATGTACATACATACATACATATATACATACATATATACATACATATATACATACATACATACATACATGCATACATGCATACATAGATACATATTATACATACATACACACATACATATGCATACATGTATGCATTCAAACAAACGCAATAATACAGCACGCACACACACACACACACACACACACACACACATAATACATACACACACACATATATATATGTACATATATGTGTGTATACATATACATATGTATATTTGTGTGTGTATGCATTTATAATAATAATAATAATAATAATTACAATATTTATATAGCGCAAAATCTTGATAAAATCAAATCTAAGCGCTGAAGCAGACACACACGCACGCACGCACGCACGCACGCACGCACACACACGCACGCACACACACACACACACACACACACACACACACACACACACACACACACGCGCATGGCTATAAATGGGGAGAAAGAATAAAAGCAATAAAAGCAAGAATAAAAGCAATGTAAAATTATAGAGAGCATAGCATATACAACTATATATTATAACCATGTGATTCCCCTCCGAGCGGAGACAGGCTGCAGAGGGGGGGGGGGGGGGGGGGGGGGGGTTGAGTGAGGTTAGGATTTTATGCAGAGGAGAAAAGGTGAGTTTTGAGAGCGGACTTGAAGGAGACAAAAGTAGGTTGCTGACGGACTGAGAGAGGAAGTTTGTTCCAGGAGAGTGGACCAGAAACAGAGAAGGCTCGTGGACCATAGGTATTGAGCTTAGTGCGTGGAAAGCGAAAAGTCAGAGGATCGGAGGCAGAGCGGAGGGTACGTGAGGGAAGATAGATCTCAAGTAGGCTTGACAGGTAATCGGGGGCTGCGTTATTGAGGCTTTTGTAGCACATGGTGTCTAGTTTGTACTTATGCGCTTTGATACAGGGAGCCAGTGAAGTTGTGCCAGGAGAGGAGATATGTGGTCAGCTTTTTTCTTTTTGAGTACAAGGCGTACAGCATTGTTTTGAATGCGCTGTAGGATGTGAATGGTGGAGGCAGGAAGACCAGACAGGAGTGAATTGCAATAGTCAATGCGAGACATTATGAAGGAGAGAACGAGTTTTGCAGTTGTTTCGACAGGGAGATACTTCCTGATCAGCCTTATACGATGGAGATGATAGTAGCAAGATCTGGCAGTTTGAGAAACATTCATATATATATATATAGGTATATTTGTGTGTGTATGCATTTATACACATTCATACACACGCACACAGACACAAAGACACAAACACACAAAAGGGCATACACAGACACACAGAAACAGACAGACAAACAGACAGACAGACAGACAGACACACACACACACACATTCACACACACACATACACATTCACTCACTCACTCACATACACACACACTCTCTCTCTCTCTCTCTCTCTCTCTCACACACACACACACACACACACACACACACACACACACACACACACACACACACACACACACACACACTCATTCACCCACACATACAAATACACACACTCGCGCGCGCGATCGAGCGAGGAACGGGAGAAGGCATTGATACCTTGTTCTTTAATCACTACTGACCTGTAATCAATGGCCTTGACCTTGCTTGACGACCTTTTAAAGCAAAAGCAGCATCTGCAAGAAAATCAAAATCACTTGTTCAAACACACTGACAAATGAATGAATGAATGAATGAATGAATATATGAACGAATGAATGAATGAACAAATGAATGAAGAAAGAAATAACAATACCTGGAACCAAGTAGAATTATGTTAAAACTTCAACGGTTTGAATTAAACAATTGTGTGTTAATTTTAAGGACTTTTCTAGTGAAATCAGGTAAAAATTCACCTTAGAAAACTACTATGTAGGTTCTTGAAATTTTAAGCATAACATAAGCTGAGCAGAATGATGAGATGATATTACGACTTACAACAACAACAACAACAACAACAACAAAAAATGTGCTGTTGTCTTTTTTCTACGACTGGTGTTTATTATGGTCAGATGAACTAAATTTATTTTTCGCCTTAAAAAGATTTTTTTTTTCTGTCATAGTTACTGAATTGTGCAACAGTATTTCAGTTCACCGAGGTCATACACAATGTGTATACTATGAAGTAAAAACCTAACAGTGTGGAGATGAACTTTTAAGCTGCTTAAGATCAAAACTTACTAAAACGAGCTTCCTATCTATTACCTGCCTACCTATCTACCTATCTGTTTACATGCCTATCTACGTGCCTATCTACCTATCTACTGACCGACCTGCTTGTCTTACCTAACTATTTAGCTGCCCATCTAACTGTCTAACTGAAAGAACCCTAACTAACCAAACAAGTAACCATTCACTTAACTTGACTTTCACTTGGCTTCATCATCATCATCAGGTGCCTTGCCGCATGGCGTTGGCGATTATGGACTTTCATCTGTCTCTATCTCTTGTTGCCTCAAGCATCTCTTCCGCCTTCCCTGTCTTCAGCCACTCTGCAAGTCCGTCTAGTATCTTCTCCCTGGGTCTACCCGGTGCTCTCCTTCCCTCCAGTTTTCCTGTTGCGACCAGGTGTTCCAATCCCCCTTTCCTCATTAAATGGCCTATGAATGTTGCCTGCCTTTTCCTAATCTTCCTTATGAATGATCTACTTGTGTCTGCCTCCATCAAGACTGTCTCGTTTCTTTTCTTTGCTGTCCATGGAACTCTCAACATTCTTCTTAGAAACCACATCTCGGCTTATTCTTGGGAAACTAACTAACTTACTAGAACTAACTAACTGACAAACTGACTGACTGACCGACTGACTGACTGACCGACCGACTGACCAACCGACTGACTAAATGACTGACCGACTGACTGATTGACTGACTGAGTAAACTAACCAACCGACTAACTAGCCAACTAGCTAACTGAACTGAACTGAACGACTAGCGCTGGTCGGCTGACTGATTGACTGACTGACTGGCTGATCGACGGACTGACTGACTGACTGACTGGCTGACTGACTGGCTGACTGACTGATTGACTGATTGACTGACTGGCTGACTGACTGACTGACTGGCTGACTGGCTGATTGACTGACTGACTGGCTGACTGACTGACTGACTGGCTGATCGACGGACTGACTGGCTGGCTGACTGACTGACTGATTGACTGACTGGCTGATCGACGGACTGACTGACTGGCTGACTGACTGACTGACTGGCTGACTGACTGGCTGACATATTGATTGAGTGGCTGGCTGACTGACTGACTGACTGGCTGGCTGGCTGACATTGAGTGGCTGACATTGTTTGAGTGGCTGACTGGCTGGTTGGCTGGCTGGCTGGCCGGCTGACTGACTGGCTGACTGACTGGCTGGCTGACTGACTAGCTAACTGACCGTCTGATTGACTGCTGGCTGACTGACTGGCTGGCTGACTGATTGGCTGATTGGCTGACCGACTGACTGGCTGGCTGACGGACTGGCTAGCTAACTGACTGACTGATTGACTGCTGGTTGACTGACTGGCTGGCTGGCTGCTGATATTGATTGAGTGGCTGATTGGCTGACATTGATTGAGTGGCTGACTGGCTGAATGATTGGCTGGCTGACTGGCTAGCTAACTGACCGACTGATTGACTGCTGGTTGACTGACTGGCTGGCTACCTGACTGACTGGCTGGCTGGCCAGTTGGGTGACTGACTGACTGACCGACTGATTAACTGACTAGCTGACTGACTGACTGACTGATTGGCTGACTGACTAATTAAATAATATACTAATAACTCAAGAAAAGTTCACGCACACACACCACACACACACACACACACACACACACACACACACACACACACTCACCACAACACACACACACACTCACACACACACACACACACACACACACACTCACACACACACACACACACACACTCACACACACACACACAACACACTCACACACTCACACACACACACCACTCACACACACACTCACACACACACACACACACACACACCACACACACTCACACACACACACACACACACACACACACAACAACACACATACACACACTCACACACACACACACACACACACACACACAACACACACACACACACACACTCACACACACACACATACACACTACCACACACACACTCACACACACCACACACACACACACAACACCACACACACACAACACACACACACACACACACAACACCACACACACACATACACACACACACACACACATACACACACACACACATACACAACACACACACACACACAACACTACACACACACACACACACACACGGTTATACACTACAGAACACAACACACACTCATCTACACACTGCACGTCCTCAGACACCTACCACACGACACAGGTAGATTGATTAACGTCAGTTTGAAATTGTAACACAGATTCTGTAAACTAGATGTGATACTCCCTGGTGTAAACTAGATGATACAGGTGAGTCAACAGATTGGATACATCTGGTGTAAAACAGACCTGATACATCTTGAAGTAAAACAGATTGTGATACATCATGGTGTAAAACAGACCTTGATACATCTTGAAGTAAAACAGATTGTGATACATCATGGTGTAAAACAGACCTTGATACATCTTGAAGTAAAACAGATTGTGATACATCATGGTGTCATTCTTTTTGTCCCACATCTGAAACAAATCAGTTGTGTCTATTTTGTTGTCCCACATCTGAAAACAAATCATTATGCAACATTATGTTCTTTCTTTTTGTCCCACAATCTGAAAACAAATCATGGTGTCTATTTTGTTTTTCCCACAGTCTGAAAACAAATCATTATGCAACATTATGTCTTTTCTTTTGTCCCACAATCTGAAAACAAATTATTGTCTATTTTGTTGTCCCACAGTCTGAAAACAAATCATTATACAACATTATGTCTATTCTTTTGTCCCACAATCTGAAACAAATCATTATACAACATTATGTCTATTTTTTGTCCCACAATCTGAAAACAAATCATTATACAACATTATGTATGTTCTTTTGTCCCACAATCTGAAAACAAATCATTATACAACATTATGTCTATTTTGTTATCCCACAATCTGAAAACAAATCATTATACAACATTATGTCTATTTTTTTGTCCCACAATCTGAAAACAAATCATATATACAACATTATTTTCTATTTTGTTGTCCCACAATCTGAAAACAAGTCATTATACAACATTATGTCTATTTTGTTGTCCCACAATCTGAAAACAAATCATTATACAACATTATGTCTATTTTGTTGTCCCACAATCTGAAAACAAATCATTATACAACATTATGTCTATTTTGTTGTCCCACAATCTGAAAACAAATCATTATACAACATTATGTATGTTTTTTTGTCCCACAATCTGAAAACAAATCAATATACAACATTATGTATGTTTTTTGTCCCACAATCTGAAAACAAATCATTATACAACATTATGTCTATTTTGTTGTCCCACAATCTAAAAACAAATCATTATACAACATTATGTCTATTTTTTTGTCCCACAATCTGAAGACAAATCATTATACAACATTATGTCTATTCTTTTGTCCCACAATCTGAAGACAAATCATTATACAACATTATGTCTATTTTTTTGTCCCACAATCTGAAGACAAATCATTATACAACATTATGTATGTTCTTTTGTCCCACAATCTGAAAACAAATCATTAGACAACATTATGTATGTTCTTTTGTCCCACAGTCCGATTATGAAAAATCTCCCTTTGAACAATTCAGATTCCAAACTGTGAGTGGATGGGGGGGGGGGGGGGGGGGGGGGGGGGGGGAGGAGGGAGGAAAGGGGTACCGTTGTTAATCTGGATACTGGTACCTCTCATTTTTTGTTTTGTTTTTTTTGTTTGTACTACAGCCTGAAAACAGATGGTCATAAACACAGTGTCTATACTTTTGTACTGTAGTCTAAAAACAGATTGTCATTCAGGGTGGTGTCTATTCTGTTATACCACAGACTGAAAACAGACTGTTATACAAGGCTGTGTCTATTCTTTTGTACTTAGACTAAAAACAAATTGCACACAACATGATGTAATGGTTTAATGGAGAAATGACAACGACGATACCACTGACGAAGGATACCGTATTTTCCAATAGAGGAAACCATTGGCTAAAAACCAGTTTTTAAACCAACCATTGTTAATCTGGATACTGGCTTAAAACTCGAAATACATAATGAATACAGTTTAAAAAATCAGCAATGTATGATTTAGTACATAAGGAAATCAAACAGAAATAATATTTACGCCTGCTTGAGACTTTTAAAAACAACAATGTATGATTTAATACACAAGAAAATTATAGAGAAATAATATAGTTTACACCTGCTTGAGGCTTTTAACCCCGCAACCCCACCCCAGCAATATTTGATTTTAGTACATAAGGAAACCAAGGAGAAATAGTATTTACGCCTTCTTGAGGCTTTAAAAAACAGCACTACATGATTTAGTACATAAGAAAATTATAAAGAAATAGTATTTACACCCGCTTGAGGCTTTTGACCCCCCCCCCCCCCCCCCCCCGTAGCAATATTTGATTTGGTATATAAGGAAATCAAAGAGAAATAGTATTTACACCTGCTTGAAGTTTGAAAAAAAAAAACAGCAATATAAGATTTAGTACATAAGGAAATCAAAGAGAAATAGTATTTACACCTGCTTGAGGTTTGAAAAACCCCCAGCAATATAAGATTTAGTACATAAGGAAATCAAAGAGAAATAGTATTTACACCTGCTTGAGGTTTGAAAACCCCCCAGCAATATAAGATTTAGTACATAAGGAAATCAAAGAGAAATAGTATTTACACCTGCTTGAGGTTTGAAAACCCCCCAGCAATATAAGATTTAGTACATAAGGAAATCAAAGAGAAATAGTATTTACACCTGCTTGAGGTTTGAAAACCCCCCAGCAATATAAGATTTAGTACATAAGGAAATCAAAGAGAAATAGTATTTACACCTGCTTGAGGTTTGAATAACCCCCAGCAATATAAGATTTAGTACATAAGGAAATCAAAGAGAAATAGTATTTACACCTGCTTGAGGTTTGAAAACCCCCCAGCAATATAAGATTTAGTACATAAGGAAATCAAAGAGAAATAGTATTTACACCTGCTTGAGGTTTGAAAAACCCCCAGCAATATAAGATTTAGTACATAAGGAAATCAAAGAGAAATAGTATTTACACCTGCTTGAGGTTTGAAAAACCCCCAGCAATATAAGATTTAGTACATAAGGAAATCAAAGAGAAATAGTATTTACACCTGCTTGAGGTTTAAAACCCCCCCAGCAATATAAGATTTAGTACATAAGGAAATCAAAGAGAAATAGTATTTACACCTGCTTGAGGTTTGAAAACCCCCAGCAATATAAGATTTAGTACATAAGGAAATCAAAGAGAAATAGTATTTACACCTGCTTGAGGTTTGAAAAACCCCCAGCAATATAAGATTTAGTACATAAGGAAATCAAAGAGAAATAGTATTTACACCTGCTTGAGGTTTGAAAAACCCCCAGCAATATAAGATTTAGTACATAAGGAAATCAAAGAGAAATAGTATTTACACCTGCTTGAGGTTTGAAAAACCCCCAGCAATATAAGATTTAGTACATAAGGAAATCAAAGAGAAATAGTATTTACACCTGCTTGAGGTTTGAAAACCCCCCAGCAATATAAGATTTAGTACATAAGGAAATCAAAGAGAAATAGTATTTACACCTGCTTGAGGTTTGAAAAACCCCCAGCAATATAAGATTTAGTACATAAGGAAATCAAAGAGAAATAGTATTTACACCTG
Source organism: Monoplex corrugatus (assembly GCA_030674185.1). Lineage (NCBI taxonomy): Eukaryota > Metazoa > Mollusca > Gastropoda > Littorinimorpha > Ranellidae > Monoplex > Monoplex corrugatus. The sequence continues at coordinate 51,244,681 of JAPXFY010000015.1, read as the reverse complement.
CTTGAGGTTTGAAAAACCCCCCAGCAATATAAGATTTAGTACATAAGGAAATCAAAGAGAAATAGTATTTACACCTGCTTGAGGTTTGAAAAACCCCCAGCAATATAAGATTTAGTACATAAGGAAATCAAAGAGAAATAGTATTTACACCTGCTTGAGGTTTGAAAAACCCCCAGCAATATAAGATTTAGTACATAAGGAAATCAAAGAGAAATAGTATTTACACCTGCTTGAGGTTTGAAAACCCCCCAGCAATATAAGATTTAGTACATAAGGAAATCAAAGAGAAATAGTATTTACACCTGCTTGAGGTTTGAAAAACCCCCAGCAATATAAGATTTAGTACATAAGGAAATCAAAGAGAAATAGTATTTACACCTGCTTGAGG
>JAPXFY010000015.1:51236793-51239293 GCA_030674185.1 Monoplex corrugatus | reverse complement strand
CCACACACACAAACACACAAAACACATCCACACCCACATACATACACACATGCACACACACACTCATACACATACATACACACACATACACATACACATGCACATACATACCCACACACACACACACCATACACACACCCACATCCACACACATACATACACCCCCACCTATCCACACACACACACACACACACACACACACACACACACACACACACACACACACACACACACACACACTTTAGTACCTACAGATTTCTGCAAACGTACGCAGACACACTGATACAGTATAAGAACCACGTAATAAAGGTGATCCAGTCATAACAAATCATTTTGACACAAGACTTTTCCTGACCCGGTCTGCTGTCCAGATAAACATGCAGTCCTGTCGAAGGTTGTACTTGTGCATTCCCCGCCTTTTCGACGTTTTATGGTTGGCCACGATCAGGATGCCGTCAGAGCTCAGGGTCACCCATTTCCGTCTCCACATCTTCCCCAAGATCGATTCTGTCGAAAAATCAAAGTTATCTCTTACTTACTGCTCATTATGTATCATCGATTATGTAACTGAGTACCAACGAAGCGCCTCCACTTTCAGTCTCCAGACAGCAATGATAGAGCCGTGGACTCAAGATCTGATATCTTGAGTTCAATCCCAGCCAGCAATATTAAAAAGTGACCTGTTCGTTACCCATCTTAATGTTTTCATCATTCTGGTGGTGTCAGCTTAGTGTTTGATAGGTCCCTTTTCCCACTTTCCCCCGTTTCAAGACATTGCCAGCGCATAGGGTTTTGTGCAGGCTCAGAAAATCTGTCAGATAAGTGCTGGCAGATTTGGGTGGAGCGCACATGGAGTTATCCAAGCGCGGTGAATCCCTCTTGAAATAACTCTAATAATTTGGTGCCCCTTTGGGGGCATGTGGGGTGAGACCAAGATGAAAAAGCGAAACAAATGCCTATCAATTAATATCAGGAAGATAAGATACAGCAGATACACGTCATTTACATGTAACCAAGATCATTCCAATGACAGGCTGATAAAATACCAGTATAAAATATAGACTGGTTAAGACATGGGCTAGGTAGGGCCTCAGGACCTGGCAAGTTCATGGGTTTATGTGCAGGTTTAAGGCTTGTGCCATGATCACCATACATACGCATGGCACCTGTGACGTTAGTGCATATAAAATTCGTTCCGAGCGCGGAGACGTCCTCTTGAGAAAGTGAAAGTGAAACTGAAACTCAGGAAGTGAGTTCCTGGGTGTTACATAGAACCAGTACTATTGTATGGTTGTGAGGCGTGGACAGTCAACACGCAAAATCAATCAAAATTGAGGTGACTGAAATGTAGTTTCTAAGAAGAATGTTGAGAGTTCCATGGACAGCAGATACAAGAAGATCATTAATAAAGATTAGAAAAAGACAAGCAACATTTATGGGACACTTGACTTCTGAACACCGCGTAAAATCTTATGCATTGGCAAGGTTTTGAGATGAAAGCTGGCAGGTGGGGGAGTGGGTACCTGTGAAAGACTAAGCTGGGTAAGACACGAAGAATTGATCAACCAACTAGAAAGGCTCAATGTTGATTGAAAAGATCTAAGAATAATCAGAAATATGTATTGGGGGGGAGGGGAGGGGGAACAGCAGCAATGAGAATAGAAAACGATATAAGCTCTTTCCAAAATATCAAATGAACGGTCAGGCAGGGATGTTTTGTCACAATTTGTTTTCACTTGACAGCGAAATCATCATATGAGAAACCTAGAGAAAAGCACTTGGATAAAGGTTGGAGGAAAAATAATAAACAACATTCGTTACGCGGATGACACCATGCTAATAGCAGAAAATGAAAAAGACCGACAAAAATAGAAAGCAAAAATAAAGGGCTGGAGCTTAAATAGCAAGAAGATTGAAATCATGGCAATCAGAAAAAAAAGAAACCCCCTCATGCAAAATAACAGCAAATGCCACAACACTGAGACAGGTTGATAAGTTTAAATATCTGGGAACATCATCTCACCAGACGGCAGATGCACATCAGAAATAGCCAGCAGAATCGGCCAAGCTAAAACAGCATTTAAGAAGATGAAAAGCGTTCTTACCAACAAATGCCTACCAATTAAAATCAAGAAGAGAGATCTTGAGTGTTATCTAGAACTGATACTTTTGTACAGTTGTGAGGCATGGACAGTCAACACGCAAAGTCAGAACAAAATAGAGGCAACTGAAATGTGGTTTTTAAGAAAAATGTGTTGAGAGTTCCATGGACATCAAAGAAAACAAACGAGACAGTCTTGAAGGAGGCAGACACAAGAAGAACATCAATAAAGAAGATTAGAAAAAGACAAGCAACATTCGTAGGGCATTTTATGAGGTAAGAGAAATTAGAGCACCAAGTCACAACAGGAAAGCTGGAGGGAAAGAGAGCACCAGGTAAACCCAGGGAGAAAATATTGGACGGATCTGCAGAGTGGCTGAGGACAGACAGGGTGGGAGA
>JAPXFY010000015.1:51229293-51234293 GCA_030674185.1 Monoplex corrugatus | reverse complement strand
GGGTTAACTGAATAATACTTACAATTAAGAGTTTGGACCAAATCAAAGAGTAACTAAGTAATACTTACAATTAAGTGTTTGCAGTAAATCTGAGGGCTAACTAAATAATACTTACAATTGTGTTTTGACCAAATGAAAGGGTTAACTAAATAATACTTACAATTAAGTGTTTTGACCAAATCAAAGGGCTAACTAAATAATACTTAAAATTAAGCGTTTGGACCAAATCAAAGGGCTAACTGAATAATACAATTAAGTGTTTTGACCAAATCAAAGGGCTAACTAAATAATACTTAAAATTAAGCGTTTGGACCAAAGCAAAGGGCTAACTGAATAATACAATTAAGTGTTTTGACCAAATCAAAGGGCTAACTAAATAATACTTAAAATTAAGCGTTTGGACCAAATCAAAGGGCTAACTGAATAATACTTACAATTAAGTGTTTTGACCAAATCAAAGGGCTAACTAAATAATACTTACAGTTAAGTGTTTGGACCAAATCAAAGGGCTAACTGAATAATACTTACAATTAAGTGTTTTGACCAAATCAAAGGGCTAACTGAATAATACTTACAATTAAAGGTTTGGACCAAATCAAAGGGCTAACTGAATAATACTTACAATTAAGTGTTTTGCACCAAATCAAAAGGCTAACTAAATAATACTTACAATTAAGTGTTGGACCAAATCAAAGGGCTAACTGAATAATACAATTAAGTGTTTTGACCAAATCAAAGGGCTAACTGAATAATACAATTAAAGGTTTGGACCAAATCAAAGGGCTAACTGAATAATACTTACAATTAAGTGTTTTGCACCAAATCAAAGGGCTAACTAAATAATACTTAAAATTAAGTGTTTGGACCAAATCAAAGGGCCAACTGATTAATACTTACAATTAAGTGTTTTGCACCAAATCAAAGGGCTAACTAAATAATACTTAAAATTAAGTGTTTGGACCAAATCAAAGGGCTAACTGAATAATACTTACAATTAAGTGTTTTTGACCAAATCAAAGGGCTAACTGAATAATACTTACAATTAAGTGTTTTGCACCAAATCAAAGGGATAACTAAATAATACTTAAAATTAAGCGTTTGGACCAAATCAAAGGGCTAACTGAATAATAGTTAATACTTACAATTAACTGTTTTGACCAAATCAAAGGGCTAACTGAATAATACTTACAATAAAAGGTTTTGACCAAATCAAAGGGCTAACTGAATAATACTTACAATTAAGTGTTTTGACCAAATCAAAGGGCTAACTAAATAATACTTACAATTAAGTGTTTCGTCGAAATCAAAGGGCTAACTAAATAATACTTAAAATTAAGTGTTTGGTCCAAATCAAAGGGCTAACTGAATAATACAATTAAGTGTTCGGTCCAAATCAAAGGGCTGACTAAATAATAAAATTAAATGTTTGGTCCAAATCAAAAGGCTAACTAAATAATACTTACAACTAGTTTATCAAGATCAACGGTATTTGGGCCAAACAAAAATAAGAAAAGACCAGAAAATCGATAATAAGGATCATGGATGCTTGCACGAAAAAAAAAAAAAGTCAATGGGCGTGAAAAGGAAATCAGCATGTTGAGGGAAATAAAGTCGTTGAGGGAAATGGAAGTGAGTGTTGAGGGAAATGGAAGTGTTGAGGGAAATAGACTTTAAAATTAATCATGTTAACAAAAGATCACTGTAACACAACAACAGCAGCAGCAGCAGCAGCAGCAGCAACAACAACAAAAACAACAAAAGAAAAAAGACAGAAATGGACAAATAGGCCCAAAAAACACCACATTGAAATATAACATAATCCTACTTAGCGCGCGCGCACGCACACGCGCGCGCGCGCGCACACACACACACACTTTATCTATCTATCTTATTTATTTATTTATTTATTTATCTATTTACTATTTATTTATTTGCTTGTTTATTTATTTTATATTTTATTTATTTATTTACTATGTATCCCTTTTTTCGTCTAAAAGCACATATGTGAATAGACGTTAAAAGAAATAACCAACGAACACACACACACACACACACACACACACACACACACACACACACACACACACACACACACACGCACGCACGCACGCACGCACGCACACACACACACACACTTTATCTTATGTATCTATCTATTCATTTATTTATTTACTATTTAATTTTTTTCTATTTTTCGTCCAAAAGCACATACGTGAACAGACATTAAAAGAAATTACCAACACACACACACACACACACACACACACACACACACACACACACACACACACACACACACACACACACACACACACACACAAAACACACACGCACACACACACGCACACACACTACACACACACACACACTACACACACAGAGAGAGACACACACACACACAAACACACACACACTACACACACATACACACACACTACACACACACACACACATACTACATACAAACACACTACACACACACACATACTGCACACACACACACACACTATACACACACACTACACACACACACACACACACACACACACACACACACACACACACACACACACACACACACACACACACACAATAACAGATTTAAAAGCCATCTACAACCGACCCCCACACACAGTAACAGATTTAATTAAAAACCACCCATACCTCTATGGTACATCCATCCAGCTCGCAAGAAAGTCTGCCCGGCAGTGGTACCGGTAGCACCACTACCACTAAGAGAACTCATGGAGATCGTAGAGACTTCGGAAGATGTTTTGCTACAAAGTCTATGATGATCGTCACTGTCATTATTGTGTCGTCGACCAAGAAAAGCACCCACAAAACATGTATTCAGCCTCTTCACAGCACTGTCAAATCTGATGGCATCGGCAGCTCTTCCTTGCGTTGACTTTTTCTTACACAGCAGTAAGTTTGAACACGCAGGCATGTGCGATAACGAGTGCATAATTGATTATAGAAAGCCGGTTCACGCGAGGGTAGGGTTACTTGAAGTATCGTGTTTGGGACTTAGTAGTTACTAAGCACAGCCACCTGCTAATATTTTGCTTAGTAAGTTGGAATAGGGTAGGCCTTACTCATAGGTTCGGTTTCAGTTTCTCAAGGTGACGTCTCCGCGCTCGGAACGATTTCCACATGCACTAACGCCACAGGTGCCATGTGTATGGTGATCGTGGGAGAGGGGGGGGGGGGCGGGGGGAGCGGGGGGGGGGGATAGGGTACTCACAGCGACATGGAAAGGTTTCGTGTCTATCATAAAAAAAATTTTTTCGGGGGGAGCGGGGGGGGGGGGGGGGGGGAGGAAGATAGGGTACTCACAGCGACATGGAAAGGTTTCGTGTCTATCATAAATTTTTTTTAACCCTTTGACTCCCACACCCTGTCCATCAGCATCTTGCACTGTCAACCATGAGAGCAAAAGGAAAAACTTAACTCTTTCATTCCCTCACCCTATCCACCAAAGCTGGTGGATAGACGAGGGAGTCAAAGGGCTAAGTTTTTGCAGTTGGTAGACAGGGTGCAAGAGCTAAAGGGTTAAGACATCTGGCACAAAGTGTACATCTTTTAATGGCATGTGTTGACAAGTGTGGCAATAATTCTTGTCATTTGTTCAAAGTTCCTAGCGTAATTCATGAAGACTATGACACTGAAATAGAGAAAGACCATGACACTGAAACAGAGGAAGACTGTGACACTGAAACAGAGGAAGACTATGATACAAAACTGTCTTGTTATGGTTCACTTCATATCTTTCTGAGAGATCTCAAAAAGTTCTTGTCCGGTCTTGTCCGGTCTTCATATTCGAAAGAAACACCTCTTCTTACAGGCGTTCCGCAAGGATCGGTCCTCGGACCTCTTCTCTTCTCTCTATACACAAGACCCCTGGCTTCTCTGATTGAACAGTTCAATGTTGACTTTCATTTCTTTGCGGATGATTCCCAACTCTATTCCCGCCTTCCCTCCGACAATACTCTCGCTCTTGAATCAAAGAAAAATGTTGAATTGTGCTGTCTGGAAATAAAACATTGGATGTCTGCAAACCGGTTGAAGTTGAATGAAGAGAAAACTGAAGTTCTGCTGGTCGGAACTGCTCCTAAAAGAGAAATTGTCCCTTTTTCTTCACTTTCGGTCTGTAGTGCAGACATCCCTTTCTCGAAGAAAGTAAAAACACTAGGAGTGTTTCTGGATGCTAATCTCTCGATGCGTGATCAGATCAATTCAATCATCAGAACTTGCTCCTGCCATATCCGATCTCTTGGTAAAGCCCGCCAGTACTTGACTATTCAAGCTGCTAAGACTGTTGCTGTCACACTAGTACTCTCAAAATTAGACTACTGTAATAGTCTACTTGCTGGTCTCCCTCAGGTGAAAATACAGCGTCTGCAGGCTGTACAAAACGCAGCTGCCAGAGTAATCTCTAGATGCAGGAAGACTGAACACATAACTCCCATCTTACGGAATCTGCACTGGCTCCCAGTTCAACAACGCATCAATCACAAACTACTAACTATCACCTACCGTGCACTCAACTCTAGTAGTCCTTCTTATCTTAAAGATCTTCTTTCTGAATATAAACCTGTTCGCAGTCTGAGATCTGCTTCCAAGTCTCTTCTTCATGTTCCTGGGACAAGGGATGTTAAAACCAAAAGATATGGTCAGCGAGAATTTAAATACCTTGCCCCTACCAAGTGGAACATGCTTCCCATGAGCATCAGGGAGAAAAAGACTCATTCATCCTTTAAATCTAGTCTCAAGACACACTTTTTCTAATGTTGTATGGGATTGCTTATTTGAATGTGAATACCTTGAATGCCTTTATGAATGTTGGTGCAAAGGCTGTGTGGAATTGTTTTTGTGCGCCGCGAGCATGCTTTTATAGCATGGAGATTTTTGTTGCGCGATATAAATTTTCATTCATTCATTCATACTGAAACAGAGAAAGACTATGACACTGAAACAGAGGAAGACTATGACACTGAAAC
>JAPXFY010000015.1:51206793-51221793 GCA_030674185.1 Monoplex corrugatus | reverse complement strand
CAAAACATACAAACAAAAGTCCCCATGTTCCCATTCCCCAGTTCCCTCAGGTGATTGACCCCCAACGGCATATCACCAGATGTGAGTGTTAGCGTGAAACTAAACCAAATCAATCGACCAGTCAACTTCAGTCCTCTTCAGTCTGCGTTCGCCGTTTCCATGGACAGGGCATATCCGACAATGAATGTTGCTACATTTTCCCCGTTCTGCCGGCTATGGAGCTTGATGGTCGAAAGAGGGGTGACCCGCATTTTGCATAATAATTAATCTTTAACGAGTCATAACTAAGTTTCCTAAGTAGCGTACTTGTATAACTGGTTAATTTATGCAACTTCTGGAACTTACATAAAACTTGCCGGTTGAATGAACTGGGTCGTAGAAAAAACACAGTTAACAGTCAGTGGCACCCACCCACTTCTTGCAGACGACAATTTCATTGATCGACGTTTCACTCGGTTCTTACGGAAACAGCCGAATGCTGCCGAGAGTTCTACGTAACACAGACCTACGTATGCACGTTACATAAATTGTTTACTAATATAACAGGGGGAAGATCACGATCACCTGCACTTTAGAGAGCAGTCGACACGTGCACAGGTAAAATACGACGTTACTTGAACAGTGTAACCAATTCATGTGAAGTTTTATGCCGGAATTATAATTTATCCAGGCAGAATCCAAGCGTTAGGCTATTAGCATCTCATAATTTGTAAGCCGAGGGCCGAGGGGAGTGATTCAAAACAATCATTTACAATGGTTTTGATGCAGATGACTCTCGAAAATTTTGAGTGAAATTGAAACGCGTGAGATACTTTTTCTCGTCGATCTATTTCCTTGATGCTTTTAGACTGCGAGGTCTCTCAGTCAGCATAATCTTGTCTGTCACAATTTTTCTTTTTCTGGTTTGATCAATTTTCATTGCTTTCACTTTCAGCTTTGGAAGCCCAAGCCAAGGCGGCGAAGGCCAAGCACTGAGCGGTGTTCGATGCGGACTCCTTCTGCTTTCTCCATCTGAATATAGTGAACAGATTTAGAATTAGTAAAGTGTTTGTGTATGCAACTAGGCCTGCAGTGAATTTCAACTGTAAGTCAGTTCATTAATATCACCAGTCAGCTGCCAGTCGATCAATCATGGACGAGAAGGGAGACAGCTGCGTTGTGACAATGGAAACTTCAGAGAAGAGGTGCCTTCCCTTGGTTTTGTGCTGTTGTTCTTCTTGTTGCTGTTGCTGCTGTTGATATGTATGTGTGTGTGTGTGTGTGTGTGTGTGTGTGTGTGTGTGTGTGAGAGAGAGAGAGAGAGAGAGAGAGAGAGAGAGAGAGGAGAGAGAGAGAGAGAGAGAGCATGTGCATGCATACTTGTGACGTGTGTGCCAGCATTCAGAAACAGTATTGATGCATGTGCCAATGATTTTGCTTGTGCATCTTTGCAGTATATCAGATGTCTGAATTACTTTTGGTCCACATGAAATGAAAATAATGCCTGATCTTTTGTTGGTTCAATATCAAACATATCTTTTTTATCCATAGACTGTTAAATGAATTGTAATATTTCATTCTGTCTTCATTTTGATGGTTGGAAGTGTCGATCTGTCCATGCTTGTAAGTTTGTTAGGTTGTTAATTTTTTTGTTTTGTATTGCATTCTGAATGAAGACTAGACCTTGTTAGCAGTGTATTCTATATGACAGATAACTGACAACTGTTGTATACAACTTCAGATGCTTGAGGAAAACATCAAGACTGTTGAAAAATAAAATTCATTGATGCACCCATCCATCCACACACACACATTCATACACACACACACACACACACACACACACACACACACACACACACACACACACACACACACACACACACACACACACACACACAAGCACACACACACACTCACGCGCGCGCACACACACACACACACTCACACACACACAGACACACACACACACACACACACACACACACACACACACACATACACACACACACAGACACACAGACACACAGACACAGACACACACACACTCACAAGCACACATACACTCAAACGCGCGCAACACACACACACACACACACAGACACACACACACACACACTCACATACACACACACAAGCACACACACACACACACACACACACACACACACACACACACACACACACACACACACACACTCACTCACTCACTCACTCACACCACAAATATATCCATGGCATACATAGTTATATGAATTGATGTTGATATGGAATGTGATACAGTAATCATACTATGATGAAGGTTTACAGTGAATGGAATGAACAAGTTTCCCTCAAACACTTTTCCACTGCTCTTGTTACCTGATTGAACTGCCATGCACTGGCCTTGGATGCTAGTACACAGCTTATGTAAAACAATCTGTTTTATATCCTCAGAGTGGCTGCATTTTGTTTGTATCTTTTTTCTTACAATTTTGATTTTTGCGTTTGCATGAATGCATGTTGTTTTTGTCCACATTGTGTAGATTGTATGTTGCCGTGCAGTCTGCATGCTGTGTTTTTAGTGGATGTATATCCTGCGTGTTTTCGTGTTTCCATAATCCATTGGACCCAGGATTTGTAACTTGGGTATTTGATAAGTTGTGTGCATGTATACTTGAAGAGGGTTTAGGCGCCAACATGTCTGCACACACATTAACCCTTTGACTCCCACACCCTAACCACCAGCTGCAAAACCATAACCCATTGACTCCCTCACTCTATCCACCAGCTTTGTGCAGACTCCCTCACCCTATCCACCAGTTTCCTGCAGGAAGCTAGTGGATATGGTGAGGGAGTCAAAGGATTAAGGTTTTGCTTTGCTAGCGTGGTTGACAATGCAGGATGCTGGTGGATAGGGTGCAGGAGTCAAAGGGTTAAATTAATCTTTGAAACAAAACAAGTTATAAAAAAAATTTCCACCCTTTACCCACGGGGAAGTACCCAAATGAGAGCGAATACAGATTTTCCGATTGGAAGTCTGATGTCTTGCCCAGTTTATTGTCGCACCCATCTAGTTACATGTAAAATGAAACTGTTATAACTTGAAATCTCACCATTGATTTTGCTGATGCCTCATATAGACAAGAGCAACGTGAACAGGTTGTATCTTTCAGGTTTACTCCAGTTCCTTGCAGTTCTCTGACACCCTGTCGACTGGAGTTGACTATATATTGTGAACCTCTGTCGTTGACTTACCTCATTAAAAACTAGCAAAAGATTTTAACAATTGAACTTGATGATTTCAGAGACCCCTCAGTAAGAGAGCTGCAAGACATGTCAGGACGACGTCGTGTGCTGATAGTGGGGGCGGGTGCAGCAGGGACAGCTGCAGCCTACTGTCTAATGAAAGACAGCGACAAGTTCTCTGTGGATGTCTGGGAGAAGGCGCCTGTAGCAGGTGGAGTGGCCACGTCAAATGATATCAGAGGTATGTGATAATAATTTTTTCTTTAGAAATATGAAACATTGTTGATAAAGAACTGTGGCTGTAGGTGAAGTTGAAAATGGAAACAAAAGGGTACAGCATTCACCAAGAACAGGTAAATGCTACTGAATTTGAAACTGTTAAAAAGAAAAAAGAAAGATTGGGTGTGCTCAGAAAGTTACATATGTGCTCCACCTAAATCTTCCAATGATGATTTGGCAGTGTGCTTCACTTAAATCTACTAGTGATGATTTGGCAAATCCTTGACCTTGTGTAAAACAGTGTGCTGGCAAGGTCTTGAAATGGAAGTGAGGAGGGAGACTCATTAAGCACTAAGCAGACACTACCCGCAAGATTGGAACTTAAAGATGGGTAGCAAACAGACCAGTTTTACATTGCCAGCTAGGATTGAACTCAAGACAATCTACTGTATAGTTCTATACCTCAAAGTGTGATGATGAACAAGAAAAAGAAAGCTGAAGAAGTCTATGAAGAAAACAAGTTGGCTATGAATAGAACTCAGATGAGCTATCAGAACTCAGATTAATCAGAATCCACCATCAGATTCGTTAGAATGCAACTTGCCTTAAATCATATTCTGTTCATTTATGTCTGCCTGTTCTGGTGAACACAGTACCCATGTTTCATATTTGTTCAATTTCGGATTAAAACTTTGAAGAAGATTAATTTTGCTTTCCCACATTGTTAGATTTCAGATTAAAACTTTGAAAAAGATTTACTTTCTTACATTGTTCAATTTCAGAATAAAACTGTAGAAGATTCACTTTCCACATTGTTCAATTTTAGATGAAAACTTCGAAGAAGATTTACTCTCCTACATTGTTCGATTTTAGATTAAAACTTTGAAGGAGATATGCTTTCCTGCATAAACCTTTCCCTCCAGTGATGATATCAAAGGCATTATTTCATGTGTTTGTTTGTATTGTTAGTTATACAAATTTCCTCATGGAACTCAGGCAGTATGAATTTGTACATTTGTTTATAGTATAAATCTCTTGGAATTAAATTTAATCCACAGAGGTTATGATAGTTTTGAATGATAAATGAAATCAGGGTTGCATGTTTAGGTCTTTTGTTTCTTGAACCGATAGTTGTTTTAATAGCTGTTTGTTATTATTTGTTCTTATAACCATACTTATTCCTTTGATTTGTTGAATGTTGGGTTAACTACTATTTTTGTTTGTGGTCAAATTTACAATTATTCTAATTTTTGTATGTATCATATGTATTTATGCTATTCCATTTATGAGTGTGCATATGTGTATGTGTGTTATATATTTATCTCTGTGTGTGTATGTGTGTTTGTGCATGTATTTATAACATTTATTTATTTTGTGTGTATGTGTGTATGTGTGTGTGTGTGTGTTTACAGTAGAGTCCTTGTATTAATTAAAGAGATCACTCAGTGATCCTTGTTTTGACTGAAAGTCTATGGATTCCTGCTGTAGTGAAACAGACGTTGACATGCATATGATATTCATGTTTGTGCAGGTGAAATGTTCGTCAATGACGGCGTCCAAGGTGGATGTCCGACCTATCGCAACACCCTCAATCTGATGCAAGAGCATGGCCTTCAGGGGTCGCCAGTGCACATGATGATTTCGTTCGGCAAGGGGAGAACAGCCTGGACCAACTACACCAAAACAGAACTCATCCACAGACTGAGCCCTGAGATAAAAAAGTTTGAGAGAATCTTCGCATCATCAACAGGCTTGAAAAATTCTTCATCTTTATCCCCATTTATAAAGTTCTAAAATGGTTTGGGTTTTCTGACGATTTCCGCAATGAGATGGTGTTTCCCTTGACAGCCTTGTTCTTTGGCACCGGCAACCAGACGCCAAACGTTTCTGCTGCAATCATGGCGAGGGTATTCCTTGACGATGACCTTCGATTGTTTGATTATGACTCAGAGCTGTTACTGAGTCAGACACCTGAAATGTTTGCTTTTCCCAAACTGGAGAAGATGTACCAGACCATCATGTCCAAGAGTGGAGCCAACTTCTACAGCAATAGAGGCGTCAAAATTGTCCGTCGTGCCAATGGCAAAGTGTATGTCACAGACGAACGGGACCACGAAGAAGTCTTTGACAACATCATATTTGCATGTGACGCTGAGACTGTGCTGCGGGTTCTGAAAAATCCGTCGTTCATGGAAAGGAGAGCATTGGGGAACGTACGATACTACAACGATCTGATCGTCACCCATGAAGACGACGACTACATGAACAAGTACTACGAGGTGAACTATGATAAGGACCAGTATTTCGTACGCACCTATCCCACAGACCAGGAGAAGATCGAGATGTCGTTCAACCTGTCCAACTACCAGCCCCAGCTGAAGGGAACGGGTCGCAACGTGTTCCAGACCATCTTCTTGGACGATGAGGTCAAGAATCTGTGGACTGAAAAGGAGATCCGTGAGGAGAAGGTGCTGCTGAGGAGATGGTGGAGACAGTTCTCGCATACCTGGCAACACTTTGCCTTCACCGTGCCCTTCATGAGGTCAGTTTAGTGGGAAATGATGGGAGATCGGAGGGTGAGGGTTGGAGTTAGGTCTGAAGAGGAAGGGTAGAAGAAAGGATTTGGAAAAAAAAAGGCAGTTGATGATGAGATGTGTTGAAGACAGTGGTCCTCATTTCACTTTAGTGACATGGTTTTTTTTTCTTTCTGTGCTATATCTGCTGAATGGCATTGGACTGAGAATGATGGTGTTCTACGTCTGGCCAATTATTATGTTGGATTATCGTTAATAAATCACTGAATTGAGATCTTAATGTAGTTGACACGTAGCTTAAACCGTGGTGCTGGATTTTGCTGTTTGTTGATTAATTAACCCTTTGACTCCTGCACCCTATCCACCAACTGCAAAAACTTAACCATTTGACTCCCTCACCCTATCCACCAGCTTCTATTTTTGTTGGGCATGCGTAGTGGGCATTTTCTTGCGTCCATAAGCCAGGTACTGGTATAATTTACATGATCTGTAGCATGCGTATTTGATATTCTGTATACATATATACACACAAAGGGGTTTAGGCGCTGGTGTCCACACACATATTGACATAGGAGACCAGAAAAATGTTCACCCTTTATCCACCAGGTGAAGGTCTCTACGCAGATCGAACACAGGACTGTCCAGTTGGAAGTCTGACATTTATCGCCTAACTGTTGCACTTATCTATGCTTATCATTAACCTTTGACTCCCACACCCTATCTGCCAACTGCAGAAACATAAGCCTTTGACTCCCTCACCCTATCTACCAGCTTCCTGCTTAACCCTTTGACCCCCTCACCCTATCCACCAGCTTCCTGCAGGAAGCTGGTGGATTGGATGAGGGAGTCAAACGCTCAAGTATTTGTTTTTGCTTGCATGGTTGACAGTGCAGGATGCTGATGAACAGGGTGCGGGAGTCAAAGAGTTAACCCTTTGACTTCTTCACCCTATCCACTAACTGCAAAAACTTAACCCTTTGACTCCCTCACCTCACCCTAGGGAGTCAAAGGGTTAAGAGTCGTGTTCGATTTTTGTGTCTTTGCAGGTACTTGTAAAAGAAAACATCATGTATTTCCATAACATTATTCATTATCATACGTCTGTTTTGTGTTATCGCAGATATCTACAAGGGACGAAGAACACCTACTACTGTGGATCGTACACACTGATCAACACGCACGAAATTGCCGTGATCTCTGGCATGGCCGCTGCCTGCAGGCTGGGCGCAGAGTACCCATTTCCTGACGACGAGCTGGCCTCCAAGCAGTTTGACCAGTACATGCTCATGACTCATGGACGTCCCCGAAAGTGGGGCTGCAACAAGAACTCGGTGCTAGCAGTGTTTTTGGCTCCTCTGATGGCCATTTTCGCTCTGATTGCCCTCTTCATAAACTTTATCATGAAGTGTTGTAGATCATGAGCGTCCCCACGTTTTGAGCTATGGTAAATTGTCCCAAACTGAATTGAGGTTTCAGCAAAGACTGAGCTGCATATTGCACAAGAACTTGTGCATGTTTCAACAAAGACTGCATATTTACCTAGTCTGTGAGGGTAAATGCTTATAGTATATATATATATATATATGTATGTGTATATATATATATATATGTATGTGTATATATATATATATATATATATATATATATATATATATATATGTATATATTATATACACATATATCTTGTAAATCTGTTGTGTACTTGTCTCACCTGTCTCACCTGTCAGCGTCACCGGGTTTGGTGTTGGCCACTGCATGCCTGGACACCAGGCTGCTCTGTCTTGACTTTTGTGGACAATTTCTAGCATATTTAGGCCACTTACATTGGCTATCTTCTTGATGTATGTGATTGGAGGCCTGTCTTTCTTCCTTTTTGCCCCTGTTTTTCCTTGAAAGATGGTTGTCATGAGGTCCGTGTTCTTGTTGTGTGACACATGGCCATTGTATTTTAGTCTTCTCTTGTTGATGTCTGCCAGTAGTTTTCTGGTGGTATCAAGTTCTGAAGTTATGGACTTGTATAAAGCCTATTTTAGTATTTGGCAGACTGATTTAGGCAAATAGCTTAGAAAGTTAAATATGTTAATTTTTTTTGTTTTCTGTTTTTGTTTTTTTGGTGTGCAGTAGAGTGAGATCTCTCTGCCTCTATTCTTAGCAGTTAACGGTATGTAAATCGCAATAATTTTAGTGCACACCACAAATGCAATAGAAGTGAAAATAAACATGACAGATATTGCAGTCCCTTTGTGTAAGCTATGCACTGGTGCTCATTCAGGACTTGTTAACTGTGTAAGACTCTGTGGACTTTTATTTGAGCATGATATGCAAAATATGATGCGCACATACTTTGTATGGCACGACATGTGTCCTTGTTTTGTGTGTTTGTTTTATTCATCTTAAATTAACCCTCATTACCGCTCATGATTTTTGTCTCAGTGTATGCTGAGAAAACTGACAAGAAAAACTGAAAAATAACAGCAAACTCAGCTACAGTATTGGTTCTTGCCTATCTCCCAAAGTGTGAAAGAATGTATAAAATAATCAAAAATGAATGAAGATTCTTTTCATAACATCATAATATGCCAGATATTGAACCAGGCATACTCCTGAAATGCCGCACTCCTAGCATTCACGTATTCTCCCCAACTCTGTGACTCCTCCTTGTTTCTCCTCTCTCTCTCTTTCCTTTAGTCTGTCTCTTTCTCATGCTCACACATACAGAGAGAGAGGATGCAGAAAGAAAACTGAAGCAGGATGTTCCCCACCCATTTCATTCACACACACCCACAATCCTTCCCCATCCTCTTCATACACAGTGACACATCACACCACTGAGCTTGAGGTACTGAGAAAAGAAAGAGCTGTCATGGAAACTCTTGCTCTGGTAACTTAGTAGTCAGCATTTCTACACTGCTGAAACACTGTCACTACTTAATCATAACATACAACATTTGCTGTATCTGGTAACACAGCAGTCAACATTTCCACAATGCTGAAACACTGTCACTACTTAATCATAACATACAACATTTGCTGTATCTGGTAACACAGCAGTCAACATTTCCACAATGCTGAAACACTGTCACTACTTAATGTAACATACAACATTTGCTGTATCTGGTAACACAGCAGTCAACATTTCCACAATGCTGAAACACTGTCACTACTTAATGTAACATACAACATTTGCTGTATCTGGTAACACAGCAGTCAACATTTCTACACTGCTGAAACACTGTCAGTACTTAATGTAACATACAACATTTGCTGTATCTGGTAACACAGCAGTCAACATTTCCACAATGCTGAAACACTGTCACTACTTAATCATAACATACAACATTTGCTGTATCTGGTAACACAGCAGTCAACATTTCCACAATGCTGAAACACTGTCACTACTTAATCATAACATACAACATTTGCTGTATCTGGTAACATAGCAGTCAACATTTCTACACTGCTGAAACACTGTCACTACTTAATGTAACATACAACATTTGCTGTATCTGGTAACATAGCAGTCAACATTTCTACACTGCTGAAACACTGTCAGTACTTAATGTAACATACAACATTTGCTGTATCTGGTAACACAGCAGTCAACATTTCCACAATGCTGAAACACTGTCACTACTTAATCATAACATACAACATTTGCTGTATCTGGTAACACAGCAGTCAACATTTCTACAATGCTGAAACACTGTCACTACTTAATGTAACATACAACGTTTGCCATATCTGGTAACATAGCAGCCAACATTTCCACAATGCTGAAACACCATCACTACTTAATGTAACATACAACATTTGCCACAGAGGCATTGGTGATTGTGAAGTCATGACGTATGTTGTGTGCCACCAACATGGCCAAGAAGTGATTATGACTTGATTAATTTTTTCTTCTATTTTCTGAATTTTGTGAGTGGTGTCCAGTAACCTGTTCTCATTTGTTTGATGAATTGTACAAATTTAAAAGAGAACATTTGGGCATTAGCAGTGGTGTACATAATTTACATACTTTTGTATGTGTACGTGTGTGTGTGTGTGTGTGTGTGTGTGTGTGTGTGTGTGTGTGTGTGTGTGTGTGTGTGTGTGTGTGTGTTGTACTTTTTTTCATGTCTGGTTGGTTTAATTTCTGACTTGTCAATTTTTCTCAGGATATCTTGTTGTTGTGGCTATGAATAGTGTTTTTTTAAAATTTATTATTGTTTGAATTTGTTTATTTTCAATTTTATGTGACTATTTTTATGTTTGATTTGTCATGTTTTCTGTTTTTTTTGAATTGTAATTTTACTGCTGTTGATTTTATATCAGTCTATCAGATTTTCTCAGGATGTCTTGTTAGTATTACATTTTTGTAAGCCCAGAAATGTGATTGTGCCTCTTTAAATAATCTCAGGTATCTTTTTTTAACAGGCTGCTTTGATCACTTCCTTACATGAAAGAAATACTTTTTCCGTCGACTTTTTAAAGCGTTGACGCTGAGCAGCATGCTTATGAAATAATGAAGTTGCATAATATGTTCTGTTCATCATTTTTTTGTATCATCAAATTCGTACTGATTGAAACATTTTCTTTATGACAGATCACCGTCAAAACCATCTGCATCTTATCGCATATTTTTTATTCTGAATTATTGTTTTGGCAGCGGAATAGATGGATGGGTGAACAGATGGATTCGTGGATGGATGGACAAATTGGCTGGTTTGTTGATTCATTAATTTATGTACTTATTGGTTGAATAAATGATAATTGATTGAATAAATGGTAACTGATTGATAAAGTCTGAAGTCCGATTGACTGATTGTTTGATAGATGAATAGATTGATTGATTGATTGATTGATTGATTGATTGATTGATTTGATTGATTGATTGATTGATTGATTGATTGATTGATTGATTGATTGATTGATTCATTCTGTTTCTGTTTTTTCTTCAAGAAGGATGGAGTTTTATTGTATGTTTTTTTGTTTTGTTTTTGAAAAATATATCGATAGTATATATTTTTTTTACATACAGTATATTATAAATCATGAAAGTCACCATATATGGGACCAGATAAATGCCAAAGAGGAATCAGATCATATGATCATGTGTCTCAGTTTGTGAGCAAAAAAACAAAACAAACCTCTGAACGTTTTTGATTAAGCTGTCAACAGAAAACACTCCCCCTCTAATATGAAAAAGAAGAAGAAAAAAGAAAGACTCCTCTTTATTTCTCAGGGATAGTAGCATTAGGTCCCATTGGACCTGTCTTACAGGTAGTCCTGCTGCTGTTCACACATGATTAAAACGTATTATAGAATAAATGAACCATGAACCACACATTGTGATAGAATGTATGAAAACAAATTGTAATTAGATATTGACTTTTTTTATGTCAAATGGTCAAGCACTTTATAAAAGCATTACAGACAAAGGTACATACATATAAAGCAAACACATGTCAACCCTTAACAATTAACAACAATAATAACACAACAATAACAATAGTAGTAACAATGTTATACATTTTTTTGTTAAAGAAATTACAGACAGAATAACACAAGTCAAAACAAAACAAAACAAAACAAAACAAAACAAAACGAAGAAGCTCTGAGAATAAACAAAGTAAAGAGTGGAGGGTTGGGGGGGGGGGGGGGGGGGGGCATTTCAGCTAATGCTATGGTGAGAATAGATGATCCATAACACATGTGACATCAAAGAAGTTATAAGAATGAATCATATAAAAATATTGACTTCCATGTATGTCAGTCAGTCAGTGAAAGTGCATTACTGAAGCATGAGAGAGAAAAGCAGATATATGTAATATAAATAGATAGATAGATAGAATGATAGATAGATACACACACACACACACACACACACACACACACACACACACACACACACACACACAACACATACACATACACACACACACACACACATACACACACACACTCTTACACACACACACACACACACGCACACACACACACACATACACACACACAGAGTTGATATATATATATATATATATATATATATATATATATATTATATATATATATATAATATATATATATATATATATATATATATTTTAGACTTAAAAAATTTAATTTGAATAAACAGCATTTTTTTTATCATAGCATGTTTTCTATACTTTTTTTTAAAGTAACTTATGGCTGCTATTAAGTCCTCTATGCACATTCTAAGCATTTATTATTTTTAATTTTCATACAGGAGTTTATGAATAGAAATCCCATTGACCTTCTGTGATAGTTGAAGTGTAACAGGAACCAGAAGAACAAGCAAACCAAAGTGAATGCGCATTCAACACAACAAGACAAGAACAAGCGCAAATTTTCGGCCAACCGGCCTTTGTCAAGCGCGATAATAAGAAGTTGTTTGGTGTTTGTGGTCTGTTTGTGACCGTGCATTTGCGCTTGACAAAGGCCGGTTGGCCGAAAATTTGGCTTGTTCTTGTCTTGTTGTGTTGAATGCGCGTTCACTTTGGTTTGCTTGTTCTTCTGGTTCCTGTTTGCTTGGGCGCGGGCTGTTGCACTTGTGTTGGATCTAGTTGAAGTGTAGGTCACTTTCATGATAGTACTATGTAAATGTGCATGTGTGTTGTCATATCTATGTCACAACTAAGTGTATTAAATGGTAATAAAGAATGAAAACAGTGGTATCATTTTTTCCCTGTTGAATGAATGATTAATTGATTGATTGAGTGTATGTGGTGAGTGTGAGTGCATGTGTGTGCGTGTGTGTGTGTGTGTGCGTGCGTGCGTCGCGCGCGCGCGCGCGTGTGTGTGTGTGTGTGTGTGTGTGTGTGTGTGTGTGTGTGTGTGTGTGTGTGTGTGTCCTGATTGATTGTTTGATGAATTGTGAAAATTTAAAAGAGAACATTTGGGCATTAGTACTGGTGTACATAACTTATGTGTGTGTGTAGTGTGTGTGTACGGTGTGTGTTGTGTGTGTGTGTGTGTGTGTTGTGTGTGTGTGTGTGTGTGTGTGTGTGTTGTGTCTGTGTATGTGCACTGGTGTGTGTGTGTTTACATGTGTGTGTGTACAGTGTGTGGTGTACAGGTGTGTGTGTGTGTGTGGTGTGTACATGTGTGTGTGTTACATGTGTGTGTGTAATGTGGTGTGTGTGTGTGTGTGTGTGTGTGTGTGTATGTTTTGTGTTTATGTGTGTGGTGTGTGTGTTGTGATGTGTGTGTGTGGTGTGTGTTGGTGTGTGTGTGTGTGTGTGTGTGTAACCCTCAAACTTCACTATGTCAGATGGTGTATTCATTCAGGCCAAAGCCCTCATGAAGGGGTGTGAGACACAAACACATTGCAATCAAACGTCTGACGAAATCTTGTGACTGTAACTCATCAACAACATCCACACCAAAAAAACACATGAATAAGCTGCATAAGAAGGAGTGAATGAATATATCTTATGCGATCTCTTTCACCTTTCCATGAGATTTCTCCTCATCATACTGTTGTCAGTTCAATAAAAGTTATACATGTAGAGCCTACGTTAATCATAATAATGTGAAGTGTTGTAATGATAATGATTATAACATAAATAACAAAAGTGATTATAACAATACTGATGATGATAATAATAACACTGATAATAACTGAAGATGATGATGATAATAATAATAATAATAATAATAATAATAATGATGATGATGATGATGATAATTTGCAAGTCAGACATAATTTAGTTCACACACACACACACACACACACACACACACACACACACACACACACACACACACACACACACACACACACACACACACACACACACACACACACAGAGTAATCTGTTGCTACAGACGCATTGTGTTTGTAGCCCGCGGTCAAAGGGTTGCAACTGCGTAATAAATCGTGATTAAGTGGATTGTTTCCCTTACAATAGAAACCACGATACATAGTAATTTTTATCAATGGGGAAAGCCCGCGAGCCCTTATTGCCCTGTTACTATTCACAACATCCTTTTTTTTCCCATTTAGTTTACAAAATTCACATACCATTATTTCTACTACTCATCATCATCATCATCATCATCAGGTGCCCTGCCGCATGGCGTTGGCGACCATGGACTTCCATCTCTCTCTCTCGTTGCCCCTAGCATCTCCCCCACCCTCCTCGTCCCTAGTCACTCTGCAAGTCCGTCCAGCATTCTCTCCCTGGGTCTACCTGGTGCTCTCTTTCCCTCCAGCTTTCCGTTATTTCTACTACTATAATTGCTATTATATAATTGTTGTTTTTGTTATTATTGTTGGAGGTTCGACATGCAGGCTATTTGCCATTACATGTGTCTGCATTTATCTCTCCAGCTTTTGCAAAGCGCTTCATCAGCTGACATATATATGACACATATGAAAACGAATTATTCTAAAATATTGACTTTTACATGTATATAAAATCAAATAATTTAAGATAATTCATTTTCACAAGTTGTTTGATAGCCTTACTGCATGTGTTTGGGTGTCATAGTTCCACTGCGTTTTTAACATGCCATATTACTTGTGCAAAGCAGTAAAGATTAGCTTTGAGACAGGTCCCGTTGGACCTAATGCTACTAATGCATCTTTGAATAATAAGTGTTTTGAAATGTTAAAGTTTGCACAGCGGTTTGATTCTCATTTACACACGTTTGCATGGGCTTGTGTGTGTGTGTGTGTGTGTGTGTGTGTGTGTGTGTGTGTGTGTGTGTGTGTGTGTGTGTGTGTGTGTGTGTGTGTGTGTGTGTGTGTGTGTGTGTGGTGCAGAAACGTAAGGCGACTGGTTGCTTCTACAAAATTAATATTGAAAATGGTCTATCTTAATAGGATGAAATTTATGATAAACGCTTGTACTGACAAAAGGGCTGTGTGTGTGTGTGTGTGTGTGTGTGTGTGTGTGTGTGTGTGTGTGTGTGTGTGTGTGTGTGTGTGTGTCGTGTGTGTGTGTGCACGCATGCGCGTTATATATGATCCTTATTTTGATGTACATGCTTTTCTATAATGTTTCAACCCTTTGACTCCCGCACCCTATCC
>JAPXFY010000015.1:51186793-51204293 GCA_030674185.1 Monoplex corrugatus | reverse complement strand
GAGATTACGTCATCAAGAATAGATAAGCCGAGCGTTCATGCCCACAAAACAGCAAAAGAGAGAAGAGTGGCAGAATGGTTCAGACGTTCGCCTGCCATTAACTGAACTCGAGGTTCCATGGTTCTCTCCCCGTAGCGGCCTCGACTTTTCTCCTCAGTTTGACCGGAAATTCGAACTGAACGTCTAGTCCTTCGGAAGTGGACGAAAAACGAGTCGGACCTGTGTGCCCTCTGGCTGCGATCTCTAAAGATCCCACGGCAGTTGAAAATAGTGAAGAGCAGGGTATTGCCCGGCTGCCTTGGTATAAACTACTGGAGAGATAGATTGATTTCCCAGGCCCCACCCCTTGATGACCAATTCGCCTTCTTGCCTTTCTGAAGTCTTAGTAAAAAAAAATGCGAATATGCATGACTTTGAATCTAGGGAGAGGGAATGGGCGCCGCCCTCGTGGTGCTGGCCTCGGGAAAAGTTGAGGTCTCTGCCACCTTATTCCCCTAGGACCCCAGGCTTATGGAACTATCTAGCTAGGACCTCAGGACCTGGCCAGCCCGTGGGTTTATGTGCAGGCTTAGGGCTTGTGACGTGATCATTTTGGATCTTCCCCATCACGTGGCACCTGTGACGTTGCGTTAATACATATGGAATTCATTCATAGCGCGGAGACGTCATCTTGAGAAACTGAAACAAAACAGCAAAATTGCGACCTAAGTTTAGGGGTTTAGAGCCGAGTCCCAGTGGGGTTCATCGCATTTAGACAAGTCCATATGCGCTCCACTCGAATCTGTCAGTAATTATCTGGCAGACTCCTCGAGCCTGAGCAGAACGCTATATGTTAACAAGGTTTTGAAATGGGGAGAGGGTACGATCAGGGCTTACAGGACATTTCAACAAGTATATTTGGTGTTCGGTGTGTTTATATACACGGAGGGGGTTTAACCCTTTGACTCCCGCGCTGTATCCACAACCTGCAAAAACTTAACCCTTTGACTCCCTCACCCCATCCACGAGCTTCCTGCTGGAGGACGCTGGTGGACATGGGTGAGGGAATCAAAGGGGTTAAGTTTTTTGCTTTGCTAGCATGATTGACAATGCAGGATGCTGGTGGACAGGGTGCAGGAGTCAAAGGCTTAAGTATTGGCATACCTGCATACACAGTTATTGATCTGGGAGATGGGGAAAATGTACACCCTTTACCCACCAAGTTTGTCGTCTTACCCACTTGACCCTTGAGCCTGTCGGAACGGGGGTATGAAAAACAAAGCTGCAAGTGTGTTATGGAAAACTTCCTGTTCTTATGGCTTAAAGGGGATGTCGGTATCGTGAAGAACGGGAACAGGCTTTTCCTAAACTGGGGGGTGGGGAGAGAAGAAGAAAGAAAGAAGAAAAAGAAGAGAGAGAGAGAGAGAGAGAGAGAGAGAGGAGAGAGAGAGAGAGGAAGAGGAAGAGGAGAGAGAAGAGAGAGAGAGAGAGAGAGAGGAGAGAGAGAGAGAGAGAGAGAGGAGAGAGAGAGAGAGAGAGAGAGAGAGAGAGAGAGGAGGAGGAGGGAGACAGAGACAGAAGAGACAGAGACAGAGAGAGAAGAGAGAAATCGGGCAGATGATGTGAAATGTGTGAGTAAAAGAGAAAGTGTATTGTGTGTTCTTTATCTTTTATAATGATGAATTAGATATAATATTGTCTGGTTTGCAAACAGTGAACAAAAACAGTTAATAATAGGAAAGAAAAGAATGTTGTGTGTGAGGTGATAAGTAAGGATGGGTTCTGATGATGGTAGATCAGTGGGCAGAAGGGGTAAGCAAAGCAATCTCAGAGGCGGGTGGTTGCAGACACATTGAAGACTTTTTCTTGAAAATCGTGGCTTGTAGTAGCGATAATTATGAGGTGTGGTTCTGGGTGGCGGTTTCGTGGTGCATTTGAACGTGACGGATAGAAACATTGCTGGTCATGCGGGTGATCCTGATGTGCTTCAGCGTTTGTTTTGTTTGGAATCTAATGTGCTTCGATATGGTTTGTCATGGCATATAATTGCGTGTAATTGTGTTTGCTCCTTTAGGCAGAATTGAAGAACTGTAATTGAGTTTCTATTTGCAGCCATCTTGAAATGTTCACCGTTATGCTCCTGTCCTTTTGTTCTCCGAGGAAGGAGGTGTAACGAGTTTTACACTTCTTCTTCTTCTTCTTCTTCTTCATATTATGCAAGCTCTCTTCCTGCAAGGCTCTCGCTGTCTGATCACAAAATGGAAGAAAGACAGGGAAAAAAAAAAGAAAAAAAAAAAAGAAAGAAGGATGCACTGAGGACATTGCGGAATGGACACGGAAACCATTTTGCAGAAACCCAAGCTTTGGCACATAACCGACAGAGCTAAAGAAATCAGGGAGACAGAATAGAAAAAGAAAAACAGGATGAACTGAGAACATTGCGGAATGGACACAGAAACCATTTTACCGAGACCCAAGCTTGGGCACACAACCGACATAGCTAAAGAAAAAAAAAATCTGGTGAACAGTTTTTTGTTTTTTTTTACTGCTGAGCGCCAGTGACTCTTCAAGGAGTTTAAAGAGAGAGAGAGAGAGAGAGAGAGAGAGAGAGAGAGAGAGAGAGAGAGAGAGAGAGAGAGAGAGGAAGGTAGAGCCAGTGCAGGCGCTCGTGTGTATGTATGTACATGCATGTTATGTCACCTGTGTTCACTTACCTGTATGTTTGCCATGAAATAGCCACCGTTTTCTTTGTAAAGACTCCCTCTTCTCTGTCCTTTGGAAAGAAACTCAGAGGACGAACGATACAGGACAAAGGAAAAGGATACTGGGGAGAAAGGAGGTGGAGTATGGGGTGAAGAAAGGGAGAGAGGAGGGAGGGAGGGGAGAGAGATGGAGTGGGAGAAAGGAGGAGAGAGGGTGAGAGGGAGAGAGAGAGGGGGAGGGGGGGGAGGGAGAGAGAGGGGAGGGTGGGGGAAGAAAGAGAGGAGGGAGGGATAGAGTGGGGAAGAAAGGGAGGGAGGGGGAGGGAGAGAGAGGGGGGATGGGTGGGGAAGAAAGGAGGAGGAGAGAGGAGAGGTAGGGAGGGAGAGAGGAGGGAGGGGAGGTGGGGAAGAAAGGAGGGGAGGAGAGAGGGAGAAGGGGAGAAAGGAGGGGAGGAGGGATGGGGGGAGGGGGTTGGGGAAGAGAGAGGGAGGGAGGGAGGTTTGGGAGAGAAGGGGAGGGGGAGGGAGGAGGGAGAGAGAGAGGGGGTGGGGTGGGGAAAGAGGGAGGAGGGAGGGAGAGGGGAGGGAGGAGGAGAGAGAGGGAGAGAGAGGGGGTGTGGGGTGTGTGTGTGGAGGGGGCAATAAGGACCCAATTGAGGCCGAGAAGGTATTAACCAGGTTTGTTTTGTTTACATTTCCATTTCATTGGAACGTTTTTCCACCTGCAGACGAGAGACCGTGAGGGGTGAATAATTCTGCTACTCTGCCATCTTGCTGTAACATTTTTCGGTCGTCTCTTTCGACGAAGAAAACAGAAGGAGGATTCAGGTCATCTCAGCCTGCGGTGTGAGTGAGTGTCGGTTTGCTTATGAGTCTCTCTCTCTTTCTCTCTCTCTCTCTCTCTCTCTCCTCTCCTCTCTCTCTCTCTCCCTCTCTGTGTGTGCATATGTGTGTGTGTGTATGTGTGTGTGTGTGTGAGAGAGAGAGGAGACGGAGGGAGAGAAAGAGAGAGAGAGAGGGGGGACAGAAAGAGAGAGATAAAAAGAGAGAGAGACGGAGAGACAGAGATAGAGACAAAGAGACAGAGAGATAGGGAGAGAGAGAGAGAGAGAGAGATAGACAGACAGACAGACAGACAGGCAGACAGACAGACAAGCAGACAGAGACAGAGACAGAGAGAGATAGGGAGGGGGAGAGAGAGAGAGAGAAGAAAGAGAGAGAGAGAGAGAGAGAGAGAGAAAGGGAGAAAGAGAGAGCGAAAGAAAGACAGAAAGAGAGAGAGAGAGACAGACAGACAGACAGACAGGCAGGCAGACAGACATACAGACAGAAACAAAGACAGAGAGACAGAGAAATGGACAATTGAATGATTCAATGTCTTTTAAAGCATCCAACCAAAACAACACGGGATGCTGATTTCAAAATAAACAGAAATGGTATTGATAACACAAGTTCAGAAATAGACACATTAACAGTATGCCCGAACTGTGCTTGTCGCTGAGCATCAGAGTTGGAGATTGAGGGTCCTGTGTATTGCTGATTTTCAACAGTCCCCTACTGATATTTTTGTTAAAAGCCCAACCGACCGCAATTAGTCACACCATTACACAAGTCAAACAACAACCAGGCAGTTTTGCTCAGATGATTAAAACCGTCATCAGTATTATTCAGCTAAATGACTTTGAAATTTTCGTACAGATATCAAAGGGTGTATGTACTTGAATGTGTGTTTATGTATATGTGAGAGTATGTGTGTATGTGTGTGTGTGTGTGTGTGCGCGCGCGCGCGTGTGTGTGTGAGACAGAGAGAGAGGCAGAGAGAGAGAGAGAGAGAGAGAGAGAGAGAAAGAGAGGGAAAGAGAAAGAGAGAGAGAGAGACAGAGAGAAAGACAGAGAGAGAGAGACTGACAGACCGACAGACAAACAGAGACAGAGAGACAGACAGAGAGAAAGAGAGACAGCGACAGAGAGACAGACAGAGAGAAAGAGACAGAGAGACAGAGAGACAGAGACAGAGAGACAGAGAGACAGACAGACAGACAGAGAGAGAGAGAGACAAAAGAGAGACAGAGAGAGGCAGAGAGAGAGAGAGAGAGAGAGAGAGAGAGAGACAGACAGGCAGACAGACAGACAGACAGGCAGATAGACACAGACAGAAAGAGAGACAGAGACAGAGAGAGAGAGAGAAACAAGACAGACAGACAGACAAACAGAGAGGAGAGAGAGAGACAGACAGACAGGGACGGAGACAGAAAGAGACTGAGACAGATACAGAGAGCCACAGAGATTTAAAAATTAATATTTTCCCACAACTTTTATTTCATTCAATGCAGCCACTTCGGTTCTGGCACCAGTGAGACGACACATTCCTAACTCAGTTTGGTCACATCATTCTCTATGAAGACACACTATCCATGGAAAGAGACCGTCTACATGCCTGACAGAAGAAGTGCTGGATGGCAAAATACCAGTCTGGACCAAACCACAGTATGCCCGAACTGTGCTTGTCGCTGAGCATCAGAGTTGGAGATTGAGGGTCCTGTGTATTGCTGATTTTCAACAGTCCCCTACTGATATTTTTGTTAAAAGCCCAACCGACCGCGAACCTGGTTAATACCTTCTCGTCCTCAGCTTGGTCCTTACTGCACCCTCCATACAACACTACTCTCTCCCTCTCTCCTCCTCCCTCACTCTCTCTCCCTCCTCCTCCCTCCCCTCCTTTCTTCCCCACCCATCCCCATTTCTCAACCTCCCTCCCTCCCTTAGGGCTATAACCGTTTCAATACATACGCAATTCTTCAACAGAGAAAAAAAAAAAAGAAAAAAAAAAGGAAAATAAAATCAAGTACACATATCAATGGATTCGTGCACATAATCTAAGAAGATCCCCCTGGCGTTGACCACTCCGTCCAAATTATCGCATAAGGGATTTAAAAAACATACCTGAATACAAATTCAAACATAACTAAGGACACTAAAATATCTAAGAACGGGCCTAGATTACCTAAAATTGCTCCCGCATATCTGATATCCTTAGAGCTAAAAAATACGTAAGACCTTGTCGAACACATACAGGTGAATGGACCACGAAGATAGAAAATGATAGGAAGAAATGATAGAAAGTAAAGGAGGAAGAAAGAAAGAAAGAGAGGAACAGAAAAGAGGAAATTTCTAGCACAGAATTTCCAGAAGGTGTGGATACTATTTATACTGAAGGAGTCCCCGGCATCCCCATGGGAGTCCACAGTTCCCTAACGACCACACTGTTCACAGGATTAGAAAAAAAAATTAGAAGAAATAAAAGGAAGAAGTCAAAGAGGAAGAACAAGGAAAATAAGAAAAAAAACAACTGCAAAAAACGAAAACAAACAAACAAACAAACAACAAACAAACGAACAAACAAACAAACAAACAAACAAACAAACAAACAAACAAACAAACAAACAAACAAACAAACAAACAAACAAACAAACAAAACCCCGAAGAAAATGAAATGTGTCAATTTTTTTCCGCTACTGGATTTGCATCGAGCAATAGGTTTTTTTTTTTTAATGTTTAACAGTAATTGTTGTCTTATTTGTATAAACTGAATAATTTCTGTAACCACATTGTTCGATGATGTTTGATTATCGTTAAGCAAAGGAATGTGGTTTTTGAAACTGATTCATGGGGGAAATGTTGACATGTGTTAAAACTTAATGTTTATTTTCAAACTTCCAATGTGAAAAAATATCATTCTGTACATTCTGTATATTGTGGGGAGTTCATGTGTCAACATTTTCTTTTCATTTTGTGTTTGTTTTTTCGTTTGTTTGTTTTGTTTTGTTGTCACTCTTCGTTGCCACATTGTATACTAAAGGTTTGTTTGTCGTGAAACAAGAAATATATAAAAAAAAGTTTTAAAAAATCTAATTGACTAACGCCTCACGAATAAGTAATGTTCTGAAATAGGTTTCAACTCATTTGCAGCATCATAATGATCACGACATACGTATTTAGGTGTAGATGTGAATCTCCTTAGGGTTTGATTTTGTTTCTTCAAAAAGCGGCAAGATTTGGCATAGCAACGACAGACGTGCAAAACTGGCCATACATTGTATTTTGTCATTGTCTTTACTGTCGGAAAAGAAAGAGAAATCAATCATTCATAGGGACATAGTCGAGCTCCTGCATAAATCGACTGATCTGTTTTCTTCTTTTGATAGTTACATCTTAAAACAACAACAATAACAACGACAAAACAACAACAACAACAACAGCAGCAGCAGCATCAACGATAGAAGATTATGATGATGATGATGATGATGGTGACGAGGCGACGACGATGATAATTATGATGATATACGACGAAGACGACAGAATCTCCCGTCGCTCCGATGGATGAATAAGCATATTGGTCCTTATCGCTTGGTGTGGGTCTTCATGTAGGATGCAAAACCTATTATAGAGGAGACACATGTACTTCTGCAGGGGCTGGAAGAAAAGGAGACCTGTTGTTCTCGTCTGCTGTGATAGAGGTGGATGATACAGACAGATAGACATTGTATAATCCAGTAACTTAAAGACCTCGCCGGCGTTTACATACATTCATACGTAGTTTTTGTAAAACCTGATATGGCTTACGGATCGTCAATGTTAATGCCACGGAATTATATTTGAATAGTTGTACCTTTAAGAAGATCATTGATAAGGAACATTCGGAAAAGACAGGCGACACGTATAGGCCACGTTATGAGGAAAGGGGAGTTAGAGCACCTGGTCACATCAGGAAAGCTGGAGGGACAGAGAACACCAGGTAGACCCGGGGAGAAAATATTGGACGGATTTGCGGGGTGGCTGAGGATACAGAGGGTGGAAGATGTGCTCGCGGTGACAAGGGATAGAAGCATATGGAGGGCTATGATCGCCAACGCCATGCGGGCAGGGCACATGATGATGATGATGATGATGATGATGAGTGCTACCTTTATGACAAGAAAGAACCCGACACCGCTGTCAACATTTCACTATAACGATCAGTTTGCAGCGAATGTCAGAATGTCTTTACCGAATGTTGGCGCCATGTTTACTTTATATTTTCTTGTTCTGTTTGTGCCTTTTTATCACATTATTTTTCCAGTTCATCGTGCCACCGCGAGATGTAACAAATGTCGCAGGCAATAACTTGTCAAGGGCGCTCAACTGTGACAGATTTACGGAGACGAGTTACAACCCCTTGAGCAAACTCTTCCGGCAAGAAAAATCTGGTACAGTCATCAGTTCATAACCCTTCAGGGAGCCCGTCTAATTTGGACAAGTTGGGGGCTGGAAATTAAAGATCTGTTTTGCCTTTCTTTCCTGAACTTTTCGGGTGAGCGAACACAAACGAAGGAAGAAATGTAGGCTTCTTGGGCACAGTTAATATAATTCGAACTCCACCCCCTCTTTTTTTTTTTATCTCACATCTTTCACTGAGATGAGATAGGTTCGTGGAACATAGAGATTGTGTCTGTTTTTGTCTGTTTTTCCGAGATTCTATGTAGATTCGTGGAACATAGAGCCTGTGTCTGTTTTTATCTGTTTTTCGAGAGATCTTATTAGGTTCGTGGAAGACAGAGATTGTGTCTGTTTTTATATGTTTTTGGAGAGCCTGTGTAGGTTCGTGGAAGACAGACATTTTGTTTGTTTTTGTCTGTTTTTCGAGATTCTATGTAGGTTGGTGGAACACAGAGATTGTGTCTGTTTTTATCTGTTTTTCGAGATTCTATAAAGGTTCGTGGAAGACAGAGATTGTGTCTGTTTTTGTCTGTTTTTCGAGATTCTATGTAGGTTCGTGGAACACAGAGATGTTGTCTGTTTTTATCTGTTTTTCGAGAGATCTTAATAAGGTTCGTGGAACACAGATAATTGTGTCTGTTTTTATCTGTTTTTCGAGATCCTATGTAGGTTCGTGGAACACAGACGTTGTGTCTGTTTTTATCTGTTCTTCGAGATTCTATGTAGGTTCGTGGAACATAGACATTGTGTCTGTTTTTGTCTGTTTTTCGAGATTCTATGAAGGTTCGTGGAACACAGAGATTGTGTCTCTTTTTATCTGTTTTTCGAGATCCTGTATTGTTGTGTTGTTGTTGTTATTGTTGTTGTTAGTGTTGGTGGTGGTGGTAGTGGTTGTGGTGATGGTTGTGGCTGTTTGGAGTCACGGGGTTTGTTCAAGAGGGATTTAGTACACTCTGACAATTTCTCATATGCACTTTACCCCAATCTATTAGCAGTTGTTTGGCAGACTCCTTGAGCCTGTTCAAAACCTTATGAGCTGCCAAGTTCTTCATATGGGAAATGGGAGTAGAAGGGGTGGAGAAGAAAGAGTCCTAATGAACATTAACCCTTTGACTCCTTCACCCTATCCACTAGCATCCTGCATCATTATCAACGATAACAAAGCAAAACCTTAACCCTTTGTCTCACCCACCCTATCCACTAGCATCCTGATTCATTATCAATGATAGCAAAGCAAAACCTTAACCCTTCCACACCCTAACCCTATCCACAAAACTTCCCACAGGAAGCTCGTGGATAGGGCGAGGGAGTCAACGGGTTAATATTTTTGCAGCTGGTGGACAGGGTGCAGGATTCAAAGGGTTAAACTGACCATCATCAGAATGATTGGACTATTGAAATGGCCAGAGACCAGGCCGGTTTTTATGTTCCAGGATGGATCTGAACTCGAGGAATCAAGTTTCTGGGATTTGTATTTGGGTAATACCAAAGAAATAAGAGAGAAGCAGGGAGAATTTTTATAATATTAATCAAAAGACATAACTCTTGAGAATTATCTCCCATGTTGTGCTTCTCAAATCTAACACAGCTGAATGGGTAGCGCAAACTGTGTTAAATTTGAGAAGTACAACATGGGAGATGTATTTGGGGATGAGAACGACACATACAATGCACTAACACCGCCAGAATGATCGGAGCAATACGATGACCTCCCTGGCGATGCCAGGGGCTCTTTCAGTATAAATAGATTCCCCACCCTCTGGCAAGTCTGTGCTAGAAATTTCCTCTTTTCTGTCACTATCTTTGTTTCTTTCTTCCTCCTTTGTTTTCTGCCATTTCTTTCTATAATTTTTCTGCCTTGCTGGTCCACTCGCCTGTGTGTGTTCGATAAAGTCTTACATACTTTCTCTTAGGACTGATAATTGGGTACATGTATTAAGTAAGATATAGATGTAAATATATAAATATAGATATATATCCATATATAGATATAAATACAGATAGATAGCTAGAGAGCAACAAAAATGCAGTGGTGGTCCAAAGCCAAAGGGAAGGAAAAAAGAGACATGATCATACAGGAGTTGAAGGAAGAAGAAGATGTCAAAAGAGTGCAGAAGGCAGTCCAGCAAGGTCAACAGGGGCAATGGACAACATGGGACAGTGCACTCCAAAGAAGTCTCAGCTGGAACGATATGTGGCACATGGCTCCTCTAAGGATAAGCTTCCTCCTCAGATCTGTATATGACCTGCTCCCCTCGAATGCAAACTTAGTGAAATGGGGGAAATCAGACGACCCAGCATGTCCGCTCTGTCAGAAGAAACAAACAGTGGAACATGTCCTAAGCTCTTGCAAAGTAGCGCTAGCCCAAGGAAGGTATACATGGAGGCACAACCAAGTTCTGAAAGTGATCACAGACGTGGTTAGCGAAAAAACCATGACCCCAAACGCACCAATTGCTATGACAACGTTCTACAAAGCAGGAGGGAAACAGGTCTGGCCCGAAAGGGCTATGACAACCAGCACATTGCCAAAGGGTCTTCTGGATGGAGCAGTCGACTGGGAGTGTACAGCAGACCTCCCAGAGTGGAGAAATTACCCAGATGTCATCAGCAAGACAGGCATGAGACCAGACATCGCTCTCCACTCTGACTCCTCGAAACAAGTGATTCTGATAGAACTCACTGTGCCATACGAAAGCAGAATGGAAGAAGCACATATCTACAAGACCGAAAAATACGCCGGTCTTGCCAGCACCCTGAAGAAAGCAGGGCTGCGGGTCAAAATCTTCGCCATAGAGGTCGGGGCAAGAGGGTTTGTGGGCACCTCCGCTTATGATCTCATGAAACAACTCGCCATTTCTGGGAAGAAGAGGACTAGAGCCCCTAAAGCGATGGCAGAGGCAGCAGAAAGGAGCTCAAGCTGGATCTGGGCAAGAAGGAACCAAAAGTGAACTTCATAAGGATTAAATTCCCTACTGATGATGTGTGCCCCGTTAGCACATTGGTAAAACCGCGTACCGCAGTTCTGAAGCGCAGAATCGCCCAGGTTCGCTCCCCGGCGTGGAAAAAAAAAAAAAAAAAAAAAATAGACAACAGCAGAAGGGCATCCAGGAGTCATGACCTGGATGTGGCCCGGCCCCCCGAGAGTGTAAGGAATTCAGGGCCGAAACACTTGTCTAAAGGGGGTTACTTCTCTGAAGACCTTCTGTTGTCTAGCTCTCCCTAGAGTTTCTTTCTACCTAGAGAGCTAGTTAGATAGCTAGATATATCGATAGATTGTTAGATAGATAGATAGACAGATAGATAGACAGACAGATAGATAGATAGATAGAAAGACAGATACATAAAGGAATAAATAAATAGAGACAAAAAGAAATAAAAAAGACAACAACAAAAAAAGAAAGAACGAAAGAAAGAAAGAAAAGAAAAAAAAAGAAAATGAATTATTTTATCTTCAGAAAAAAAAAAAAAGACGGAAAACCAGGTTTATTTCAGCAATCTCCAAACAATCAGTAAAATGATACATACAGTCAGGGAACGTGGACATAACGAAAATTATAATAATTATTCAACAACGATAATTAGGGTGACTCGAACGGGAAGTTCAAGCATTATTAGGTTGTTTGTCGACCACCTTCACAGAGTGAAAATAATTTTAGAAATAATTATAACGCCCACACAAATACAAAACTAGGCTAATCTAGAGCCGATTTAAACTCCTCTGACTCCCGCACCCTGTCCACCAGCATCTTTTAGTGTCAACCATGCCTAACAAAGCAAAAACTTAACCCTTTGATTCCCTCACCCTATCCACCAGCTTCCTTCAGGAAGGAAGCTGGTGGATAGGGTGAGGAATCAAAGAGTTAAGTTGTTGCGGTTGGTGGACAGGGTGCAGAAGTTAAAGGGTTAATTAATTAACAGCCGGTTGCACTGTTCAGCTATAATTAGAGACTACTGTGTGTGTGTGTGTGTGTGTGTGGTGGTGGTCTTTGATTTAATGTCTATTCACTAAAGTGATTTTAGACAACAACAAAAAAACAAAAAAAAACAAAAAAAACAAAAAAAAAGGGGGGGGGGGGTGATAAGAGGAGTGAAGAGAATATTTGAAAATTGTCAATTTTGAACTTGAGAAAAGATGATCCAGAAAACAACTGTTTTGAAGAGGGGAAGGTAAAACTAACAAATAATGTTACCATAATTAACGATTTAAACAAACTAACAAATAAAATTGATAAATATCTGGAAGAAACGAAGAAAAAAATAAAACTAATAATTGACTAACCATAACAGTGAACAAGTGAAATAACATTTTAAAGGTAATTCGCTATAGGACTTTTTGACAGGCTAACAAAAAATTCATACAGTAATGATGATGAGGCAAATATATCAGAAACTGTACTCATAGATAGTGTTGGAATATGTCGTTTTACCTTAATGCAAGAAAGAATATGACTATGTGTTATCTTCTTTCCACACAGACATACTATGTTCTTGGTGTATTTTGTTTTGAATGCATCAAGTTTCCATCTATACATAAGGGATTGTATAATTCTGCTGGCATGAAGCTGCTTAAGTATTTTGCTAATTTCAAAGTTCATGTGACATTTATCATACTTTTTCTGTTTTAATTGGAACTGCTTCCAGACGTAGTTGTCTACTAAAGTGTAATTCTCGTGCAACGAGAGAGAAAGCTGGATATTGTTTGAATCTGGTGAGTTATTAGCTCCCCGTTTGGCAGCCCTGTCAACTTTATCATTATAACGAAAAGAACTATGAGAAGGTATCCAGCAGAAAGTAATATCAGTGCCTCTTAAAGATAAATTATGAATCAAGTGACTAATTTCCAGAATCATTTCTGATCTTGTTTGTAATTTTGATAATTCAAGAGCCTGAAGTACTGATTTTGAATCCACGCAAAAAAGTGTTTGAAAAATTGTCCTAGGAAAACTTATCATAAAGTTTAAAGCCATTAATATTGCAAAAAGTTCAGCTGTAAAGATAGATTTATCAAGTCCTATGTAGAAAGATTTTTCAATTTTGAGAGCAGGTATTAAAAACGCTGAGCCTGCTTTTCTTTCAATTACTGATCCATCAGTGTAAATTTTCAAATGATCGGAATATAAGTCGTCTATATGACATTTAACCTGACTTGCCAGTAAGTTTACATTGTCTCCTTTTTTTAAGTTAGTGTGATGTACGTCAAATTGTGCTCTTTGGAGTTCCCAACTGGGTACTGGCGAAAAGGAAGGTCTTATAGATACAGGATCTACGTGTAGATCAATTCCTGAACCTTTCATGACGTCAGATGTGTATGTTGCAAGAGTGACCTGTGAAGATATTGATTTAGCTCTTTTTGGAAAGTCGATATCTGATCTCAGTTTAATTTCTGTTTCAGAGATGTTTTCTACAGTGGTGTGTCTTAACAAAAATTTAGTAGAAGCGACTTTCCTTTGCTCATCAAGTGGCAACAGTTTGATTTCAGTATATGTGCGAAGACAGGAAGCATGCATTGGAAGACCCAGTGCAAGTTTGAAACCTTTACAATCTATGCTCTGCAGTTTTTTCATTAAGTGTTTCGGTGCACTGAAGAAGATTTCTTGGGCATAGGTTAATTTAGATCTGACAAGCGATTTACAAAGATGAACAAGTGTTGATGAATCTTGACCCCATGCCTGTTTGCGAACTATTTTTAAGAAATTTAAACTTTTTTGAGCTTTGGTTAATAAGTATTCAATATGCTGATTCCAAGATAATTTTGCCGTAAGAAAAACTCCTAAGAATTTAATTGACTCATTAAACTGAAGAAGAGTATCTCCCAGTTTGAAAGTGGGAAGATTTACTGGGTTAGCTCCATTATTAAATAAAACTATTTTCGATTTTTCCAGGGATAGATGTAACCCATTTTCTACCATGTATCGTGCTATTTTATCAAGTTCTAATTGGTAGCATTTGCGTGTATAATTAATACAGCGCAAAGGAGTTTTCCTTTTCATATTTACCTGCATCCACATGCATAAATCGTCAGCATATTGAGCTAAAACTACATGCTTAGATACTTTACTGGGTAAGTCATGCATTAATATCATGAAAAGAAGGGGAGCTATAACGGATCCCTGAGGGATACCCATTTGAAGAATTCGTTTCGTGGAATATACATTTTCAATCCTCGTTTGAAATACTCTGTTTTCTAAGAAACACTTAACATAGTCAAAAATGTGACCTGTCAGCCCAATACTTTTAAATTTAAATAACAATCTGGAGTGCCACACTTGATCGTATGCTTTCGTTATATCAAAAAATGTAGCTAAAACACATTGACGTCTTGCAAATTGTTGTTTTATGTTAGTAGTTAGCTTTGTTAGGATTTCTACTGGTGACCTGCCTTTTCGAAATCCTGCCTGATTTACTGGTATTATTTTATTCTTTTCACAATAGTGCATCAGTCTCTTTAAGATTATTTTCTCCATTAGTTTACATACGTGTGATGTTAATGCAATTGGCCTGTAGTTTTTCAGATCGGTATTACATTTACCTGATTTTAGTACAGGAACCACTATCGTTTCTTTCCAGTTGTTGGGCATTTTCCCACTATTCCAGCATTTTTGAAATATGTCATGTAGCAAAATTATAAAATTTTCTGGTAAATTTTTCAGCATCTCATTGGAAATTGCATCTAGTCCAACTGACGTTTTTTTACTTGGAAGGGACTGAATGGCATCTTTTAATTCTTGAAGTGTGAGTGATGCATTCATGTAGTGAGTATTATCAGAGGCAGGATCCTTATATACATCTTTCTTTTCTTCTCGTTCCCTATAGTCTCTACTAGAGACAGGAAGTCCTTCTACACGACAGGTCTCAGCAAACACGTCTGCAAAAGCTTCTGCTTTTTCCAGTGAGCTAGGAAAAGGGTTATTTTCTAGCTTTACTGGAATTGATGGCAACTTAATCCCGTTTTTCATTAATTTTAGTTTTTCCCAAATCTTTATCATGTCTTTGTGGTCATTTACTTCACATTTACAAAAAGACGTCCAGTGTTGTTCTTTGGCTTGCTCTATGATTCTGTTACACTTAATGTTGGCACTTTTCATCGCTGTATGATTTTCAGGTGACCTGTTTGCTAAATAGATTTTGTATTTTTCTTTCTTTTCGTTCACTGCCTTTTGACAATCCTCATTCCACCAGACATTTCCATGATGTTTTCCTATTTTCGACACTGTAAGTTTTGGAATTGAAATGTTAGCAGCTCTTAACAGTGAGTTACAGAAAACTTCGTACATGTCGTTTATGTTCATTGCTTCAGATAGATCTGTTCTTGTCTTTTCAAGGATTGCCTTAAAACTGATCCAGTCTGCGTTTTTATAATTAAACTTGGGTAAACTATCTTGTGGCATGGCGTCTATTTTAGTAGTATGGTTTAGGGTAAGACGTATGGGGATGTGATCTGATCCCAACAAGTCATCCTCTGTTTGCCACGTGGCGTTTGGGGCTAGGGATGGTGAGATTAAAGTGAGGTCGATAGCTGTGGGTCTGTGGGTTGGTATATCGGGGATCCGGGTAACGTGTCCGTTGTTAAGTAAATATAAATTGGAATCTACAATATTTTCGATCAACCTGTTGCTTGTTATGTTTGTGCAATACTTTTCCCAAAATGGGGCATGTGCATTAAAATCACCTCCAATTATCCACTTGTCATCCTGATCTTGAAAGTGTCTTAACCATTCAGTGTTCACAGAATCTGGGCCTCTTGGTAAGTATACAGAGGCCATATTCACAACTAACGATGAGGAAAATTTTATAATGATTGCACATGATGAAATAAATGCGGTAGATTTAGGTACTGGCGATGTTCGTTCACAATAGTTCAGTCCTTCCCGAATGTATATAGCTGTTTGTACACGGCCACCGTCATTTACAGAGTCACATATTGGTGGATAATAAAAACCGGATATTTTAGGTAATTTGGTTTTGATGGTATTCAGCGACTGTAGAAGCATGACATGGACTGTAGAAGCATGACATGTGTGTGTGTGTGTGTATGTGTGCGTGCGTGTATTATGTGTGTGTGTCTTTGTGTGTGTGTGCCGTCTTCATATAGTTTGTCCAAACAAACAAACAAACAAACACACACACACTCACATTCACCCCCCCACACACACACACACTCACACTCACACACAGAAACACACACACACACACACACACACCACACTCACACACACACACACACTCTATCTATCTATCTGTCTGTCTGTCTATCTATCGATCTATCTAATCTATCTACCTACCTACCTATCTATGTCTGTCTGTCTGTCTGTATCTATGTATGTATGCGTCTATCTGTCTGTCTGTCTGCCTGTCGATCTCTCTCTCTCTCTCTCTCTCTCTCTCTCTCTCTCTGTCTATCTATCTATTTATCTATTTATCTGTCTGTCTATGATCTATCTATCTATCTGTCTGTCTGTCTCTCTATCTATCTCTGTACCTATCTATCTGTCTGTCTATCGATCGATCTATCTACCTATCTATCTATATCTGTCTGTCTATCTATCTATCTATCTGTCTGTCTGTCTATTTATCTATCTGTCTGTCTATCTATCTATCTGTCTGTCTGTCTATCTGTCTGTCTATCTATTTATCTATCTGTCTGTCTGTCTATCATCTATCTATCTATCTATCTGTCTGTCTCTTTGTCTGTCAGTCTATCTATCTATCTATCTGTCTGTCTGTCTGTCTGTCTATCTATCTACACACACATATCTACATATACACATATAATTTCATATATATATATATATATGCATGCATATATATATAAAACATTACCAATAACGTACACAGTCGGCCTAATGATATACGGTGTCAGCCAGTTGAGAAAAGGTGGGGTCACGTATCCATCAGTAAACCGCCTGAGTGAGTTAAGATTATAGACCCCCGCCTGAACTCCACTCCGCTCGCACTCATAGGCCCAGCGATCTGTTTGATGCACACTACGTCGCCGGGTTAGCATAATAATTCTGTTTTCGTTTCGCTTAAATCCGAGTCGATGTTTTTGGCCCACCCGACACAGAAGCAGGAGATAGCGTTCATGGCGACGGCTGCGTACAGATGTCGCGCCGGAACAGAAGCGAAACGCAGCCCAAGGAAAACACACAGGCAAGCGGACGACCTTACCCAGAGCGGTGTGGCTGAGAGTGGGTTTGGTAATAGTTATCAATGCCGCAAATGGCGGGACAAACAAACGATGGGCTAGGACAACAAACAAAGTGTCTTTCAGTCTTCACTTTCCTTTCACACTGCGGACACAACTCATGGGAAATGGTGTTGGGAGAGATGGTATGGAAGATGTGAGCACCTGGACTGATGTGAAGAGGATTTCTTTCTTTCTTTTCTTTCTTTTCTTCTGTCGTTTCCTTTTTACGGACAGAAGTCTTTCCAGTTCATGTCAGTTTGCTCTCCTGTGTTTCTCTCTCTCTCTCTCTCTCTCTCTCTCTCTCTCTCTCCATCTGTTTCTGTATATCTGTCTTTATGTTTTTCTCTCTCTCTCTTTCTCTCTCTCTCTCTCT
>JAPXFY010000015.1:51171793-51176793 GCA_030674185.1 Monoplex corrugatus | reverse complement strand
CAGGGAAAGAGAACACCAGGTAGACCCAAGGAAAAAATATTGGACGGATTTGCAGGTTGGCTGAGAACAGAGAGGGTGAGAGATGTGCCTGCAGCGACAAGGGATAGATTCGTATTGAGGGCCATGGTCGCCAACGCCATGCAGCAGGGCACATGATGATGACATCTGACAACAGGCAAGTCACGTGCTTTGCTTTGACTGAGAATAACGGTTTCAAAATCACAATGGCACGGGTTCAATTACAGTTTCTGAAGATAGTGGCCAAGCCAAAACAGCATTCAAGAAAATGACAAGCATTCTTACCAACAAATGCCTATCAATGAACATCAGAAAGAGAGTCCTTGAATGTTATATGGAACCAATACTGTTGTACGGATGCGAGGCGTGGACAGTCAGCAAGCAAAGCCAGAGCAAGATTGAGGCAGCCGAGATGTGGTTTCTCAGAAGAATGTTGAGAGTTCCATGGACAGCAAAGAAAACAAACGAGACAGTCTTGATAGAGGAAGACATACAAGTAGATCACTCATAAGGAAGATTAGGAAAAGACAGGCAGCACTTATAGGCCATATTATGAGGAAGGGGAATTTGGAGCACCTGGTCACAACGGGAAAGCTGGAGGGAAAGAGAGCACCAGGTAGACCCAGGGAGAGAATGCTGGACGGACTTGCAGAGTGGCTGGGGATGAGGAGGGTGGGGGAGATGCTAGGGGCAACAAGAGATAGACAGATGGAAGTCCATGATCGTCAACGCCATGCGGCAGGGCACCTGATGAAGATGATGATGAAGATAGTGTCACAGCGCTAGGAACGAAATACTGAAGACACAGACGCCATGTGATTGATACTTTTTGTTTAAAGCCCAGCCGTCTGTGTAGAGCCTTATCAGGGCTACAACTATTTCATCAAAAGATACACAATACCTCAACAGGCTAAAAAAAAAAATAAAAGGAAA
Source organism: Monoplex corrugatus (assembly GCA_030674185.1). Classification (NCBI taxonomy): domain Eukaryota; kingdom Metazoa; phylum Mollusca; class Gastropoda; order Littorinimorpha; family Ranellidae; genus Monoplex; species Monoplex corrugatus. The sequence continues at coordinate 51,175,842 of JAPXFY010000015.1, read as the reverse complement.
AGAAAATTAAGCACACACATCAGTGCATTCGAGCACATAATCTAACAAGATGCTCCTGGCGTTGACCATTCCGTCCAATTTATCACACAGGGGATTTAAAAAAAGATACCTGAATATAAATTTAACGATGAATATAAATTTAACTTTAACGATGAATATAAATTTAACTTTAACGATGAATATAAATTTAATGATGAAAATAAATTTAATGATGAAGAAGAAACAAAAGACCATGGCAATAAGCCGTAATGTTTTGCATATGGGACTCGGGCGTGTCTTTGTATCATTCTGTCATTATAACAAATTACGCTACATCGTGGTGAAATGTCTTTTTTTTCCACCTTTTTTTTCTTTTATTCATTTTTTCACAGGAATAGACATCAACAAACAATGTAGTAACAAAACAAAACAAAAACAAATAATAATAATTTCAATTCATAATAATTGTTTACATAAAAAAAGAAAAGAAAACCTATAGTCTACAAAACATATAAAACAAAATTCTAATCAATAATGATTTCATTATGTACATCAATATTTAAGAAACATGTCATGAAGAAACTCCGCTTTCTACACAGGGAACATTGATCTATCGTTGTTCCACTGAGCATTAAAAAAGGGACAAGCGAAAGTTTATTTTGGCATTATATTGTTCAATTTTGAATCTCTGGTTTAGCATTCTTTGGAAAGTATGTATATTTGGAACACACTTGTCTATTTTGCATTTATATATAAATGATTTTGCAAGCATTGTTATAAGATCAAATATTCTATCTGTGTTTACATTTTGGTCAGCATCGTGGTGAAATGTATATCCCATCCCCGTCTGCAATGGCAGAAAAATTATCTCCGTGAAAATGGATGAAAACACAAAACACATCGAGACCCTCAGCATGAATGGACCGCACCAACGCTCTACACAGCCTTAGCATAGAAACTCAGCCCCTGGACACACCCCATCTGGTTACCAACATGATTTATCACCCTAATTCCCTAAACACATCCTTCATCTTCGAGCCAAACAACAACAGCGACAACAGCGACATCAACAGCAACAACAATAGCCGCAGCAGAAATTATAACAACCATCGATAATAACAACAACAACAGCCAACCCTAACAATAACAACTAATAACTTGTACTTTGATCACCACATTTTTTCCTCATTCTCTCTCCAGTTGTCTTCAACAACAGCAACAACAGTAATAGTCGCAGCAGAAATAACAACAACAATGAACAATAACAACAAAAACAACAACAACGAACCCTAACAACAACAACTAATCACTTGTACTCTGATCACCACACTTTTTTCCTCATTCTCTCTCCAATTGTCTTCAACAACAGCGACAACAGCAACATCAACAACAGTATAGCCGCAGCAGAATAACAACAACAATGAACAATAACAACAAAAACACAACAACGAACACTAACAACAACAACAACTAATCACTTGTACTCTGATCACCACACTTTTCCCTCTTTCTCTCCTCCTTGTATTCAACAATAGTGACAACAGCAACAGCGACAACAATCTTTGATCAAACAACAACAGCGACAACAGCAACAGCGACAACAATCTTGATCAAAACAACAACACGACGAACAGCAACACAACACACAACAATCTTTGATCAAAACAAACAACACGACAACAGCATCAGCGACAACAATCTTTGATCAAAACAAACAACAGCGACAACAGCAACAGCGACAACAAATCTTTGATCAAAACAACAACAGCGACAACAGCTAACAGCAACAGCGACAACAATCTTTGATCAAAACAACAACAGCGACAACAGCAACAGCGACAACAATCTTTGATCAAAACAACAACAGCGACAACAGCAACAACAGTAATAGCAAGAGCAGAAATTATAACAACAACGAATGATAGTAACAACAACAACGAACCCTAACAACAACAACTAATCACTTGTGCTCTGATCACCACGTTTTTTTTCCTCTTTCTCCCTCCAGTTGTCTTCTCCTGTTGTTTAGATTTTCTCGAGCCCTGGTTTTTATTTATTTATTTTTTTTATTCTAGGTAAACCCCAAACTATTTCTATTTCACGCTGCAGGAGTCTGCGCACTGTTACATGTTCTGAAGATAGCGTCATAGCGCTGGGAATGAAATACATATGCACTAAAGACACAGACGCCATGTGAATGACATTTATTTTTGTTTAAAGCCCAGCCGACTGCCGAATAATGTTTGTCTGACTGGTAACTGACTCCTTGTTTTGTTTTTTTTTTTAGCTTTCATCACACAAAACGCACCGAAAGATTCAAGACGAAAGAAAAAAAAATATTGTATGGCTTGACAATCTATAAAATTATCAGTCTGGTTCCAAAGTTACAGGTCCAAGATGGGATGCCGTGTTATGAATCTGATTCTGTTTTTACAGTGTGTAATGGACGATGATTTAAAAGAAACTGTCATGATAGGGGAGTTTGATACCAGAATCGAGATATTTACCAAATGTATTTTTCTCAGTTGCAGTCTAGTCTGATAGATGTTTTATAACTCAATAGCGAGAGGTTTTATAACTCACATAGCGTCTAGCCAATAATATGAGAAAAATAAACTATACATGTACAGAGCGGTAACAATTTACAAACTTCCAGCTTGTCGATTGCTTCGTGGTGTGAAGTGTGTGGTCTCGTGGATTAAGCACGCGCTTAGAACTCGGGATGCCCATGTTCGATTCTCGGTTAGATAGGGATTTTTCTTCCTTCCCTCCCCCCATCCCCACCCACCCCACCCACATCCCTTCCACTAGACCTTGAGTGTGGTCTGGGTGCTAGTCCTTCGAACGAGGCGATAGGCTGAAGTTCCGTGTGTAGTAGCACGTTCTTCATCTGATCTCTCTCCCTCGCCGGTATCGGCGTTAGAAGCCACGCTCGACGACACAAGTTTTCTCCAGGTCACGGGACGGAGACATCTGTGGGCGACCTCCTGGATCCCCAGACCACAGACATCAGCAATGTTGTTGAAATAGGAGGTGTGTGGTCGTCCCTTTCTTCTCCTCGCCTCAACTTTCCCCTCTGCAGGACCGTTGACATCAGATCTGTTTTGGTGTTTCTGATCGCATGGTCTACTATTTCAACTTTTTTTGTTGATCTCTGTCAGCAGCTGGCGCCTACCTTAAACACGCTATCGTTTGTTGTTCTGCATGTCCATTTGACTCTGAGAAGTCGTCTACACAGCCACATTTCTGTTCCATTGATTTTTTTTCTTCGTCTTTCTTATTGTCCAGGCTACGCGACCATACATTAAAACAGGCCAAATGAAATGTTTCAAAATTCTTAGTTTTAAATCTTTAGGAAGCCCTCTGTCTTTCCATACGTTTTTAACTGGACTATTTTCTTTGTTTTGCCATGCCAGTTCTTGTTTTCACATCTTTGTTGCAGGAGCCGTCATTTGCTTTTACAGATCCTAGATACTTGAAATGTTGGATATTTTCTAAGTCTGTTTTATGTATTTGAATGTTCGGATGTTCCTGGCCTTCTTTTCTCGCTATGTGCATGAATCTAATTCTTAGGTTGGTTAAAGATCCCACGGCGACAAAGAGTTGTCCTTGCAAAATTATCCAAAAACAGTGTGACTGCCCGCGTTCAAGCAAATAGAACCAGAAAGAAAAAAAAACCACAAAAAGAATAAGACCGAAACGTCCCGCTGCACCTGGACGGAGCAGAAGGGAAATTTCAGTCTTTTTCTCCTAATTTTTGTATCAGTTGTTTGTTTGTTTTGTTATCTTACGCTTGACAAAGGCCAGTTGGCCAAAAATGTGTGCCTGTCTTGTCTGCATGTATTAATATATGCGTTCTTATTCTTTTTTCGTTTTTTTTTTTTCTGGTGCTTGCAAAATTGTGTACAAAAAGAAATGCACATAGGAAAAAAGAAAAGATGGTGCAGTACTGTGGCGACAAGCTTTCCTAAGAGAACGTCCTGCTTTTTAAGCGGGAAAAATTCAGTCGTAAAAACAAAATGAAAAAAAATAAACAAAACAATCCAATCCGATCAGTGTTGGTTATTTCT
>JAPXFY010000015.1:51149293-51164293 GCA_030674185.1 Monoplex corrugatus | reverse complement strand
TCCTCATCATCATCATCATCATCATCATCATCATCATCATCATCACATCATCATCATGTGCCCTGCCGCATGGCATTGGCGATCATGGCCTCTCAATATGTATCTATCCCTTGTTGCCGCAAGCACATCTTCCAGATCCATCCTCCCTGTCATCAGCCGCTCTGCAAGTCCGTCCAGTATTTTCTACCTGGGTCTACCTGGTGCTCTCTTTCCCTCCAGCTTTCTTGTTGTGACCAGGTGCTCTTATTCCCCTTTCCTCATGAAATGGGCTATACAAGTTACCTGTCTTTTCCTAAGATCACAAACGAATAAACACCAAATACAAAAATTAAGAGAAAAAGACAGAAACTTCCCTGCTCCCAGTGGGAGAAAAGGACTAAAAACATTTATTAGATATTTTACATAATTTGGGGTTTCAACTTGAGGACACAACTGATTTTTTTTGTCATCTCTAGACCAACTGGAAACAGCGTTTTTATGAATGTAACATATACACGTATAATTTTCCTCCTCCTCTTTTTCATCAATATTCTCCACCTCCTTAATCATCTTCATTTTCATCATCATCACTATCATCACGTGTCGGTCGTCGTCTTCGTCATCTCATCGTCGTCGTCGTGTCGTCGTCATCGTCTTTGTTGTCGTCGTCGTCGTCGTCTTCATCTCATCTCATCATCATCATCATCATCATCATCATCATCATCACACACCCACCACACCCCCCCCCCACCCCACCCACCACCACCACCCACCACCCACCACCCCTTCTTCTTGTTCTTCTTCATCGTTACCATCGTCACCATCATCACCATCATCACCACCACCACCACCACCACCATCACATCACATCACACACTCACCACCACACCATCTCATCATCATCAGTCGCAGCAGCAGCAGCAGCAGCGCGCAGCATCATCATCATCATCATCATCATCATCGCTGTCATCGTCGTCATCGTCGTCATCATCATTGCGGTCCTCGTCCCTCGTCCTCCTACTCTCATAACGACTATGATTTATTACTGGTTGCTACTTTTCCATGAAGCCATGTTTAAAAACAGAGCTGTATATTCGTATTTATTTATTTATTTATTTATTTGATTCTGTGTCTCATCTCTGTGCTCTGATATGACGGCTATTGTTATTGTTGTTTAAAAAGCCCAGCCGACAGCGTAGAGCCATATCAGGGCTATGATGTGACACGTATAACTACTGAGCTATTAATTCCTATTTCACACCATTTTTTCTTTCTTCTGGTCTAATGTCAGACCATCTACAAAAAAAAAGAGTCATTATCCGTTTAAACCCTTTGACTCCCGCACCCTATCCACCAGCTGCAAAAACTTAACCCTTTGACTCCCTCACCCTATCCACCAGCTTCCTGCAGGAAGCTGGTGGATAGGGTGAGGGAGTCAAAGGGTTAAGTTTTTGCTTCGCTATAGCATGGTCGACAATGCAGGATGCAGGCTGACAGCGTGCGGGAGTCAAAGGGTTAAAATTTCATATGGAAATACTAATATGAAAATCACACAAAATCTTTGAAATGACAGAAATGGCGACAAGACCAAAAACTAACGATTGATGACAGAGATTCAGATGTTTTCGTCGACTTTATTCTATGTGTATTTTTCCTCAATATAAATACTACAGTGATTACTTGATGCCAGACCGAGTCGAAACAAACATTTCATTATTAGACTGAGATTTTTCGTGTGTGCTGAAAAGAACACAAGAACCTGAACGAAGGTGAATATAATAAATATGTAAATAGATAGATAAATAAATGAAATAAGGTAAAGAGATAGATAGATAGATAGATAGATAGATAGAGAGAGAGAGAGAGAGAGAGAGAGACAGACAGATAGATAGATAGATAGATAGACTGATGGATAGACTGTTGGATAGACAGACAGATAGACAGATAGATAGACAGACAGATAAATAGATGGATAGATAGATAGATTTATAGACAGATAGACAGACAGACAGACAGACAGATAGATAGATAGATAGATAGATAGATAGAGAGAGAGACAGACAGACAGACAGATAGATAGATAGATAGATAGACTGATGGATAGACTGATGGATAGACAGACAGAGACAGATAGACAGACAGACAGATAAATAGATAACAGATTTATAGACAGACAGACAGACAGATAGATAGATAGATAGATAATAGATAGATAGATAGATAGATAGATGGACAAATAAACATATAAATGAATAAATGAATAATACTTCATACATGATGTTAGAGACCAAAATTATTCGGACTTTAGAAAGAAAATCAACCCAAAACAAAAATTAATAAATAATATCTCATAAATGATACCAGTAACGAAATTATTCGAGTAGTTTCTACCCACTCTTTCTCACATCAAGCGTTGCCTTTTTTTCCTTCTCTTTTCATTTTTTTTTTTTTCGTTTTTTTTCCCTCCAGAGGAGACAAAATTGGAAGAGATTAGGGAGGGATGGTTTAACATTTACTCATTACTGTTAGAGATAGTGCTTAGGGTTAAGGAAACGTCACTTCCTGATTGAATTTTTTTTCTTTCTTTTGTTGTTGTTGTTGTTGTTTGTTCGAAGTTTTTAATTTTATTTTCTATTTTTGTTGTTGTTGTTGTAGTTTTGTCTTGTTTTGTTAAATACGCGCCTACGTTGGTTTTCTTGTTCTTCCGGTTCCTGTTTGCTTGGGCGCGGGCAGTCGCACTTGTTTTGGATCTTATTTATCTATGTTTTGTGCATGAGCTGTGTACTTGTATCTGCATATCTTTCTCTATATATACTTTTTGTTTTTGTTTATTTATCTCTTTTTTTGTAGTATGAACTGTGTACTTATATCTGCATTTCTCTCTCTATAATACTTTTTGTTTTTGTTTGTTTATTTTTTTTTGTGGTATGAGTGTGTATTTGTATTAGCTATATCTCTCTCTTTCCTCTCTCTCTCTCTCTCTTTCTCTTACTTATCTGCTCTCTCTCTGTGCTTGTACTGCATCTCTCCTCTCTCTCTCTCTCTCTCTGTACTTGTATCTGAATCTCTCTCTCTCTGTACTTGTATCTGCATCTCTCTCTCTCTGTACTTGTATCTGAACTCTCTCTCTCTTGTACTTGTATCTGCATCTCTCTCTCTCTCTCTGTACTTGTATCTGAATCTCTCTCTCTCTCTCTCTCTGTACTTGTATCTGAATCTCTCTCTCTCTCTGTACTTGTATCTGAATCTCTCTCTCTCTCTGTACTTGTATTTGCATCTCCTCTCTCTGTACTTGTATCTGAATCTCTCTCTCTCCTCTGTACTTGTATTGCATCTCTCTCTCTCTGTACTTGTATCTGAATCTCCTCTCTCTCTGTACTTGTATTTGCATCTCTCTCTCTCTGTACTTGTATCTGAATCTCTCTCTCTCTGTACTTGTATTTTATCTCTCTCTCTCTGTACTTGTATCTGAATCTCTCTCTCTCTGTACTTGTATCTGAATCTCTCTCTCTCTCTCTGTACTTGTATTTGCATCTCCCCTCTCTCTGTACTTGTATCTGCTCTCTCTCTCTGTACTATGTATCTGAATCTCTCTCTCTCTCTCTCTGTACTTGTATTGCATCTCTCTCTGTACTTGTACTTGAATCTCTCTCTCTCTCTCTTCTCTCTGTACTTGTATCTGAATCTCTCCTCTCTCCTCTGACTTGTATCTGCATCTCTCTCTCTTGTGCACTTGTATTTGCATCTCTCTCTCTTCTCTGTTACTTTTGTATTTGAATCTATCTCTCTCTTACTTGTATTTGCATCTCTTCTCATTACTTGTATCTGAATATACTCACTTCTCTTCTCTCCCTCTGATTGTATCTGATCTCTCTCTCTTGACTATGTATCTGCATTTCTCTCTCTTTCTGTATATATATATATATATATATTGATATCTGATATATATATATATATATATATATATATACATATATACATATATATATATATAATACATAATTATATACTCCACCCTTTCTCTTCTCCAGCCCCTGGTTCTGTTCACCGCATCTTTGCCCCTTCAGTAGGCCTAAAGCACTCATGGAAGTTGAAAGCCTTGTGCAGAGAGGAGAGGAGAGGAGAGGAGAGAGCAGGATGATGAACAGCTCGGCAAGACGGCGACGCGGCGGGACGTCCTGTTTGTACTCTCTTCACTCCACCCTGTGGAAACCCGAGTCTATGCGCGCCCTTCTACTACCGCTGCGCCATCGAGGAAAGCATCGACACATCAGAAGCCTCTGCCATCTCCGCCATCTTGACTGCTCGCGGTGCCACCCATCGCGGCGCGGACAGGCGCCACGCAGCGGAGCAGCAGGGGAGAGCACTGTCGATAAGCTGTAAAATGACTTGCGGGGATTAAGCTGAGTTTAGGTCGTTTGATGTCGTGAAAAGTTCGAGTGCTTTGTCCGTTTTTTTTTTTTTAGTTTTTTTTTTTTTAAAAGGAGGTTGGGTGGGGTTGGGTAGGTGGGTTGGAGTACGTAGTTGAACGTCCAGTGGTCTTGCGAGAGAGAGAGAGAGAGAGAGAGAGAGAGGCAGAGGGAGAGAGGCAGAGGGAGAGAGAGAATTTGCAGACTTTTTAGTAGCGACAAAGAAAGAGAGAGAGAGGGAGAGAGAGAGATAGAGAGAGATGCAGGGAAAGAGAGAGAGAGAGAGGTTGGAGAGGGAGGGAGAGAAAAAGAGAGAAAGAGAGAGAGAGGGAGACGGAGAGAGAGAGAGGGGGAGAGAGAGAGAGAGAGAGAGCAGCACTTAGAATAGTATCAAAGAGCGGGCCTCTTAGGTAGTCGTAGTAATAACGGACCGAGCGTAGTATAGTAACAGTGCACGAAAGGCAAAAATCAGATTTTAAACAGCGCAAAACAGCCACTTATTCAAACAGAAGGGAGACCAGCGGAAGCAACACCCAGGGCCACAGAATTCCTTCTTTGGCAGTGCTGTGAAAGAACATGGGCTTCCAGAATTGGTCTCCTATCTCAAGTGAAGACCCACATGAAATGCTGAAGACCAGTTGCATAATCATGCGTCCGTGGCAATAGCAGTAGTGCCGGTAGTAGTGATATTAGTGGCAGCAAGTATAACAGTCATCATTATCATCAAGTGCCCTGCCGCATGGCGTTGGCGATCATGGCCTTCCATATGCATCTACCCCTTGTTGCCGCATGTACATCTTCCACCCTGTCTGTCCTCAGCCACTCTGCAAGTCCGTCCAATATCTTCTCCCTGGGTCTACCTGGTGTTCTCTTTCCCTCCAGCTTTTTCCTGTTGTGACCAGGTGCTCCAATTCCCCTTTCTTCATAAAATGGCCTATACATGTCGAATGTCTTTTCCAAATCCTCCCCATCAATGATCTTCTTGCGTCTGCCTCCATCAAGACTGTCTCGTTTGTTTTCTTTGCTGTCCATGGAACTCTCAACAATCTTCTTCGAAACCACATTTCGGCTGCCTCAATCTTGCTCTGGCTTTGCTTGTTGACTGTCCACGCCTCACAACTGTACAACAGTATCGGTTCTATATAACATTCAAGAACTCTCTTCCTGATGTTCATTGATAGGTTTTTGTTGGTAAGAAATAACAGCAGCATCAGCAAAGAAGTTTCCTAGAGGCAGGGAACCTCGTTGGTAATAGTGTTTAACCCTTTCATTCCCGCACCCTATCCGCCAGCTTCAAAAACTTAAAATTAACCGGAAGCTGGTGGCTGGTGGATAGGGTGAGGGAGTGAAAGGGTTAAGTTTGCAGGAAGCTGGTGGGTAGGGTGAGGGAGTGAAAGGTTAAGTTTGCAGGAAACTAGTGGATAGGGTGAGGGAGTGAAAGGATTAAGTTTGCAGGAAGCTGGTGGATAGGGTGAGGGAGTGAAAGGATTAAGTTTTTGCTTTGCTGTCATCGGCTGACAATGCGGGGTGCTGGCGGATGGGGTGAGGGAGTCAAAGGGTTGAATAAACGATTAAGTGATGACGTCACTTCTGCATATAAATTCAAACATATGAATAAGTAGGCCTACATAGGAGGCTGAAAATTAAAGAGTTCTAATAATTTGTCATAATTTTTGTTGTTGTCGATTTGTTTGCAAGCCTTCATCGGTTTATGAGCATTCGACTGCAAAGAGTCCCTGTGTAGGTGCTTGTTTCCTCCTCCGTGGGGATGCCGGGGTCTCTTTCAGTATAAATAGTATCCCCACCTTCTCGAAATTCTGTGCTAGAAATTTCCTCTTCTGTCACTCTCTTTGTTTCTGCCTTGTTCCTTTTGCTTTCTGTCATTTCTTCCTGTCATGTTCTGCCTTGCTGGTCCATTCACCTGTGTGTGTTCGATAAAGTCTTTACATAATTTTCTTTAGGATTGATAACTGGGTACATGTAGGCCTATTAAGTGCATTTTTGGCTCAAGGGAGGTGAGATATGCGGAAGCAATTTAAGGTAATTTATGCCTGTTTTTTTATATATGTTTTGGTGTCCATAGATATGCTTAAATTTGTATTCAGGTGTATTTTTTAAATCCCCTGTGCGATAAATTGGACGGAGTGGTCAACGCCAGGGGCATGTCCTTAGATTATGTGCGCGAATGCATTGATATGTGTACTTAATTTTGTTTTGTTTTCTTTTTTTCCTGTTGAAGTTTTTGTATGTTTTGAAGCGGTTATAGATCTAGCCCTGATAGGGCTCTACGCTGTCGGCTGGGCTTTAAACAATAACAGTAACAATAGGGGCTTGTCTGTTTACGTGAGATGCTTGCGTCTCTCTCTCTCTCTCTCTCTCTCTCTGTCTGTCTGTCTGTCTGTCTGTGTGTCTGATTGTTGGTGTATGGGCACGCGTTCGTGTGGAATAGTGTTGTCAAATCATACGTATGCGGTATGGTTGTTTTCTTGTCTTGTTTTGTGTCATATATACTTTTATATCATTCATTTGCTGTTAACTTTGTATCTAACATTTTTTTCCCTGTAAAATGTAAAAATGTTTAGGAGCTTGCTTACAGGGATATTGTGCCGTATTAATCTCCGTGATGATGGTGATAATGATGGTAATGACGATGATGATGATGACGATGATGACGACGACGACGACGACGATTATTATTATTATTATCATTAGTAGTAGTAATAGTAGTAGTCGTAGTAGTAGCAGTGGTAGAGGTAGTGGTAGTAGCAGTAATAGTATTTTCATCATCATCATCATCACTGTTATTATTATGTTCACAACACTTACAACCTAAGGTACAACCTAGAATTGCACCTGTTGGAACCACCATACAAAAAGATTCCGAACAATATACCAGAAGAGCCAGTAAAAACAAACGTGTAATATGACATCTATAAATAGTGCATTATTTCAAATCGTACTTGAAAAGCCTGGACATAATTATAAGCACTGACCAAGGTCGAATCACCATTTTTGAAAAAAAAAATGATATGGGAAGATAATCATGACTATGTCACTCGAACAGTCGACAATGGTGGGGAAGAAGAGGAAAACCAGGGAAAAGAAAAAAAAAACCAGAATAAACTACAAAGCCTCTTCATGCACAATGACTTTTTCTGTCATTGGCAGACGGCTTGACAAGGACTCACAGTATACAGACCTTATGTCAGTGTGTGCATGCAGTGGGCGCCCCCATGACATGTTTATGACAACAATGGGTGTTAGACAGGACATTCTGAGTGACTCACTGAACATGAGTGACAGGCGACATCTCCCATGTAGGTTGGCAAGGGGTGGGGTGGGGGGGTGGGTGGGTACTGTTAATAAAGCATGAACAAGCTGCACCAATAAGTTTTCATTTTCCATTGCCATTTAATGTTGAGAGTTCCATGGACAGCAAAGAAAACAAACGAGACAGTCTTGTTGGAGGCAGACACAAGAAGATCATTCATAAGGAAGATTAGGAAAAGTCAGGCAACACTTATAGGACATTTTATGAGGAAAGGGAATTGGAGCACCTGGGCACTACAGGAAAGCTGGAGGGAAATAGAGCACCAGGTAGACCCAGGGAGAAAACATTGGACGGACTTGCAGGGTGGCTGAGGACAGAGAGGGTGGAAGATGTGCTTGCGGCAACAAGGGATAGAAACATATGGAGGGCCATGATCGCCAACGCCATGTGGCAAGGCGCTTGATGATGATAATGGTGATAAGGGAGAAAATATTGGACGAACTTGCAGGGTGGCTGAGGACGGAGAGGGTGGGAAATGTAGCACTTGCAGCGACAAGGGATATATTCGTATGGAGGGCCATGATCGCCAACACTATGCGGCAGGGTACACGATGATGATGATGATGATGACGACGACCGAAAGCAAAGGAACAAGGAAGAAACTAAGAGAGTGACGGAGGTGGGGATACTGTTTGTAGTGAAAGAGCCCCCGGCATCCCACGTATTTTTTGTTTGTGATCACAAGCTAGAAAATACACTTAGATTAATACAAATAACACCATTGAAGCTGCTACGATTATCGGCTAAAAGGTACGCAGATTTTGTATTGAAATACACTTTGGTTTTCTTTTTCACAGTTTGGAACATACAGAACCTGCTTACTGAGCACCCTTCTCTTCGGCTGGGAGAGCTGGACAACCTACGTGAACCAAACCCACTCGCTCAATCCCTTCCGCCTCGGGTGCTTGTACCGGATTCTGGGCATTTCCTGAAAAGGACTGTGTGCCAAAACATGGACGTCCCGGTCCACATCAGCACGCCAAGTATGTATGTCCTCTTCACACCACGACGGCTGCACCTGTTTGGTCCTCACATTCGCCCCATGCAGGATGGTCGCGTCTTAGAAATACTTAAAGTTCGCTGCGGGATCCTAGCCCAGAAGGCGTCCGTTGCTGTGATAGAGGGACGTGCGTTAAACCCCTATCGGTATACTCAGCCCTATCGGTATACTCAGTCCTATCGGTATACTCACCCTATCGGTATACTCAGCCCTATCGGTATACTCAACCCTATCGGTATACTCAGCCCTATCGGTATACTCTTGAATGTTCTATAGAACCGATAATGTTATACGGTTGTGAGGCGTGGACAGTCAACAAGCAAAACCAGAACAAGTTAAGATTGAGGCAGCCGAGATGTGGTTTCTAAGAAGAATGTTGAGAGTTCCATGGACAGCAAAGAAAACAAACGAGACAGTCTTGATGGAGGCAGACACAAGAAGATCACTCGTAAGGAAGATTAGGAAAAGGCATTCAACATTTACAGGCCATTTTATGAGGAAAGGGGAATTGGAGCATCTGGTCACAACAGGAAATCTGGAGGGAAAGAGAGCACCATGTAGACCCAGGGAAAAAATATGGACGGACTTGCAGAATGGCTGAAGACAGAGAGGGTGGAAGATGGCTTGCAGCAACAAGGGATAGAAACAGATGGAAGGCCTTGATCGCCAACGTCATGTGGCAAGGCACTTGATGATGATGATCGGTGTACTCAGCCCTATTGGTACACTCAGCCCTTTCAGTATACTCAGCCCTATCGGTATACTCAGCCCTTTCAGTATACTCAGCCCTATCGATATACTCAGCCCTAATGGTATACACAGCCCTATCGGTATATCAACCCTGTCGGTATACTTAGCTATATCGGTATACTCAGCCGTGTCGGTATACTCAGCCCTATCGTATACTCAGCCCTGTCGGTATACCGGCCCTATTAATATACTTAGCCCTATCTGTATATTCAGTCCTATTTGTATACTCAGCCCTAATGGTATACTCATCCCTGTAGGTATACTCAGCCCTATCGGTATACTCAGCCCTATCAGTATACTAAGCCCTACAGTATACTAAGCCCTATCAGTATACTCAGCCCTAATGGTACACACAGCCCTGTAGGTATATCAGCCCTATCGGTATACTCAGCTATATCGGTATACTCAGCCGTGTCGGTATACTCAGCCCTATCGGTATACTCAGCCTATCGGTATAGTCAGCCCTATCGGTATACCAGCCCTGTCGGTATACTCAGCCCTATCAGTATACTAAGCCCTATCGGTATACCCAGCCCTATCGGTATGGAAGCAGGCTTGGGTGGAGCGCATGCGGAATTGTCCTGAGTGCGAAGAGCTCCTCTTGACGAAATCCAGACTCTATGACTCTGATGCTCTGTTCTTAGAATAGCAATGAACATCTTGCCAGCTTCACTGAACAACCACGGGCGGAACGTTTGCTCATCAGTGTGAAGATGGCTGAGGACAGAGAGGGTGGGAGAAGTATTTCTTGCAGCGACAGGGAATAGATTCGTGTGGAGGGCCATGGTCGCCAACGCCATGCGGCGGGCACATGATGATGATGATGATGAAACCACTAAGTAAGTGATGGCGCTTCTGTGTCCGCTTAGATTACGGGACTTGGCAATAAAGTTACACTCGAAGGCCTGACACTTCCTTAATATAATGATGAAAATAAACTAGACTTCTACCAATATTTTTGTTACTGTTATTGGAAGACAAATATGACAATAAAAACAAATTAGATTTCTACCAATGTTTTTGATATTGTTATTAGAAGACAAATACTATAATAAAATAAATTAGACTTCTACCAATATTTTTGTTACTGTTATCAGGAGACAAATTAATAATGGAAATAAACTAGACTTCTACTAATATTTATTTTCGTTATTGTTATTTGGAGACAAACATAATAATGGAAGTAAACTAGACTTCTACCAATACTTTTTTTATCAGGAGACAAATATACTAATGGAAATAAACTAGACTTCCACCAATATTCTTGTTATTGTTATTGGGAGACAAACATAATAAAAAATAAACTAGACTTCTGTAAATGTTATTGTTTTTGTTATTAGGAGACAAATTTAATGATAGAGAAATAAACTAGACTTCTACCGATATTTTTGTTATTGTTATTAGAAGACAAACATAATAAAAAAATAATACAAACTAGACTTCTACCAATGTTTATGTTATTGTTATTAGGAGACAAATATAATAATTAAAAAAAAAACTAGACTTCTACCAATATTTTTGTTATTGTTATTTGGAGACAAAGATAACAATTATCAATAAAAAATAATCTAGACTTCAATCAATATTTTTGTTATTGTTATCAGGTGACAAATATAATGATAGAAAAAAACTAAGACTTCTACCAATATTTCATTATTGTTAATAGGAGACACTGACATGAGTGGAAGATTTTTGAGGCTTTGGCATGGGAGAGATCCTGAAGTGTTTTTGTTTGTGTGGAGCTGTGGCTACATTATATAGTATCAACTAAGGTTTTAGGGAGAAGAGTGGCAGAATGGTTCAGACGTTCACTGCCAATAACTAAATTCGAGGTTCCAGGGTTTGCTCCTCGTACAGGCCTCGACTTTTCTCCTCAGTTTGACCGGAAAATCGAACTGAACGTCTAATCCTTCGGAAGGGGATGAAAAACGAGTCGGACCCGTGTGCCTTCTGGCTGCGCACGCTAAAGATCCCTCGGCAGTTGAAAATCGTGAAGAGCAGGGCATTGCCCGGCTGCCTTGGTATAAAACATTGAAGAGATAGGTTGATTTCACAGGTACTACTCCTAGAAGACCAATAGCTTTCTTGCCTTTCTGAAGGCTTTGTAAAAAAGATGTAAGTATAAATATGAATTTGAAGCGAGGGAGAGGGGATGGGCACAGCCCTCGTGGTGCAGGCCCCGAGAAAAGTTGAGATCTCTGCCTCCTCACTCCCCTACGACCTCAGGGTTATGGAGCTATCTATCTAGGACCTCAGGACCTGGCCAGCTCTTGGGTTTATGTGCAGGCATAAAGGTGTGTGCCGTGATCATTCTGAATTTTCTCCATCACATGGCACCTGTGACGATAGTGCATAATTATGGAATTCTTTCTGAGCGCGGAGACGTCATCCAGAGAAACTGAAACTGAAAGTGAAAGTACTAAACAAATGAGAGGGAAGCAGGGAGAACACTCCTCTTACTTACTGAGCTTACTGTTTTTGTACTTTGTATCTGCTTCTATGCTAGCTGAATGGGTAGCACAAACTGTGTTAGATTTGAGAAGTTCTATACAACATGGGAGATAATTCTCAAGAGTTATGTCCTTTGATTATATTATGAAAGTACGAAGTTTGTGAACTGAGGCCGAGTCGCTGTGAAGTAGCAGTTAGTGCAACAGACTATCGACTGGAAGATACACACACAATAATAGAGTCAGAACGCGTAACACATAATTACAACATAACAAGACAGACACAAATGTTTGGCCAACTTGCCTTTGTCAAGCGTACACAAACGACAAGAAGGAACAGATGCACAACACTGCAGTTACATATGGGCCATTTTTCTTCTGCCTAACGCCATGTTTCTCCCCGTGGGTATGCCAGGAGCTCTTCCAGTATAAATAGTATCCCCTCCTTCTGGAAATTCTGTGCTAGAAATTTCCTCTTTTCTGTCACTCTCTTTGTTTCTGCCTTGTTCTTTTGCTTTCTGCCATTTCTTCCCGTCATTTTCTGCCTCGTTGGTCCATTCACCTGTATGAGTTCGATAAATCCTTGTGCACTTTCTCTTTAGGATTGGTAATTGGATAGATGTATTAAGTGCATTTTTGTATCTAGGGAAATCAGATATTTATACTGGAAGAGCCCCCGCCACCCCACGGGGAGAAACATGGCGTTAGGCAGAAGAAAAATGGCCCATATGTAACTGCAGTGTTGTGCATCTGTTCCTTCTTGTCGCTTATGTATGCCTGACAAAGGCCAGTTGGCGAAACATGGCTTAACCCCCTTGGTCATGAACCTATACATGTGAGTCTCACTCCGAGTGGTTACAGGCTTGCTTCTTTCCATCGCTCATCCCGAGGTGGTGGTATCGCCATCCTCTACAACGACTCACTCCATTCCCGCCTGTCTTTCTCGCAGTCTCTGCCTTTCTCCCATCCTTCTTTCGAGCACGTTGAAGTATCCTTCCAATCCACCCCTCACCCCATCACCTTCTCCTGTGTCTATCGACCTCCACCTAGCTCTGCCAACAAGCTCACCACATCCATGTTTCTCTCTGACTTTGATCAACTTCTTGATTACTACTGTCTCTTACCTGGAAATCTCATCATTCTAGGTGACATCAATGTCCACTATGACAACACTCACCGTTATGACACAAGACATATCATCAACTCTCTGTCCAATCACAATATGACTCAACACATTTCTGAACCAACCCATCAAAAAGGTCACATTCTTGACTGGATCATTTCTCGTGATCACCACAATTCCGCTACTGACAACTGCTTAGTTCTTTCTACCCGTCTAACTTCAGCCCTTCCATCTGACCACTCTGCAATTCTCTGTTCTCTCGACATTTCTCCTCCTTCCCGTACCATGCGCACAGTGACTCGACGCAATCTCAAATCTATCGACCTCTCCACATTTTCATCTGATGCCTCCCGTCTCCTTTCTGAAAAGTCACATAACCTTGCCGATGAATTCTATACTACTCTCCACCATCTTCTGGACACTCACGCTCCAGCCACAACCCGTCTTTTACCTGACCGCCCCCCTACCCCCTGGCTCACTCATGAGATCGCCTGCGCAAAATGTGCCCGCCGCAGAGCAGAGCGCCGCTGGCGCAAATCCAAACTCACTGTACACAGGCAACTTTTCCAAGCCTCTAAAACAAAAGTATCCACCCTCATTGCATCAGCAAAAACAAGCTATTTCCAAACCAAAATCCTGAATGCCTCTTCTTCAAAAGAACTCTTTACAACCATGAATCATCTCCTTGGCACACGAAAAGATTTACCTCTCCCAACAAAACATACAAATGAAGAACTCCCATCTGTATTCTCCAACTATTTCACCACCAAAATACAAACTCTTCGTGACAGGCTTGACAGGACACCCTGTCAACCATGCCCACCTGACCCTTCCTTCTCTGGCACACCTCTTACTACTTTTACCCCAGTCTCACAAGAAGAAATTCTCAACACAATCAGATCCATGTCGTTCAAAACCTGCGAACTGGATCCTCTTCCAGGTTCTCTCTACGCCGACTGTCTCCCTACTCTCCTCCCATTCATCACTGACATCATCAACACTTCTCTTCAAACTGGAACTGTCCCTGATTCTTTCAAGTCTGCTATTGTTCACCCTCTCCTCAAGAAACACAATTTAGATCCAAATGAACTGAAAAATTACCGGCCTATCTCTAATCTCTCTTTCTTGTCAAAACTCCTTGAAAAAGTCGTCCTCAACCAGCTGAACTCTCACCTGTCTGTCAACAATCTCCTCAATCCTTTCCAGTCAGCCTACCGCCAGTGCCATAGCACTGAAACTGCCCTACTACACATTCTCAACAATCTCCTCCTTGCAACTGATACTGGCAAAGTCTCTCTCCTCACACTCCTTGATCTGTCTGCAGCCTTTGATACCATTGATCATGGTATTCTCCTTTCTAGACTTCATCATACTTTTGGCATCTCTGACATTGCTCTGTCTTGGTTCACTTCATACCTATCCAACAGAAAACAAACCGTTCTCATCAATAGCACTTACTCTCAACCCGCATACCTGACCTGTGGTGTTCCACAAGGATCTGTCCTTGGCCCTGTTCTTTTCACTCTTTACACCTCCCCCCTGTCCACCATCATCAACTCCCATTCTATAAAACACCACTTCTCTGCTGATGACACCCAACTTCAAGACAGTGACTCACCTGATAATATACAGCGCCTGTTGACTCGCACCACTGAGTGTTACTCGGACATTAAGAACTGGATGACACACAATAGACTTCAGCTTAATGACGACAAAACAGAAGCTATCCTCATTGGCACCCGTCAGAAACTTTCTCAGCTGCCTCCTCTTTCTCTCCCATTATGTAACACATCAGTCCCAATTTCTGATTCAGCTAAAAACCTTGGTGTCTGCATTGACTCTACCCTCTCCATGAACAACTTTGTTTCTCAAACTGCCAGATCCTGCTACTATCATCTCCATCGTATAAGGCTGATCAGGAAGTATCTCTCTGTCGAAACAACTGCAAAACTCGTTCT
>JAPXFY010000015.1:51129293-51134293 GCA_030674185.1 Monoplex corrugatus | reverse complement strand
GAGCAGACAGGAGACAGAAAGAGAGAGAGAGAGAGAGAACAGAGGACAGAGAGAGAGACGAGACAGGACAGAGACTAGACAGAACAGACAGACAGACAGACAGAGAGAGACAGAGAAAGCAAAGAAGAGAAGACAGAAAGAAAGAAGACAGAGAGAGACAGAAGACAGAAGAGAGAGAGAGAGACTAGAGACAGAGAGACAGAGAAAAGAGACAGAGAAGAAACAGAGAGAAGAGAGAGAGAGACGAAGAAGACAGATGAAGAGAGAGAAGAGAGAGAAGAGAAGAGAGAGACAGAAAAGAGAGAGAGAAGAGAGAGAGAGAGAAGACAGAGAGAAAGAAAGATGAGGAGAGAGAGAGAGAGAGAAGAGGAGAAGAGAGAGAAGAAGAGAGGAAGAGAGAGAGAGATGAGGAGAGAGAGAAAGAGAGAGAGGGGAGAAGAGAGAGAAGAGGAGAGAGAGAGAGAGAGAGAGAGAGAGAGAGAGAGAGAGAGAGAGAGGCACCATCTGTTTTCACGGGACACGCACAAGCACACAAACACACATACTATAAAAACACAACAAACTCGCAGAAGGAAAAGTGGGTCGTACACAAGACTTGCTACTACCTTCTGAAGTTCTCGGTGTGTGACATAGGGGGTGGGGGTGGGGGGTGGGGGGTGGGGTGAGGTAGAATGGAGGAATATAAAAAAAAGACAGGAAGTATAGGGAGATTTTAACATGTATATATACAGGAAACACAGACAGACAGAGAGACAGACAGACAGACAGACAGACACACACACACAAACAAACAAACACACACACGCACAATATCTTATATCTATGTAATCTGTTATGTATACTGTCTGTCTCTTCTCTCTTATACACAACAAACTACATTCACAACAACTATATATATATTATATATATAATATCCCTATTATTATTTCTATATATACTTATTTTATATATGTATGTAGTACATTGTGTGTTTATGTTTGTGTTTTTGTATATATACATGTTATATACTATAGTATGTATATTAATATCCTGTGTGTTGTGTGTGTGTTGTGTCTGTGTGTGTGTATCTGTGATGTGTGTGTGTGTGTGTGTGTGTTCTGTGTGTGTGTGTGTGTGTATCGTGTGTCGTGTGTTGTGTTCTTGTGTGTTTGTTTGTGTGTATGCGTGTGTTGTGTGTGTGTGTGTGTGTGTGTGTGTGTGTGCTGTGTGTGTGTGTGTGTGTGCTGTGTGTGTGTGCTGTCATTTTTTAACATTATTTCCTGTTGCACAGATTTCTTCCTGTTAACAGAAAGCTACATGAAAAAAACAAACAAACAAACAAACAAAATACAAACAATTAAAAAAAACAACAAAACAAAAAAAAGCACGAAACAAAACAAAACAAAACAAAACAAAGAACAGCATGTGAGAATTCGTAATTGTTTAAGTCGGAGTTGTGCACAATGACAATGAGAACGACGACTTATTTTTCAACATTAGAAATGATTAGCTAAAAACCTTTTTTTTTTCAAACTTACCGCGGCTAATTTACATACATCTGACTAACTCTAGAAAAATACTGATGAAGAAGTACATCTTCACATCAATAACATAAGACATACACTTAATACGTAACGAAATAACAAAAGATTAACAGCACAGCACAGATTCAAGGAGTCTGCAACATAATTACTGGCACGCTTGCGTCGAGCGCATATGGAATTGTCCAAGTGCGATGAAACTCTCTCGAACAAGTTCCCAACAAATTCCAAACTCCAGTGAATGATACGTATCTCACAGTCTTGTCTTTTCTAATGGAGACAATCCGCCAGAAGATGGATAGTTTTTATTTTGAAAGTTTGGATATTCAGTTACGGATCATCATCATCATCAATCATCATCATCATCATCATCATCATCATCATGTGCCCTGCCGTTTGGCGTTGGCGATCATGACCCTCCATACGAGTCTATCCCCTGTCGTTGCAGAGGCTACGTCTCCCAATCCTCTCTGTCTTCAGCCACCCCTGCAGTCCGTTTCAATATTTTCTCCGGGTACGGATGGAAATGTAATTTTTATTGAAAATTTTTGTTTTAAAATCAGTTAACGCCGAATTTTCCTTTTATAGCAGATAATTCTAAACCTTGCAGGTACTATAAACCAGATAACGCTGATTTTGCTTTTACAGTGAATAATTCTAAATTTGGCAAGTACTAAAAAGCAGATAATGCTGAATTTTGTATTACATAGGATAATTCTAGGCCTTGCAGGTACTATAAAGAAGATAACGTCAAATTTTGCTTTTACGGGGATAATTCTAAAATTTGCAGGTACTGTAAAGAAGTAGATAATTCTAAATTTTGCAGGTACTATAAAGCAGATAACGCTGAATTTTGCTTTTACAGCGAATAATTCTAAAAATTTTTAGATACTATACAGCAGATAACGCTGAATTTTGCTGTTACAGCAGAGAATTCTAAATTTTGCAGGTACCATAAAGCAAATAACACCGAATTTTTCTTTTGATTTTACAGCGGATAATTCGAAACCTTGATGTACTATAAAGCAGATAACGCTGAATTTTGCTTTTACAGTGGATAATTTTTAAAAAAAAAAAAAATAAAAAAAAAAGGCGACAGCAGAGGGGCATCTAGGAGTCATGACCTGGATGTGGCCCAGTCCCCTTAGAGTGTCAGGAGTTAAGGCCGAAACACTTCTCTTAGGACCTTCTGCTGTCCGGCTCTCCCCATTCTACTAAACAGATAGGGCTGATTATCCTTTACAGCGTAATTCAATTTTGCAGGTACTATAATCAGAAACGCTGAATTTTTCCTTTAACAGCGATAATTCAAATTTTGCCAGGTACTGTACACAGTAGATAACGCTGAAGTTTGCTTTTAAAGCGAATAATTCAAAATTTGCCAGGTACTGACACAGTAGATAACGCTGAAGTTTGCTTTTAAAGCGAATAATCAAATTTTGCAGTATGTACGTAGATACGCTGAAGTTTGTTTAAGCGAATAATTCAATTCAGGTCGGCACATAACGCTGAATTGCTTTCAGCATAATCTAAAATTTTGCAGGTACCGTAAAACAGATAACACCGAATTTTTCTTTTGCTTTGACAGCGGATAATTCTAAACCGTGCAGGTATTATAAAGCAGATAACGCTGAATTTTGCTTTTACAGCGGACGATTCTTAAAAAACAACAACAACAACAACAACAACAAAAAAGTGGCGACAACAGAGGGGCATCCAGGAGTCAGACCTGGATGTGGCCTGCCCCCTCCGTGTGTCAGGAATTACGGACAGAAACATTTGCTTGACGGGGGATTCTCTTCTGAGGACCTTCCGCTGTCCGGCCGTCCTCAGAGTTTCTTACTAATACAGATAATGCTGATTTTCCCTTTTACAGTGGATAATTCTAAATATTGCAGGTACTGTAAAATAGATAACGCTAATGTTTGCTTTTACAGCGAATAATTCAAAATTTTGCAGGTACTATAAAGTAGATACCGCTGAATTTTGCTTTTACAACGGATAATTCTATATCGAGCAGGTACTATAAAGCATACAACGCTGAATTTTGCTTTTACGGCGCATAATTCTTTAAAAAAAAAGAAAAAAAAAAAAAAAAGAAAAGGCGACAGCAGAGGGGCATCCGGAGTCATGACCTGGATGTGGCCTGGCCCCCTTAGAGTGTCAGGAGTTAAGGACAGAAACATTGTTTGACGGGGGTTTCTCCTCTGAGGACCTTCTGCTGTCCGGCTCTACCCAGAGTTTTTTACCACTACAGATAACTCTGAAGCGGATAATTTAAACCTTGCAGGTACTGTTATTTCGGTAGATAGAGCAACCATTCTTGTAGTGGGCTTAGTCAACAGATCTACATGTATGAACTGGAGGTTCTTTAGTTTCAACTTTCATCCCACCCTCAGTCTAAACACTGGCTTGCTCACTGTCTATCTGAATGTCCGTCTGTCCAACTTATTTTGTTGTGTCTACTTAGTGTATGCGACAAGGGCAGGGCACATGATGATGAGACGACGATGATGATGATGATGATGATGATCAGTTAGTATTTGGTGTGAATATAACTCTTTTCTCTTCCAGATTTCATTTTGCATGCACTTCATGCAAGTTCGTGAAATGTCCAGTCTGTGGCCTTTGTGTTTGACAGAGCGGGGAAAGAGCATTCCAGAAGAGATTTCCTCTACCGCCCCTCCCCCCGCCCCGCTCTCACCTTAAAAATCTCCTTCACCTTTTCCACCCCCACCCACTCCCCAAAAAGTACTCCCATATCCATCTAGAAAAACAACAACAACAAACACACACACAACAAACAAAAACACTAAGAAAGTTCAACACATATGTACAGTTGAAATGGGTTGTACAGTTTTCTTCACTTCAAGCATTTGTCTTTACGATAAAATTTAATTGTCGATCTTGATTACCCCCCCCCCCCCTTTTCTGTCTCTGTCTCTGTCTCTGTCTGCCTCTTTGTCTCAGTCTCTCTGTGTGTCTCTGTTTTGTCTGTCTGTCTGTCTGTCTGTCTGTCATTGTCTCTGTCTGTCTTCTCTCTCTCTCTCTCTCGCTCGCTCTCTCTCCCTCTCTGCCCCTTTAACGTTTCGAAATTGATAAACAGCACCAAAAGTGACGGACAGGCAAACCAATGACAAAAAAAAACAAAAAACAAACAAACAAACAAACAAAAAACGAGACAAACGAACAACGACGAAAAGAAACACATTCGTAGTCTTTTCTCTTTTTTTCGGTTTTTTTGTTTTGGTGGTGTTGTGTGTGTGGTGTGTGTGTGTGTGTGTGTGTGTTGTGTGTGTGTGTGTGTGTGTGTGTGTGTGTGTGTGTGTGTGTGTGTGTGTGTGTGTGTGTGTGTTGTGTGTGTGTGTGTGTGTGTGTGTGTGTGTGTGTGTGTGTGTGTGTGTGTGTGTTTTGTTGTTGTTGTTTT
The DNA here is from genome assembly GCA_030674185.1 of Monoplex corrugatus. Lineage (NCBI taxonomy): Eukaryota > Metazoa > Mollusca > Gastropoda > Littorinimorpha > Ranellidae > Monoplex > Monoplex corrugatus. The sequence goes on along the minus strand of JAPXFY010000015.1, from coordinate 51,129,346 downwards.
TTTTGTACGATGATGTATACTTTGGAACAATGTATATAGAGCTTTTGAAATAA
>JAPXFY010000015.1:51104293-51111793 GCA_030674185.1 Monoplex corrugatus | reverse complement strand
CCTGTCTGTTCAAATCTTGGGGGCCATGTTTTTTCCAGTTTTTTTTTTCATGCCTTTTACTATCTCGCCTGACGCGCCACAATGTTCACGTTTGCAGTCTCTACAGTACACTGACTTGCTTACACTTTTGCCTTGTGAGGTCTGAGCGAAGGCTTTATCTGTGTGTGTGTGTTTTTGTCTGGGGGGTCTGCCATTCATTTGACTCTCAGACTCTGTGAGAATGATGAACTACCACCATGGGCACCAGGATGGCTCAAGACACACACACTTGGAGAGAAGAATTTAAAAGAAAGAAAGAAAGTCTGAGCATTAGAAGGAAGGTAAGAGTATCCCCGTCCTTTTCCTCCTAAACAAACAAACAAATAAACGAACGAACAAACGAACGAACAAATGAATAAACAAACAAACAAACAAACAAACAAACAAACAAACAAACAAACGAACAAATAACTAACTAAACAACTAACTAACTAACTAACTAACTAACTAACTAACTAACTAACTAACCAACTAACCAACCAACTAACTAACTAACTAACTAAATTACTAACTAACTAACTAACTAACTAACTAACGACAGAAATTGAAAAAAATATATAAAGAAGAGAACAACAACAAACACACAACCAATATATCTACAGATACTAATCTCACCACCACTACCACCCCACATACACACATTTTCTTCTTTCTCTCTCTCTCTTTCTCTCTATATGTGTCTCTGTCTTTGTCTGTGTCTCTGTGTCTTTGTCTGTGTCCCTGTGTCTTTGTCTGTGTCTCTGTGTTTGTCTGTGTCTCTGTTTGTCTGTGTCTCTGTGTTTGTCTGTGTCTTTGTCTGTGTCTTTGTCTGTGTCTTTGTCTGTGTCTCTGTGTTTGTCTGTGTCTCTGTGTCTTTGTCTGTGTCTTTGTCTGTGTCTCTGTGTTTGTCTGTGTCTCTGTGTTTGTCTGTGTCTCTGTGTTTGTCTGTGTCTCTGTGTCCTTGTCTGTGTCTCTGTGTTTGTCTGTGTCTTTGTCTGTGTCTCTGTGTCTTTGTCTGTGTCTCTGTGTTTGTCTGTGTCTCTGTGTCTTTGTCTGTGTCTCTGTGTTTGTCTGTGTCTCTGTGTTTGTCTGTGTCTCTGTGTTTGTCTGTGTCTCTGTGTCTTTGTCTGTGTCTCTGTGTTTGTCTGTGTCTCTGTGTCTTTGTCTGTGTCTCTGTGTTTGTCTGTGTCTCTGTGTTTGTCTGTGTCTCTGTGTTTGTCTGTGTCTCTGTGTTTGTCTGTGTCTCTGTGTCTTTGTCTGTGTCTCTGTGTTTGTCTGTGTCTCTGTGTCTTTGTCTGTGTCTCTGTGTTTGTCTGTGTCTCTGTGTTTGTCTGTGTCTCTGTGTTTGTCTGTGTCTCTGTGTCTTTGTCTGTGTCTCTGTGTTTGTCTGTGTCTCTGTGTTTGTCTGTGTCTCTGTGTTTGTCTGTGTCTCTGTGTCTTTGTCTGTGTCTCTGTGTTTGTCTGTGTCTCTGTGTTTGTCTGTGTCTCTGTGTCTTTGTCTGTGTCTCTGTGTTTGTCTGTGTCTCTGTGTTTGTCTGTGTCTCTGTGTCTTTGTCTGTGTCTCTGTGTTTGTCTGTGTCTCTGTGTCTTTGTCTGTGTCTCTGTGTTTGTCTGTGTCTCTGTGTTTGTCTGTGTCTCTGTGTTTGTCTGTGTCTCTGTGTCTTTGTCTGTGTCTCTGTGTTTGTCTGTGTCTCTGTGTCTTTGTCTGTGTCTCTGTGTCTTTGTCTGTGTCTCTGTGTTTGTCTGTGTCTCTGTGTGTTGTCTGCGTCTCTGTGTTTGTCTGTGTCTCTGTGTCTTTGTCTGTGTCTCTGTGTCTTTGTCTGTGTCTCTGTGTTTGTCTGTGTCTCTGTGTTTGTCTGCGTCTCTGTGTTTGTCTGTGTCTCTGTGTTTGTCTGTGTCTCTGTGTCTTTGTCTGTGTCTCTGTGTCTTTGTCTGCGTCTCTGTGTTTGTCTGTGTTTCTGTGTCTTTGTCTGTGTCTCTGTGTCTTTGTCTGTGTCTCTGTGTCTTTGTCTGTGTCTCTCTGTCCACTCATGTTTATTCAGTTTGATCTTGGACGCGCTGTTTCTACTTCACTTACAGAAACTACAGAGTGATAGAAAGAAGAAGCAATCCACACAGAGACTCTCAGACAAATCGCGAAACTGTGGAAAAACTCTCTCTCTAAATTTTCAACTAGCAGACTTAAAGAATAAAAGAAATAACTAACCAAAAAGAAAACGCTCAACAAAGAAAACAAAAATTCTTAATGACTGATAGAACCTGTACTAAAATATTAATTCATTAAATCAAAACAAAACGAAACAAAAAAATTAAGATCGATTCTTCTGTTTCAACATACGATCTATAACAACCGTTCAACCATCAAACAACAATTATATTAAATTCAGCCTAAAGAATCATCTCAGAAAAGGATTATATTCCAAAAGATTTTGTTCATTGTTCCACTCTGCCACCAACGTCCTCTTGAGCAATGAATTTGTATTGAGCATAATTATACGTTAAATTTTTTCACGAGTTGAGTCATCTGTCTGTAATAGTCTAAGATTTAGTTCGATGTTTCTTTTGGTTTGTTTTCTTCCCTTTAGTTTCAGCCTAAATTTTCCCCTAACAGGATTGTGGTCACTGTTACAGTTTGCGCCTGGTATTGTTTTTGATATCAGTAAAGAATTTTAAAATCTTTTTTTTCTTTATCAAGATGTAATCAATTTGATTTCTTGTACTGTCTCCTGGATTCATCCATGTCCATTTTTTCCCCTGTTAGGTTGTTCAAACCAAGTGTCTCCTATTATGAATTCATTTACTTGTGCCCTCTCAAAAAGTTTTCTCTCCCCTTTCATTTCGTGTGCCAGGGCTATGAGGTCCAATCATCACCATGTCATCTACTTTTTCCAGTCCCACTTTAGCATTAAAATCTCCCATTATTACTGTGATGTTTTTGAGTGTGTATATATGTGTGTGTGTGTTTGCCTATTTATGTAATATTAAGGATTGTGTATATGTGTATCATTTTGTTTGTCTATGTAATACTGACGATTATGTATATGTGTGATCATAACGTTTGTCTGTCTATGTAATATTTAGGATGTGTATGTGTGCATCATAATGTTTGCCTATCTACGTAACACTGAAGATGAATTAAAGTGTGTACCATTATCTTTGTCTATGTAATATTTAGGATTATGTGTGTGTATCATGATTGCCTACCTATTTGATATTTAGAATTACATATGTATGCATCAATACATTTGCATGTCTCTGTGTTTATACAGATGAGACAGAGACGGGATAACGACTTCAGTGAAGGGACAAACGCTTAACAGGATGAGATTGCCCTAGCTCACCATCATGTGTACGTGTGTGTGTGTGTGTGTGTGTGTGTGTGTGTGTGTGTGTGTGTGTGTGTGTGTGTGTGTGTGTGAGAGAGAGAGAGAGAGAGAGAGAGAGAGTTCGTTGTGTGCATGGTAGGTATCATCATCAGCATCATGTGCCCTGCGGCAGGCGTTGGCGATCATGGCCCAAACGAATCTATACCCCATGTCGCCGCAACCATATCTCCCACCCTCTCTGTCCTCAGCCACCCTGCAAGTCCGTCCAATATTTTCTCCCTGGGTCTACCTGCTGCTCTGTTTCCCTCCAGCTTTCCTGTTGTGACTAGGTGCTCTAATTTCTCTTTCCTCATAAAAACGTCCTATAAATGTTGCTTGTGTGTATGTGTGTGTGAATATTTGCATTCATTCATCTGTATTGTATGGCCTTTATTCGCTATAGTTCTTATAGCTTATGTCGCCTTTGGTTTCTGGTGCTTGTTTTCATTTCATGTCAGTTGATATTTTTGTTTGATTGAAATTTCGGTAATGTTCCATTCCTGTAAAAAGCAATGAGCATGTTCTTGTCAAGGACAGCCTGCACCATATAACGAAATTATCAATAATAATGTTTAGGATAATGTATCCTGCATCATTAAGTTTGCTTTGTCTATGTAATATTTAGGATCATGTATGTGATGTATCATTATGTTTGTCTATCTTCGTAATATCTAAGACTAGGTTTGTGTGTGTGTGCATGTTTATGTTTATTTTTAACCTTCTCTTCATAAGGGTTGTCTGTCTATTTACCATCTATTATCTATCTATCTATCTATCTATCTATCTATCTATACTATCCTATCTATCTATCTGCTATTATCTATTATTATCTTTTCTATCTATCTTCTGTCTATCTATGTCTATCATCATCTATCTGTCTATCTATTTATCTATCTATCTATCTATCTGTCTGTTGTCTATCTATCTGTCTATCTATCTATCTATCTATCTGTCTGTCTGTCTGTCCTATCTACCTACCTACTACCTACCTACACTATCTATCTATTCATATCTATCTATCTATCCATCCATCTATCTATCTATCTATCTATCTATCCATCTATCCATCTACCCAGTTATCTATCATCTGTCTATCTATATACTGTTTCTCTGTCCAAAAAGCCATTCCTCCCCAACAGAGAAGAAGAAGAAATCTCTCAATCTCTGTCTCTACTAGACTAATATATATAGAAAAGAAGGCGTCTTTGTGAAACCCAAAACCATGGGGATAGGAGTGCAGCGCAGCAGCCCCAGCAAGTTCACACGAAACACTTTTCCACCACCGACCGACGCCTAATTAAACACAACATGTCAACAGGACGGAGGAAGGACACAGCGTTGCGGAGGGGAAACTCTCCGTCAGGGAAAGGAAAGGAAAAGGCAGCGCTAGGCTAGCCCATACACTCACTCACTACCAGTCCATGCGGAAGGAATCCAATTTTCTGAGACAACATTGGCAGCAGTGGTCGTGGCCAGCCAAGCGTGCTGGGTGCACCTCTCAGCTTCCCACGGGGTCTGCTGGAGCGCGAAAACTGAGTCAGCGAGTACAAGTCATAGAGGGGCCACCCAGTTAGTAAGGCTTTGACAGACACCCAAGCTCAGTTCAGAGTTTGAAGCTTTGTTGTTTTTTTTTTAATGAATTAACCCCTTTTTGACTCCTGGCACTCTGTCCGCTAGCATCCCTGCATTGTAACCATGCTGGCAAAAGCAAAAAAATTGACCATTGAATTCCCCACTCTATCGACCAACTTCTTGCAGGAAGCTGCTGGATAAGGTTTAGGGAATCGAAAGGGTTAAATTTTGCAGTTGGTGGTGGACAGGGTGCGGGAGTCAAAGGGTTAATCAACCCTTTGATTCCCGCACTCTATCCACCACCAACTGCGAAAAACTTTAACCCTTTTGACTCTCTCATTTTGCAGGAAGCTGTGTGGATTGGGTGAGGGAGTCAAAGGGTTTGGATTGGGTGAGCTGAGGGAGTCAAAGGGTTAAGTTTTTGCTTTGCTAGCATGGTTAACAATGCAAGATGCTGGTGGAAGGGTGCGGGAGTCAAAGGGTTAAGTTTTTGCTTTAGCTAGCAAGGTTGAAACAATCAAGATGCTGGTGGACAGGGTGTGAGAATCAAAGGGTTGAGAGGAGTCTGGAGTCTGGAGTTTGTTCATGAGGGATTCATTGCATTTGATCAATTCCATAGGCGCTCCACCCAATACCTGCCAAAGATTGTCTGGCAGACTCTCTGAGCCAGCACAAAACTGTGCACTGACAAGTACATGAAAAATGGGTAGAGAGGGTGGGGGGTGGGATAGAGAAGGACTTGAAACATTGACACCACCAGAATGATGGGAACATTAAGATGGGCAGATTGATTTGATTGATTTGGTTCAGTTTTTACGTCGACAACCACCCACCTCAGGTGGTATGGCCTACGAGGAAAAAAAAAAACATCCAGAGAAGTGGGGGAAGAGGGATTTATCTAATCCTATACAGGGACAGGAAAACTAACCCTAAAACAAGAACAACTGCTGGGACAGGAAAACTTACCCTAAAACAACAACTGTTGGGACAGGAAAACTTACCCTAAAACAACAACTGTTGGGACAGGAAAACTTACCCTAAAACAACAACTATGGGACAGGAAAACTTACCAAAAACAACAACTGTTGGGACAGGAAAACTACCCTAAAACAACAACTATCGAGACAGGAAAACTTACCTATAAACAACAACTATTGGGACAGGAACATTTCCTAAAACAACAATATTGGACAGGAAACTTACTCAAAACAACAACTATTGAGACAGGAAAACTTATCCTAAAACAACAATATTGGGCAGGAAACTACCCAAAAAACAACTATTGGGACAGGAACATTTACTCTAAAACAACAATTTTGGGACAGGCAAACTTACCCAAAACAACAACTATTGAGACAGGAAAACTTACCCTAAAACAACAACTATTGGGGCAGGAAAACTCACCCTAAAATAACAACTATTGGGACAGGAACATTTACCCTAAAACAACAACTAATTGTGGGACAGGAAACTAACCTAAAACAACAACTACTGGACAGGAAAACTTACCCTAAAACAACAACATATTGGACAGGAAACTTACCCTAAAACAACAACTATTGGGCAGAAAACTTACCCTAAAACAAAACTATTGGGACAGGAAAATTACCTAAAACAACAATTATTGGGACAGGAAAACTTACCCTTAAAAACAACAACTATTGAGACAGGAAAACTTACCCTAAAACAACAACAATTTGGACAGGAAAACTTACCCTAAAACAACAACTATTGGGACAGGAAAACTTACCTAAAACAACAACTATTGAGACAGGAAATCTTACCTAAAACAACAAAACTATTGGGACAGGAAAACTTACCTAAAACAACAACAACTACTAGTGGATAACGTAACAGACTACCGACTGGCTGGTTGTGGGTTCTGAATCCCCCTCAGTCTTTCAAAAATCATCGTGGGATTTTTCCGCTCCAACCGGCTCTACCCAGAGATGGGCGTGCTAGGGGCTCATTGGGAAGACTGGGACACACAGTCGAGTCTTATCCACTTCACGGATGCGTCATCGAGGGTGTTGCTCAAATCTTTTGACCTACACCGCAAATGTTTGTATCTCTCCGTCTCGGTTGATGCCGGGACATATTATGATAGTAAGCGTAGACTACAGCCCTGTCACGCAGTCTCAATATTAGAAGGAACTGCACAGCATCATGATTATCATCCTCACCGTCATCATCATCATCGCACTGTGAAAACTGTGTAGTTTCTGTGGCCATTAAGATAGTGTTGAAAATGGAACCAATAATAAATAACTGAATAAACAAACAAATAAACAGACAAAAAAACAACCAACGAAACAAATAAATGAATAAATAAATGAATAAATGAATAAATAGATAAATAGATAAAAGGTGACACAAAGAAAATTTCTCTCAATGTTATGATCCTAAAAATGAAACACACAAACAAACAAACAAACATACAAACAAACAAACATACAAACAAACAACAAACATACAAACAAACAAACATACAAACATAAACAAACAAACAAACATACAAACAAACAAACAAACATACAAACAAACA
>JAPXFY010000015.1:51084293-51099293 GCA_030674185.1 Monoplex corrugatus | reverse complement strand
GCATATCTCGATTAAAAAAAAAAAGTATGGCGATGGAAAAAAGGTGCTACAGTAAAATTCTGTGCATTTCGTACAACAGCCTCCATTAAGAACCTAACAAAATCTCCAAGCCACTGGACCCTTTGAAAATCTTCTGTGTCAAGAATCAAAAGACTATTACTGAAACGAGTACGGCCTTGTAACAAAATCTAACGGCATGTCAAAACAGCGTTTAGGGTACAGTGAGACTATCCAGGAAATGGGCAGAACGGAAGTGGAAACCACCAAATGGACTGGCAACATCAAAGAACGCAAAATAGGCAAGGGCTTCCACGAGCCATAGACAAGCAAAGCAAAGATATAGTACCTACCGTAGATACTATACTCTTTGAGCAAAGGACGAAAGATTGCTTCTACTTCGCGCATGACGTCGTAAATGACCACGCCCCGTCACGGGACACCCCCAACCCACCCACCCCGTCACGGGACAGTTTCCTGTTCTCCTTCCTTCCCTATCATCATTATCATCATCATCATCATCATCATCATCATCATCATCATCCCGCTTTAATCTTCTTGTCCTGTACTCCTTAAGACTTGTCACCTTTATCATATCTACGAACCTAGCTTTTCATATTTGTTGTTGTTGTTGTTGTTGTTTCATAGAGAGGACTCAAATCTATTTTAAACGACAAGAACGGGACGAAGAAGAAGAAGGACAAGATGGTAAAAATGTAACACACTGCTTACCTTTGTACACTAAAGATAGTACAGAAAGTCCAGGTTTTGTCCTTCTGGTAAAATTTCGATTATAATACAGCTTGACGTGTATTGAAAACAGTGACAGACCGTTACAACAGTGAAAAAGATTTTCAATTTTGTCAGAAGTTCCTACAAAGTGCTGTTCAGACATTTAAAAAAACTGTGATTTAAGATTTTTTTTTGTTTTGAGGAGGGGGGGGGGCAGGTCAGTAGTGACCATGACCATGGAGCTTTAGTTTCTAAACCTATGCGTTCGCAACCTCTCAGCTCATGAAATCCACAGCTTTGATCTAAAATTTAATAATATAATAATACCCATAATAGAAAACTGAAAAAAATCTGGTTTAGAAACACATTTGTCAAAAGGGAAGAAAGAGAAGGAAATAAGAGAGAAAAACACATATATACAAGGATCCACCCCGAGTGAGACAGGCACAGAGGGGATGATGAGGTCAGATTATCAGAAAAAAGGTAGTTAGAGCACTGAAGAGACAAAATAATCTGACGACAGAAGAGGAATTCAAAGTACCACCTCGTGGATATGAAATAATCGGACGAGGACAACAAAAAAAAAAAATGCAAAAAAAAGACGGTTGCTTGGCGAAATGGCTACCCTCAGGTGTTTCTTTGTGGACTTTGACTTTCGGCTTGGCTGCTGGCATCAAGGAAGTAGACCTGACGACCGTAGGGAAAGTCCTGAGACGGCTGGAGGTCAGCAGGCTTGGGATCCTTTTTTTTTGGGGGGGGTGGGGGGAGAGGGGACGTTAAACCTTGCTGAAAAGCAAAACAGGCTGTGTCTAGTAGAGCATCATGCCTGGCCACTCTTACGGCTGTTCGCACGTTCTGTGTGATTGAAGTTAAACCAACGTTGGGAGCTTCCGACTGCTAAGTGTCGAAACTATAATAAGGGGAAAAGAGCTGGAAGCTGTGCGAGCTGGCTTCTAGTCGGGCTGTCCAACCAGTGAGATCAAGGCCCCCAAAGTACGGCGAGAGAGGGACTTCTATTTTCTCTTGGTGCTGGACCTGGTTGGTGCGCGTTGTGTGGCTGTGTCCTGAGGTTTATCATTTCCTCACCTCGCCATTAGGTTTGTAAACAAGGTAACTGGCAACTAGGTCCGAATGGGGTCATACAGCGCATGAACAGACACACCCCTTTGCTTGGTTAAAATGGCTACCGAGTGGCGTCGGGATCTGGGAAGAGACTGTCCGGCAAGTGGCATGGACATTGGTCCTCTGGGTACCATCCAGCACTCTCAGGTGTTTCTTGTTCACAACAGGACGTTGACAAAAACAACCAACCAACCAACAAACCAACCAAAAATCAAGCAAGCAAGCAAGCAAGCAAGAAGCAAGCAACAACACCAATCAAGCAAGCAAGAAGCAAACCAACCAACCACGACCAACCAACCAACCAACCAACCAACCAACCAACCAAACCAACCAACCAACCAACCAAACCATCCAACCAACAACCAACCAACCACCAACCACCAACCAACCAACCAACCAACAACCAAACCAACCAACCAACCAACCAACCAACCAACCAACCAACCAAACCAAACAACCAACCAACCAACCAACCACCAACCAACAACCAACCAACCAACCAACCAACCAACCAACCAACCAACCAACCAACCAACCAACCAAACAGCAAAAGGAAATGGTTGGATACGCCAGATAATCGACAGAGACGGGGGAAAAAGATTATTCATTCATGCTTACGGAATATTCCATTTAGGCGTTTGGAATTGTCGATCGCACTGTGGCAATTCGGTATGCGCTCCTCCCAAATGTGTTAGCAAAATTATATGTCAGACTCCCTGAGCTTGTGCAAGCCCTTATGCACTGGCATCATCCTCATCATCCTCATCAGGTGCCCTGCCGTATGGCGTTGGCGATCATGGAACTTCCATCTGTCTCTATCTCTTGTTGCCTCAAGCATCTCTTCCACCCTCCTTGTCTTCAGCCACTCTGCAAGTCCGTCTAGTATTTTCTACCTGGGTCTACCTGGTGCTCTCTTTCCCTCCAGCGTTTCCCGTTGTGACCAGGTGCTTCAAATCCCCTTTCCTCTAAAATGGCCTATAAATGTTGCCTGTCGTTTCCTAATCTTCCTATGCGCTGGCAAGATCTTGAAATGGGGAGGGGAGAGACAGACAGACAGATAGAGAGAGAGAGAGAGAGAGACAGACAGACAGACAGACAGAGACAGAGACAGGACAGACAGACAGACAGACAGGCAGACAGAGAGAGACCTATGAAACACTAAGGTGACAACACTACTAGAATCATAGAAACATCCAAATGGGCAGCAAACAGACCAGTCTTTATCATGCTGCTGGCTTGGGATTGAACTCGGGATATCAGATCTTGAGTCCACGGCTCCATAAAAAGGTCCAACCACTCCGCCTCTAAATAATAATAAAAAAAATCCCTGGTACCTGATCCACCTGAGGGTTGAACCCACAACCCCACCGCTATTGGCATGGTGCTCTAAGAACTGAGTTAACTGGCAAAAAAACAAAACAAAACAAAACAACCAAATATTTGAGAAAAAAGACCAAAAACAAAATCAAAAAGAAAACAAACAAAACCAAAACCAAAAGCAACAACAAAAGCAAAAACAAAACAAAACAAATATAACAAAAGAAACAAAAACAAAACAATCAAACAAAGAAAAAAGAAAACAAAAACAAAACAGAACGAGCAAACAATCAAAAAACCAAAAAACAAAACAAAACCAAACACAAAAGCAGAAACAAAACAAAACATTACAAATCAAACAATAAAACAAAACAAAAACAAAATTAACAATTAAAAAACAAAAACAAAAGCAAAAAAAAAAACCAATAACAAAAGAAAGCAAAGCAACACGAAACAAAACAAAGCAAAACAAAACAAAACAAAACAAAGCAAAGCAAAAACAAAACAAAACAAAACAAAACAAAACAAAACAAAACAAAACAAAATACAAATAAAACATGGCCAGCCCGAGGTTTAAACCCACAACCCCTGCGATACGGGCGCGACGTTCAAACAGCTGAGCTAATGGTCTCCCTTAGTTCGGTGTCGGTGTGGATGCGAAATCAATTTAATGTAGTGAATAACGACAGTAGAAAGAATGCCCCCGGATGCGATGGACAAAAAAAGCACCACCGGTATCGGTGTCTGGGAAAATGTGCAGGTTGCGTTCTTCTTTAACCCTTTCACTTCCATTATTTTAAGAACAGGAGAGGGAGGGAGGGAGATCGCAGATGGGGAGAGGGGGAAGGGGGAGAGATTTTCCTCCAAAGTTTGTTTGTGTTTTCCAACCGTTCTTTTTGTTCTTCTCTCGCCTCCATTATTTATTTCTTTTGAGGGGAAGCGGAGTCACTTACCCCCACCTCGTCTCTCCCCTGTGCTAGGGAAGAAAAAGTTGACAGATCATAAGCACACAAAGATAGACTACGTGTATCCGCGCCTCACATGGTCCGGAAAACGAGGCTAACAGACGGGCAAGGGAGCTAATACACTGCAAGGGAGGCAATTACGAAGAAGGACGAGAAAACGCAAGGAGCAGGCCCCGTCATTAAGGCTCGCATTCTTCATGGCGTCACGGCTCGCTGACATCACTGCCACAAACCGTGACGTGTAACACACAAAACTACCGTGTCAGAGAAGGAAAAAACGGCGGAAAATGTACGTCTGGTTTGGGAGTTGTTGAACTATTTCGCGCTCTGTTGCTTCTGGCCGTAGGGGCTTTAAAAACATTAGGGAAGTTTGTATCAACGTTTTGACAGTTTTACTGGTTTACCGTCTTACTAGCCCCCCTGTTGCCTTCTGCCCTTTTTACTTCTTCCTCCGTGGTGTTTCCTTTTTGTGGTCGTGGGGGCCCGCACTGTACTGGCTGGGCCTGGGCCGCGGGGGCCTGACGAAGAGGGTGTGTGGTGTGTGTGTGTGTGTGTGTGTGTGTGTGTGTGTGTGTGTGTGTGTGTGTGTGTTGTGTGTGTGTGTGTGTGTGTGTGTGTGAGTGTGTGTGGTGTGTGTGTGTGTGTGCAAATGATGCAATACGAAGACAGTCTTTTGTCGTCAAGTTCAGGCAGACCTTCTGCTGTTTGACACAAGGAGAAATTTGATCACTTGTCTACTCAATCATTTCTTCTCCTTCTTTTTCGTCGTCGTCTTCTTTTTTCTTTTTGTTTCTTTTTGTTTTTTTTTTTTTCTTCTTCTTCTTCTTCTTTTCGTCTTCTTCGTCGTCTTCTTCTTTGTCTTTGTCTTCTTCTTCTTCTTCTTTTCGTCATCTTTCTCGTCTTCTTCTTCTTCGTCTTCTTCTTTGTCTTTGCCCCTTCTTCCTCTTCTTCTTCTTCTTCTTTTCTTCTTTTCTTCTTCTTCTTCTTCTTCTTTTCTTCTTCTTCTTCTTCTTCTTCTTCTTCTTTTCTTCTGTATTTACTGACATTGGTGTTTCAGCTGACAGTCTTCGGACTCAAAATCGAAAGTTTGGAGTTCACTTAAGTCTGACACATGAATAACTGCCTGTTGACAATCCATCTTAATATATCAATTATTCTGGTGGTGTGGGCTTAATGCTCGATAAGCCATCACTATGCTAATATGGAGGGTTTCCAATAGAAACTTGAAGATCATGACAGGCACATGTAAATGGCCAAATGCTTCTGCCCACATAGTGCACACTTCGTTCCCAGTGGGCGTACAAGCTGGGTGTTTTCATGTTTCCATAAGTCAAGGGCATTAACATGACTTTCATAATCTTTGCGTATTTGATGTCCAGCGTGAGATACACGCGAGGGATTTATGCCCAGATATGAAAAAAAAAATCTTCACCCTTTAGGAAAAGACAAGCAACATTTATGACATTTTGTGAGGCAAGAGAAATTAGAGCACCTGGTCACAACAGGGAAATCTGGAGGGAAAGAGAACACCAGGTAGACCCAGGGAGAAAATACTGGACGGACTTGCAGAATGGTTGAGGACAGAGAGGATGGAAGATGTGCTTGCAGCGACAAGGGATATATTTGTATGGAGGGCATGACCGCCAACGCCACGCAGCAGGGCACATGATGATGATGATGATGATGATGATAATGGTGATGATGATGATGATGATAATGATGATGATGATGATGATGATGATGATGATGACCCAGCAGGCGGGAGGTACTCAGGCAGGATCAAACCTAGACCTTCCAACTGTTCAGACGTCTTATCTTCATGTCTACCACGCCCATTAAATTTTACTAATTAACCTGATATGACTTTTTTTTTCGTTTTCATTTTCACAGGAACGTACAAATGGATAAATGCTCCATCTATTCAGATGACAGTTCACCTTAGTTTCAAGCTGAATTTCTGTCGGTATGCTTAAGCTTTTCGTTGCATGAGTTTGAAACAGTGGCTGGTAGAAAGAAAGCTGGGTAACAGTCAGTAATCGTTGACAGAGAAACGAACCATACCTACCAAGTCAATTCATAGAAGATTGCATATACACAAAGTCTTTTTTTTTTTTTTTTTACAAGAAATCATCATTTTTTAAATTTTATCTGATCAATTATTAATTAATTATTAAAAGTTGGTCCTCCATAATCAGTCATATAATCCTCCATAATTAATTATTAAATATTCATTCATCTATCTATTTGATCATTAAAATATTATATTTATAGACTAGAAACATAAGATATATATTTTTATAGACTAGAAACATCAGTGGATCTTTATGTTTTCAACGGAATTAAGATTGAGGTCAGTAGCACGCTGACACCAAGTTACTCCCCTTGCAAGCCAAGAACGATAACCCACTGGGTTACCGTCAAAAACCTTTTTCTTTACAGCTCTCGCTGTGACAGCAATGTGGCACTGATCTTCTGCGCCTCGTGAAACTGACAAAATGAGCATAGACAGCATTCTTGACGAAATTCGAAGTGTGGCGGTCAGATGCGTGCGCCACCAGAAAAAGGGGTTGTTGCACGCGCAGACAGGTGCCAGATGTTCATTTCAAGCGCACGTGCAATCCTGGGAGAGTGAAAATGAGGTTAAAAGAATACCTTAACTAAGATCATAAGTTGCTAGCGGTTGTCTTAAGATGGGGCGTAATTAAGGTCAAAGGTTGTTTGAGATTGTGATGGGGCATAATTAAAATCAGAATGTGTTCGAGTCTTTGCCAAAATGAGGTGCGACTGTGTGGGATTACTGAGACGACAAACAACTAGAGTAAAAGAGTTTTTTCAAGATTATACCAAGACTTTTGGAACTACATACCGACTGTTTTAATCATAAACACATTGATAATCTAAAAGTAAAAGAAGCTGTTGAAAAGAATTATCATACTATCTCACGGATATCATCATCATCATCATCATCAGGTGCCCTGCCGCATGGCGTTGGCGACCATGGACTTCCAACCATCTCTATTTCTCGTTGCCCCCAGCATCTCCCCCACCCTCCTCATCCCCAGCCACTCTGCAAGTTCGTGCAGCATTTTCTCCCTGGGTCTGCCAGGTGCTCTCTTGCCCTCCAGCTTTCCCGTTGTGACCAGGTGCTCCAAATCCCCCTTCCTCATAAAATGGCCTATAAATGTTGCTTGTCTTTTCCTAATCTTCCTTATGAGTGATCTACTTGTGTCTGCCTCCATCAAGACTGTCTCGTTTGTTTTCTTTGCTGTCCATGGAACATTCTTCTCGCTCGCTGCCTCAATCTTGCTCTGGCTTTGCTTGCTGACTGTCCACGCCTCGCATCCGTACAACAGTATTGGTTCTATATAACATTCAAGGACTCTCTTTCTGATGTTAATTGATAGGCATTTGTTGGTAAGAATGCTTGTCATCTTCTTGAATGCTGTTTTGGCTTGGCCGATTCTGCCAGCTATTTCCGATGTGCATCTGCCGTCTGATGAAATGACGGTCCCAGGTATTTGAACTTATTAACCTGTGTCAAGGTTGTGCCATATTCTCACGGATATATGGTGAGAAAAAAGTCAAGTGTGTTGAAAGTATACATGAAGAAAATAGACCAAAGGTTTTTTTGTTTATCATTTATTTGATATGGTACTATGAGGATACAGATTCTTCTCATACAATCAGATCATCAAATGATAAGAAGCTGTTGAAAAGAATTATTATATTATCTTTCGGATACATGGAGAGAAAAAAGCCAAGTGTGTTGAAAGTATACACGAAGAAAATAGGATAGATGTTTTTGTTTATCAGATTATTTGATATGGTACTATGAGGATGCACGTTCTTTTCATACAATCAGATCATCAAATGTAACTTACTACGACGATACGTACTTCTTTCATATGATAAGATCATTAAATGAGGACAGAGAAGGTGGGAGATGTACTTGTAGCGACAAGGGATAGATTCGTATGGATGGCCATGAATCGCCAACGCCACTGACAATTTGACAAAGACATAAGACACCAGTTTCTGAAAACTTTAATTGTTCTCTCCTCAAGATAGAAAAAAAGTATTGATGAAATGAACTATTAAACAAAACAAGTTACAGAGGAATATGTCAGCATCACGAAACCAAACTGCACTGCTCTTCAAGATGATTAACAATACCACAAAACATTTTGAGGATGTTAACCCTTCGACTCCCGCACCATATCACCAACAGCAGAAACTTACTCTTGACTCCCTCACCCTATCACCAGCTTCCTGCAGAAGTGTGGATAGGGTAGGAATCAAAGAGTTAGGTTTTTGCTTTGCTAGCATGGTTGACAATGCAAGACGTTGGGGGACAGGGTACGGGAGTCAAAGGGTTAAACAATTTTTGTTTTTTTTCCTTACAAAAATTAACTACAGCAAACGGGAACCTGGTGGATAGAGTAAGGGAATCAAAGGGTTAGGTTTTTGCTTTGCTAGCATGGTTGGCAATGCAGGACGCTGGTGGACAGGGCACGTGAGTCAAAGGGTTAATTAAACAATTTCTTGTTTTTTTTCCTTACAAAAATTAGATAAAAAAACCCACTTAGGACTCCATTGAAATCAGATGCCAGTAAGTCAACATGTTGCACCAGGCTATACTCACTGAGATGGGATCAGACATAACGAAGAAGATTATGGGGTTGCCAGCAATTTTGCCTTTGGACGTTCACAATGCTGACTTTCATCCAGACGTCGTACTTTTCTCTTTGACTTTATTAATATCATATCATCATCATCATCATCATCATATATCATCATCATCATCATCATCATCATCATCATCATTATTATTTGACAACAGAACTCCGAAGAAGGGCTCTAAAACTGAAATTAAAATCTTCGTGTGCTTTCACACACAATGGCTTCAAATCCTCCTGTCTTTGCACAAACACACACACACGCACGCAAACACGCACGCACACACACACACACACACATACACACACGCACACAAACACACACGCACGTACGCATGACGCACGCACGCACACGCACGCACGCACACCACACAACACCACACACACACACACACACACACACACACACACACACACACACACACACACAACCCTACCCTTACCCATGGAGAAAATATTAGATGGACTTGCAGAGTGACTGAGGACAGAGAGGGTGGAGATGTATTTGCAGCGACAAGGAATATATTTGCATGAAGAGCCATGATCGCCAAAGCCATGCGGCAGGGCACATGATGATGATGATGATGATGTGATGATGATATGATGATGATGATGATGATGATGATGATGATCACGATGATGATGACCCTTATCAGAAATTCAAAAGCCAAAATACTCTCAGCAGACTTCCACGGTGCTGCAGAAAAATGGAAGTAACTTTTGGCGATGTTTTTTTATCAGAAAAAAGAGAGCAGTCTTATCTATGCCTGACGTCTGTCGTCGTTACACCAATGACAACATTTTGAAAGACATCAAAAGTTGATTTTTTTTGACAATACCACTATGACACCCTACCAATTTACATGTAAAAGAAATAATGTACTTCAACTTTCTAGAGCACTAACAAGCTGCAATTTTTCTTATATTTTCAAGGGACCAAATGTTTTTTTTCTCTCAGAGAAGTGGAATTTTAGAGTACTCTTCAAGAGACAGTCGCTTTCAGCACCACTGTAGACATAATGGAAACAAACCAACAACAAACAAACAAACAAACAAACAAACAAACACACACATAAACAATCAGACAAACAAACACCAACACATTCACAGTAAACGATTATCAGATGCGGTTCATCTGTAATTTACAGCCAACATATTATCAAAGTAATATGTATACATTTAGATTACAAATCTAGGACCAGAGTAAACAGCAGTAATTTTCTTTAATCTCCAAAGATACGTTTTTAGGCTTTTTTTGTTTAAAAAAAAAGCTTTTATTTATCTATTGCCTTCCATTAATGATATCAATGCTTCTGTCAAAGCTTACTTACTGCTGCCTTCCTGTCTAATTGCCGGGCTTTTTTTAAAACCAGACCTTTTTCTAATGTTTCACCTGTTTTGGAAAATGTGTCTTCCTGATGGGTCAGACATCCACCCCCTTTACTCCCCATTATCTCTCACTTTTCTTTCTTTCTTTTTCTTTTTGATTTTTGTTTGTTTGTTGCAAAAGCATTACTTCCACTGTTCAGAGACATTTTGTTGCTGTGTAAGCAGACTGATTCAATTGCCACGATTGATTAAACACACACACACACACACACACACACACACACACACACACACACACACACACACACACACACACACACACACACACACACACACACACACACACACACACACACACAACATGCACGCACAGACAAGGAGAGAGGGGAAGAGAGAAAGAGAGAGAGAGGGAAAAGAGAGAGAAAGACAGACAGACAGACAGAGGGATAGACAGACAGAAGAAAGAGAGAGAGAGGGAAAGAGAGACAGAGAGACAGAGACAGTGAGACAGAGAGAGACAGAGAGACAGACAGACAGACAGAGACAAAAGAGAGAGACAGAGAGACAGAGAGACACAGACAGAGAGAGACACAGACAGAGAGAGAGAGAGGAGAAAATAAAGCTTGGCTTATTCCTTTCTGTGTTCATGGGAACATAGCATCTTCACTACAATTATCCAAATGACTGAGTTTTGAGCTGTCCACTTTGCTGCTGTCCTCGTTATTACGGACGGTTTTCAGTTCTATAACCAGTTTCCTCCATCATGCCATCGCCAATCTCCTTTTTTTACTCTGTCCTCGGAATTCCAATGTCCCGGCGAAGTGTGTGGCCCAAATACCTCCAAAGAAGAAATGAAAACAGTCTGACAGATATCTGTTTTGTCATCCCCCCCTCCCCCCACCTCCAAAAAATATTCTGGTTGAAAATACACTCTGACCAACGTTTACTGCTAATTCTGGTATAGATATATGCGTGCTCATCTGATGTACACATGAATAGATAAAGACATTTAATTTGTTCTCAAATGCCCTGACGTTCCTTCAGGTTACCTGTTCGCATTGTAATGCTGATTCGCACCAACATGGGACAGTATTAAACTGACACTTGTAAGGTTTTGAGTCACGTTAACAAACGCATTACTGCGAACCAAATGATATATATATATACAAACTTCGGCCTGACAGAGAAGCCAGAAGCAAACTTCAAACACGATGTCCAGGAATTGACAACGTAGTAATAATAATAACAAGTCGGTGGATGTTAAAGCTCAATTCCTCTCCTGTTTCCTTAATTAACCGTTAGCGCGATCTGCTGAAATGCGTTACAATCTTCAGATAGTCATGTTGTTGTGATAGAAATGAGATATCCCTTACACAACTCCACATTTGATTATCAGCGTGTTGAAAAAACAAAAAACAAACAAACGTGATTAGAAGCAGAAACTGAAAAATATACACTGATCAACTTCACTAGAAGCAGAAAAAATTAAAAACTATACATTAATCAAGTAAGTGCTTGTTGGTTGATTGTTTACATCATTTAACGATTGATTAAACGTCTACACTGAATTTTAGATGTAAAGCAAGCTTCTTCCTGACTTTACCCCCCAAAACAAAAAACAAACAAACAAACAAACAAACACCCAAAACACTGGCTTTACCCACAAAAAAACAACAACAAAACAAACAAACAAAAAACAAACCCCAAAACACTGCCTTTACCCCCAAAAGCAAAAAACAAACAAAAAACCAAAAAACACTGCCTTTACCCCCAAAAGCAAAAATCAAACAAAAAACCAAAAAACACTGGCTTTACCCCCAACAGCAAAAAACAAAACAAACAAAAAACCAAAACACTGGCTTTACCCCTCCCCCCCAAAACAACAACAACAACAACAAAAACAAACCAAACAAAAAAGAAAGAAAAAAAGAAGAAGAAAAAACGTTTGGGCAAGAAACCAGAAACGTTTTAAAAATGGGTCATGGGTAAAGAGGTGGGGGTGGGGGAATAAAAAAAAAAAAGAAAAAAGAAAAAAGAAAAAAGAAAAAAGCAACCCTTGAGTTGTCAGTCATCGAACCAGTCAAAATTTAGCTCACTCTTTAAATTAAGGATCTTACGCATCGTGTAATGGGAAGACTTGGGGGGAAGCCGTTGGGGAGTTGAAGTTCAAGCCAGTCGCTAAGAAGCCATCATTTTGGTGAAATCAAGACTGTTCTTCAACAGCGTGCAGGAGCTCTCACAAGATTACTTTCTGCATTCCGGCACAAAAGTAACCATATGTCACACAGAACTAGGCAAGAGGTAATAACTGGAAACACTTGGGGGAAAAAAAAAGATCTTTGCAAACCGAGAAACGCCTGGTGGCTAGAAAGACATACATCAGACACGCTCTACGCATTGAGAATGAAATATTCCATCTATTCGGTATTTTTTTTTTTTACAATCTTACCATAGATATGAATACACAGACTGGTAATTCAGCCAACTTGATATGATTTTACGTCCGTTTTTCTGTAACTGCATTTTAGACTTGCAAGGTTAATGGTAAGCATGGTTTTTAACTGTTGTCTTTTTTTTTTTTATCTTAATGGGTTGTTGTTTTTTGTTTTGTTTTTTGTTTTGATGAGGTGTTAGCCCTGATCCATGGCTCTAGTAGTCGGCTGGGCTATAAGCGATATGAACTGACCTGAACTGAACTGAAGCGAACTTGTGATCTGGTTCCTATATTTTTGTTTTGTTACATGCACTTAAATTAGAGCACCTGGTCACAATAGGAAAGGTGGAGGGAAAAAGAGCACCAGGTAGACCCAAGGGGAAAATATTGGACAGACTTGCAGGGTCGGGTGGCTGAGGACGGAGAGGGTGGAAGATGTGCTTGCAGCAGCAAGGGACAGATACCTATTGAGGGCCATGATCTCCAACGCCATGCGGCAGGGCACTTGATGATGATGATTACATGCTTGAGACTAAGTAGACGATTTTGTCGCTTGTAAATAATATCATATTCTTGGAGCAATGGTTTGCGTCTATTTATTTCTTATTCCAAACATTGGGGCTTTCTCTGAAGTCTGTTTTGTTTTCTGTTTTTAATTCCTGGCATTTCTGATAATAAAATTCTTTGTTCAGAATAACGTATATAGTAACTGCCTATTGTGTTGTTTTTTCTGATAACAGATTTTGCCACAGAATTGAACTGAAGCAAGCTGGTGAACGACACTAACGTTATTTAGCTGTGTCTAATCTCGAGACCTGTGGTACAGCAATGCTCACAGAGAGTGCATGTCCCCATGTCCATATCCCTGCTATGACCCAATTTATTGTGCCGTACAATAGGCTTTGGTTTAGTTTGGTTTAGTTTTTACGTCGACACCCACCTCAGGTGATATGGCCGATAGGGATAACCATCCCAGGGAAATGGGGAAAGGGGGACTTATCTAATCCTACACTGAACCATCCCAGGGAAGAGGGGAAAGGTGGACTTATCTAATCCTATACTGACACCACCAGAACAACAATGATGTTAAGATGGGACAGTAAGAAGAAGGTCAGTATCAATATAGCGCACACTAGGCACGAACAGGGCTTAATAAATTTTCCTGTCTGCTCAGTCTTGTAATGTAATCAGTTCTCATATCAGTTTGAGCAAAATGAGCAATCAGAATTACGTTCCTGACATTTTATGAGATGTCTAAACTCCTCCGTCATCCTTCTGCCTGTCTTTCTACTTGTCTGTGTTATCTTGCCTTGATTAGCAGTTTACACCTGGCACTCCATCCCCTCATTAAGCTCAGTGTAAGGCAGCTTCGCAAGGTGCAGCTGACTTCTTTCACACAAAGGAACAGCAGATAAATGGTGAAATGTTACAGTGTTGTAGTATGTATGGCTCTAACCCTCCCACATTTTCCCAGCAAAGGGACTGATTTTTTTCGAAGGAGAAAATTGTAATGCATCCCCTTCCCTCCTCTCTCTCTCTCTCTCTCTCTCTCTCTCTCTCTCTCTCTCTCTCTCTCTCTCTCTCTCTCTTCTCTCTCTCTCTCTCTCTCTCTCCTCTCTCTCTCTCTCTCCTGATGAATCCTCCTCCACCATGTTTCAGTTTCCATTTGCAGATTTTCTCTTGTTTCACCTCCTTTGAGAAAAAGGGGAAATGTTTCAAACTGACTGGAAAGAAGTGTTTTTCTGTATGTTTGCCTGTGACAAAAATGTGTGAACAAGATTTTCTCGGATCTTTATGAACAGATCTTTAGCAAAGTTTGGTCATCATGATGGGAATTGCCTGGAAAGACCCGGAAAACGGCGGCATGGGTAACAGGAAAAACGAAGGTCCAAGACATAATAGACACAGTTTGTGAACGAAACGAAAGTGGAACTGGGCTGGTCATGTCATTAGGAGATCTGACAACGGATGGACCACCAAAGTGACGCACTGGATCTCTTGAACAGAGGTCGCCATGAGAAGCAGATGGCCAGACGATCTAGAAAAGTTCGACAAACAATGGACCAGAACGGCAGTTAACCGGCAACAGTGGCGTGCCATGAGGAAGGCTTATGTCGAACAACGGACTGAAACAAGCTGAAGTGGAATGAAAGTTTGGTCAGTGGGCTGTTAAGGATTTGTAACAGCATGTCTGGAAAGTAAGCTCTCCAAGGTCGAAGTCGGGCGCATTCCAAACAAGTGCATAAAATGGGGATTTAATAAGGTATGTGAACAGTACTTTCTCACAAACTTAGACTTTATAATGTTCAGGTATGACTGAGCATTGCTGATATTCTGGATCACTATGACTTGGGAACAGTATCTGATATCTCAAGTTCACCCAACCCTATAACTTACAAACTGATCTATTTGCTGAAAATCATCTTAC
>JAPXFY010000015.1:51076793-51081793 GCA_030674185.1 Monoplex corrugatus | reverse complement strand
CGTACAGACTGTTGCAAGCTGAGGTGCAGCTAAGGTCAGAGACTGCATAAGGCTGTGCTAAGATAAGGTGCGCTGAAATCAGTGATCGTTCAAAATTCTGAGAGACTGTGAAAAAAATCAGCAAAGATGATTTACACCTTGGAAAACTTGTACGAGACTGTACTGAGATCAGCCTTGACTAGGAAGAAGTGTTGGTCGGGATTAGTATCACTGATAGAGCAGGCACATATAAGACAACATTTAGGGGATGACACCCTATTTTTGTCCCATGGATATTGCTGAATCTCACGCAGTTATCCCATTTTTCAGTACATCAGAATTACACGCTCGTTCTGTGCTTTTTTTCTGGAACTAACAGGCTTTCTTTTGAGCCCATCTGTACTGTAGCATGCTAACGTCAAATTAGTTTCTAATAAGAACAAAGAATGATAACTACTAATTACCACCAAAAAGCCTTTTTACAGCCATCACTACGAGAGCAAAGTGGCATCGATCAATTGGCCATGTGAAAATGACAAAACGAGTCGAGGCACCACCTAAATAATGCCAAATGTTTACTGTTATCATGTACAAGAGAAAATCACTGGCAACAGACAACTGAAAGTATAATAACACTTACCCATGAATGAAATCAAGAGTAAAGAACAAGACTAAAAGAGCTTTGTTTGCATACTCCATTAACAGAAAGGACTGACTGGCTGAGTCAAAGGTAGGTACAAAAAGCCTTTTCTTTCTGATTTTACCCAAAAGAGCAAGAAATGAGAAACGCTCTGCGACGAAGATGAAAGTTGAAGCAGTCATAAACAAGTCAAAATTTGCCCATTTTTGAATGGAATCTAAGCAAGCTATTGTGGGATGCTTTGTGGAAGTGGTTGGGGAGTACAGTTTAAGCAGGTGTCGAAGAAGCCATCATTTTCGTGAAATTGAGATGGTACTTCAACAGTGTGGAAAAGTCTACAAGATTATTTTCTGCATTCCAGCATGAAAGTAATTGTATGTCACACAGAACTAGGTGAGAGGTAATAACTGAAAACACTTGGAATAAAATCTTTTCAAATCTAAAAATGCCTGGTGTCTGGAAAGGCATATATCAGACACTTTCATACGCATTGAGAATTGAAATATTCCATCTATTTAAGTCTTACCACACATCAGACACCATTACGCATTGAAATGAAATATACTCTATTACTAGCTTACCACACATAAGACACATCTCTGGAATAAAATTCAATTATGTCTGTACACATCAGACACTCTACGAATTGAGAATGAAATTTCCATCTATTTACAGTCTTACCACACATCAGACACATCTACGATTGAAATGAATATTTCTATTTACAGCTTACCACACATAAGACACGTTCTACGCGTTGAGAATGAACTATTCCTCTATTTACAGTCTTACCACAGATTGAACAGACAGATAGGCAACTCAACAAACTTTTGCCATGATATCCTCAGCATGGATTTTTATTTGTTTCATTAGAATAATGCCTGTATCTTTGAAAACACATTAAGACAGGTTAAAGACTGTAACTTATTACATAATACTGTATTCGTATGGAAATGGTTCGCTCCTATCTGTGTATTGTTAACAAAGATAGGAACATTTTCTGAAACTTTTTTTTTCAATCTTGGGATCTTTTTACATAACTATTCCCTTCAGAATAGTTTGAAGGTTGATTGCTTATCCTGTTCTGTTTTTCTGGTAACAGAAATTTGCAACAAAATGGAACTGCATCTGTGAATGATACAGCATGAGTAAAATCTCTGTATACTCTCGAGCCATGGGGTTTATATCCAGACAATGATATCAGAGAGTGAGACGACTTGCCTGTACCCTGTCTATATCTTTCGTGTAGCCCAGTTCATCATACCACATAGGCAGCATCAATGGAGCTCAATACATTTGTCTGTTCAGGTTTGTGATATTGCCAGTTTCATATCATTTCGAGTGAAATGCACAATAACATTTAGATTACTGAGGTATGATATGTTAACTTCTCTCCTACCTCCCATCCTTCCCTTTGTTGGGTGGGTACCTACATACGCTGCCCTGACTTGATTACTGGTTTTACACCTGGCGCCCCAACCCTCATTGAGCTCATTATGGGGCTAATTTGACCAGGTGTAGCCGACCTCTTCCTCACAAAGGTAAAGGTAAAGCAGAAGAAAAAGTGAAACGTTATAATCAGGTGTAGCAGTGTAACCTGGTCTAACCCACCCACCTTCTTAACAACAACAACAAAACAAAACAAAAAAACAACAACAACCCCCCACAAAAAAAACAAGCAAACAAACAAACAAAAACGGACACAGCCAGAGCAGAGAAAGACTGCAATGTATACTCCCTTCCCATTCCTTTTTTCTTTCTATTTTTGTTTTTGAATATTAAAGAAATTTTCATCATTTTTAGGATCATCGCACTGAGGCAGTTTTCTCTGTTCTCTTAACCTTTTCCTTTTCTTCTCTTTATCGTTTTTTATCCAATTTCTACGCCAACTCTCATGGCCACAAGCTGGGACAGTTATTACGATGCGATAATGATGATGATGAAGACGATGATAATTATGATGCTATGGAGTTCCATCTAGAATTCAGACTGAATGACAAATATGATTAGAAGAATGTCTGTAATTATAGTTTAAATCTTGACGACATATTTTAGCATCCAGTGTCTTGATAATCTGACCAGCTGCATCTAATCGCAATTCCTCCAAATAGTGCAATAATGTTTTGAATGATTATGACTTTTTTCCCCGCGTTAGGGAGGATTCAAATATAAAACATCCTACAGTTTTCAAACAGAACCAGAGGTGTTATGCTTTGTGTACGTTACTGTCCCTTTGGGAAGTTTAATTATTGCAATCACTTTTGACAAACCATATGGAGACAGAAAACCCTACTTGTCATAGGATCATAATCTGCACAGGAAACAATGGCATAGAACAAATACAAATGGACACATTGAAATTTCATATGGGCGTTAATTAATCCTTATTTACAGAATCTGAAATCACTCGTCTTAATTATAAAAAAAAATGAGCCTCATAATATTCATTTGTGCTGTCATATCTAACAAAATGCTTGTAACTGAAAGACGTACACTTTTGTTGACGTATTGTCCTGCAGAGGCCTGGTGAATGCAGAATAAGACCCACCTCCTTCTAATCAAACTTCACAGCTTTGCACGGTTGCATATCTGCCCCAATAAAAGCTTTCTGCATCTGGACTGCTGCAGTGAACAGACACCTAGCCTTGTTCAGAGTTGTCAACGATAAACAGCGAGAAAGAGGGAATTGTCACCAACATAAAAATGTGGCCCCAAGAAAAGTCAAGTTCTCTACCACCTCTCTCTCCCCTATGATCTCAGCATCATAGGATAAGCTTTACTAGCTCTTAAATTTCTGCTCGTTGAAGTTCAGAAACGTTTTTCTGTTGGTAAAATTTACATACGTAAAGATAAATGCAAATGTGTCAAGATTTCTGCTTCATGTGCTGGCTGATTCAGCTGACGGTGCTGTAGATTAAAGATATAATAACTTCGATCCCAGTCGTACATGTACAAATTGCTCACTTTACAACCTACCATCTTATTATTGACAGCCAAAGCTGTTATTGTTTTGTCAAATTGGCATGTTTCTCTGACGTCCCCTATGTGGTGTTTTTTCAGCAGTCTGGATCACTCAAGAAACAACAACCAAACAAAACAAAAACCGAAAAAACAAAAAACAAAACAAAACAAAACCAAAAAATCAAAATTCAGTCTGTGTCATTAGCACAGCTAATTGCAACCAGTATTAGCAGCAGACAAAAGACGTCTGGACGATAGACTCAAATATCTATTTGAAGGTAAAAGCTTCAAGATTACAACATTTTTAATGACAGCACACCCACACCCACATCCTCCTCATCCCCAACACATATCTGCGTGGTAATTGTTCTTTCTTTTGCGCACCGTGATTTCTCTCTTCTCTCTTGCGAAACAAAACACGTGCGTGCATATGCATCTCTGCTTCGACCGCTTCTCGGTTTATGATAGAAGGCAACAAACTGACTTGTGTTCTGTGGGTCTTAGCAGAAGGCGGTAAACGGTTTGTTTGTGTAAGGCATGACAGAATCAAATTAGACGCAAGCTGGCAAGAAACCTTCCAGCTTATCCCTAGTTCTTTGATACCCCATCCCCTTTCCTATGAAGATTTTTTTCTTTCTCTCTCTGTGTGTGTCTCTCTCTTGAGCTGAAGCGTTTTAGCATAACATTCATTTCATCATCATCATCATTATGTGCCCTGCTGCGTGCTGTTGGCGATCATCGCCCTCCATATGAATCTATCCCTCGTCGCTGCAAGTACATCTCCCACCCTCTCCGTCCTCAGCCATTCTGCAAGTCCGTCCAATATTTTCTACCTGGTGTTCTCTTTCCCTCCAGCTTTCCTGTTGTAGCCAGGTGCTCTAATTTCTCTTTCCTCATAAAATGTACTATAAATCTAACATTCATCTACTAACCAATAAAACAACAACAACAAAAATGTTACCCACCCCTCTTTCCCAAGCACACAATATCAGTTATCATAAAACAACTGCGTACTTCGTTATGGATCATTTGTATCAAAATTAATATGCAATGGGTAGAGTGAGACGATATGAAAACAAACTGTCAGTCTCGTAATCTTAAAAACATTCTCCAGGACATTGAAACATAGATAAAGTTAGCTGTTACGCTGATGTTGTTTTAGTCCCGTTTCTTGTGAATTTGTTTCTGTGTTGTCGTTTATGCATGCCAGCTGGTAAAAAAAATGGTGACTGTCTTGGGGTTGTTGTTTTTTTATGACATGCGCGTTCCTGTTTCATTTTCGTGCGTTTCTAGTTTCTGAGTCACAAAAGGAATATGCAAAAGTAAAAGTACTAGATGCAATATGCTCTCTCTTATCTCTGTCTGTGTCTGTGTCTGTGTTTATGTCTGTGTCTCTATCTGTTTGTCTGTCTGTCTGTCT
>JAPXFY010000015.1:51066793-51069293 GCA_030674185.1 Monoplex corrugatus | reverse complement strand
TTCGTTGTTTTCTTTCTTGACGTCATTGGCTGGAGAAGACTTGTCCTCGGTGTCTGTGTCGTGATGCTCTGATTTGAAGCTGCCGGGCGAGGCCTCTGGGCTGGTACCGTGACAAGCTGGGGCCTTGCTCTGGACACACAGCTCTGAGGAAGAGGAGGGGGTCATTTTATGGACGTAGCCCAGCCCCGTGGTTTTATGTCCATAATCCGACACGGACATCCCAGTCTTATGCGGGTACTCGGGCACAGACACCCTCGTCTTATGCGGGTAATCGGATACCGAAACGCCAGTCTTAAGCGGGTAATCTGATACTGAGACCCCGGACTTCAGCGGATAATCGGACACGGACACTCCCGTTTTGTGTGGATATTCCGAGGCCATCAGCCCTGTTTTCTGGGAATAGTCTGAAGAAGGTAGCACACTTTTCTGTCCATAGTCAGGGGCTGTCATGGCATTCTTGTGGCGAAAATCCGCCACGGATCCTGAAGACATTCTCTGGTGTAGGTCCGAAGAACTGAAGGCCGATCCCGCCATGGAGGATCTCCTGCCGTAGTCCACAGAACTCTCCAACTGCTCTTTCAGGCTTAGCTCGGTGTTGTGAACCATTGAACCACGGTGTCCGAAGTCTGTGGAGGAGTCCCCAAACCGGTACGTGAAATCTGAAGTGGGCATGGAGGACCTCAGGCCCAAATCCGTTCCCATGGCAACCGGATGTTCTAACTTGATGCTCTGCGCGTGCAGGAAGTCCGAGGGGCCCCCTAGCGGAAGTCTGCTGCAGTAGTCCATGTTGAATAGTGCTGTTGCTGACATCTATTGTTCGTTCATGGACTGGTGTCTTATTGTGTGTGTGTCACTGTAACTGTTTTGTTGTCTGTGTATCTCTCTTGGTTGTCTGTCTGGTTGCTGCCTGTCGTAATTTTTTACATGACGGCAGTTTACCTTCCCGTCTCTTTCGTTTACATGATCACTATATTAAATAGTTCTATTGCTGTTAAATTAGCACAAAACTGTGCGATCACAAGGTTCAAAACGATTTAAGAGATTAATTTTGGAGATTATGACCATTACCGACTATAATCATTTGTAGCACGTGTCATCCTTTTGTATTCACTTGCGATTATTTCTCGACAACTGAATAGTCTGAAAGCAGTTTGGGATAAAGTTTCCTCCTGTTGCAGTGCAGCTTTCCTTGTACTTTGTCTTCGTCTTTCGACAGAATATCTGAAAACAAAACCCAGCAAACATCATGAACATTTTGGTTAAGGGATTTCCACTTACAAATTAAAAACAAGAATTTGAGCTTAACGTAACAAAGACAAGATACTTCTTTACACGATGAATTTAAATTAAACAAGGAAATGAACAGCCTGAACAATAAAACCAACTGACAAACTCAGAAATAGAAAGGGAGAGAGACAGAGAAAGTGTGTGAGAGAGACAGAGATGGGGGAAGAGACAGACAGACAGACAGACAGACAGACAGACAAACAGACAGTCAGACAGACAGAGACAGAGACAGAGAGACAGAGAAATGAAATATAAATATATTTTTTAACGGTATATATATTACAACACAGGGCAGTTTACAAATCTGCAGTTGCTAATTTATGAATACTAAGAATATACTACTACGATTTCTACAACAACAACAACAACAACAACAACAACTACAACTACTACTATACAACAACTACTACTATTACTACTATACTACTACTACCACCACCACCACCAACAACAACAAAATACACAACACACACAATACACACACTTACACATACCACACAAACACACCACACACACACACACACATACATACACACAACACACACACACAACACACACACACACACACACACACTCACACACACACACACACACATACACACACATACTTACACATACCACACAAGCACACCACACACACACACACACACACAACATGCACAAACATACACACCACACAAGCACACACACACACACACACACACACACATACACACACACACACACACAACACACACACACACACACACACACACACACACACACACACACACACCACACACACCAACACACACACACACCACACACACACAAGACAAGCGACGCGGACACATACATACACACTTCCAGAATCGGGTACCTGTATTTAGTACATTTTTAACTCTAAGGAGGTGAGATATGCAGAAGCAATTTTAGGTAATTTATGCCCGTTTTTTTATATATGCTACGGTGTCCTTGGGTACGCTTAATTTTGTATTCAGGTGTGTTTTTTGAAATCCCTTTTTTCGCGATGAATTGGACGGCGTGGTCAACGCCGGGGGTCATGTCCTTAGATTATGTGCGCGAATGCATTAATATGTGTACTTAACATTCTTTTTTTTTTCTTTCTTTTTTTCTTCCTGTTAACAGTTTAGTATGTTTTGAAGCGGTTATAGCCCTGATATGGCTCTACGCAGTCGGCTGGGCTTTAAACAACAATAACAGTAACAATAAC
>JAPXFY010000015.1:51049293-51056793 GCA_030674185.1 Monoplex corrugatus | reverse complement strand
CCCCCTCTTTCTCTCCATTTCAAGACCTTGCCAGTGCCGGCTGAAGGAGTCTGCCAACTAATTACCGACAGATTTGTGTGGAAGGCATACGAATCACTCCTCGAAAGTCCGAACACTTGTTGTTACTGCTAACTTTGTTTAACCCTTTATGACTCCAGCACCTTGTCCACTAAGCATCCTGCATTGTCAACCATGCTAGCAAAAGCAAAAACATCCCTTTAGATTCACTCACCCTATCCACCAGTTTCATGCAGGAAGCTGGTGGATAGGGTGAGGGAGTCAAAGGGTTAATCTTTTTACGGTTAGTGGATAGAATGCGGGAACTGAAGGGTTAAAGCCCAGCCGACAGCATACAGCCACATCAAGGTTATAACCATTTCAAAACATATACAATACTTCAGCAGGAAGAAAAAAGGAAAAGAAAATTAAGTACACATATCAATGCATTAGTGCACCAAATCTAAGGAGATGCCCCTGGCATTGACCAATATATCTGAATACAAATCTAAACATAACTAAGGACACTAAAACATATATAAGAACAGGCCTAAATTAACTAAAATTGCTTCCGCATATCTGACCTCCCTAGAACCAAAAATGCACTTAATACATGTACCTAATTATCAATCCTAAGAGAAAGTACGTAAGACTTTATCGAACACATAAAGGTGAATGGAACAGAAAGGCAGAAATAATGATAGGAAGAAATGACAGAAAGCAATGGAGGAAAAAAAGAAACAAAGAGATGTGACAGAAAAAAGAGGAAATTTCTAGCACAGAATTTCCAGAAGGTTGGGGATACTATTTATACCGAAAGAGCTCCCGTCATCCCCATGGGGAGAGGGGGCGGAGGGGGGTGGGGGAGGCGAAAGTCCGAACATAATGTTATTCTAGTCACTAAACGACAGAAAGCAAAGGAACAAAGCAGAAACACAAAGAGAGTGACAGAAAAGAGGAAATTTCTAGCACAGAATATCCAGAAGGTTAGGGATACTATTTAGACTGGAAGAGCTCTCGGCATCCCCACGGGGTGGGGGTGGGGGTGGGGGGGTATCCGAACATAATGTTATTCTTGTCGCTTGCTTACCAGTGCCTGTATGTTGCCAGAATTGTAGTCACCCCATACATCAGGCCTACCTACTGTTTTGAGATGTGTATCGGAGGACGGTGCTGAGTCTGTGATTTCATCTGAGATGGATGATTTGTCGACAGCAGTAACCATACCAACTGGGTTTTTTTTTTAAGTTGTGGTGTTGGCGAACTAGGGATATTTGGTAAGGTGTAGATCTACAGAATGGTTGTAATAAGTCACGGGTGTACTCATTCAGTCATCGTTATCGTCACTGGTAGTAGTAGTAATAGTAGTAGTAACAGTAGTAGCAGCAGCAGCAGCAGCAGCAGCAGTAAAGGTAGTAGCAGTAGTGGTAGTAGTAGTTGTGATAGTAGCAGTAGCCGTGTAAGTAGTAGTAATGGCAGTAGTAGTAATAGTAGTAGTGAGAGAGTCAAAGGGTTAAGCTTTTGCTTTGCTAGCATGGTTGACTATGCAAAATGCTGGTGGACAGGGTGCGGGAGTCAAAGGGTTAATGACTTCTCCTGCACCAAAGGTGAGAGACTTACATACTTCTGCACCAAAAGTAAGAGACTTTTAAGGACTTCTCCTGCACCAAAGGTGAGAATCATAGGGATTTCCCCTGCACCAAAGGTGAGATTCTTAAGAACTTCTCCCTTCTCCTGCACCAAAAGTAAGATTCTTAAGGATTTCTCCTGCGTCAAAGATAAGAGCCTTAAGGATTTCTCCTGCATCAAAGGTGAGAAACTTAAGGACTTCTGCACCAAAGGTGAGAGTCTTAAGGACTTCTCCTGCACCAAAGGTAAGAGTCTTAAGGACTTCTGCACAAAAGATGAGAGTTTTAAGGACTTCTGCACCAAAGATGAGAGTCTTAAGGACTTCTGCACCAAAGGTGAGAGTCTTAAGGACTTCTGCACCAAAGGTGAGAGACAACATTAAAAGATTGAAATCTGAGATCTTGCTGACGCCTGTTGTGCATTATAACAAAAGGATAACTGGATTTCAGGCGAGAGACAGATCAAGGAAGATCTGAGGTCCGTTTCTTATACAGCTAGACAGGCGAGGTTTTCCTAGGGTATCCTATGGACGAAGAGTTTAAACGTGAATAAACACAGGCCAGAATCTGTCCAATGAGACAATGGACCTTTCCCTTTCACTGGAACGATCTTCGAAAACACCACAACAGAGTCGCTTGAACCTATAGCTTTACTGTTCACATGTCTCGTTTACAGTCTGATATTGGACGGAGAGGGTGGGAGATGTACTTACAGCGACAAGGGGTAGATTCGTATGGAGGGCCATCATGATCGCCAATGCCACAAGGCAGAGAGCACATGCATGATGATGATGAAAGTGGACAGAGGAGGAAGTGGAGAAAGATATAAAATAATATTTGGGAGGAGGGGTGGGAGGAAATATAACTCAAGGATTATTATTATTAGCTTTATATTTCATTGGATTTATTCTGCAGTCTGCCCCTGTTGTCATATACATCTACATGCAAAAACATACGGAGAATGAAAGATAAACACAACATACTGGACACGAATGTGAATAACGATGCAGTGTTTTCTAGTACATTGGTAGGTATAAATGCCCAGACAGAATACAGAGAGAGGGGGGGGGAGGGAGGGAGACAGATAGACAGACAGACAGGCAGACAGACAGAGACAGAGAAAGGAAGAGAGAGACAGAGACAGAGACAGAGAGACAGACAGAGAGACAGACAGAGACAAAGAGAGATAGATAGAGAGAGAGAGAAAGAAAGAAAGAGAGAGACACAGAGAGAGAGAGAGAAAGAGAGAGAGACAGAGAGAAGAGAGAGAGAGAGAGAACGAGAGAGAGAGAGAGAGAGAGAGAGAGAGAGAGAGAGAGGAGAGAGAGAGAGAGAGATGAAATGACACGAAACTTTGTTTTTCAAAAGTATAGATATTCGCACATGGGCCAGCTTACATTTCTGCCATTGCAAATCTACGTACATTAAATAAAAAAAATTAAAAAAAGACAGTAGGATACTGCAAAAGAACTCAAATCAAAAGAAAGAACACACAATAACATCAACAACAGGAACCAATACCAAACACAAACAAACAACAACACCACCAAGACCACGTAAGACAGACAGACAGACAGAGACAAAGTGATAGAGAGAGGAAGGGAAGGCAAAGAGACGGGGGTGGGGGGGGGGAGGGCAGAGACAGAGAGAGAAAGGAGGGAACAGAGAGAGAGAGAGAGAGAAAGACAGACAGACAGAGAAAGAGAGAGACAGATAGGGGAGAGAGAGAGAGACAGAAAGAGATAGGAAGAGAGAGAGACAGAGAGAGAAAGAGATAGGGAGAGAGAGACAGAGATAGAAAGAGATAGAAAGAGAGAGACAGAAGACAGACAGACAGACAAAGAGAGAGAGACACACAGAAAGACAGAGACAAAGAGAGACAAAGACAGAGACAGATACATGAGCTGAAAAGGGGAGACAGCTTGCATCCCTCTCTCCACAACAACACCTGGCCAAGACCTTTCGTCAGACAAAACATAAAAGACTGTTTAGTGGACCCTGCAACATCACAAGTGACTTGTTTGAGCCAGAACTGACAGAAAAAGAGCAAAGTGTTTGACCAAGAGGATAACATCCGCGTTTCCATACTGTTCGGCACCAAGCAGACCCTTGTTTAAATATGTAGTAGCTCAGAGAAATAGAGTGGGAGGGGGGGGGGGGGGGTGTACAGCATTTTTTCTGGTAGTCGGTAATAGTGGCAAAGAGAATAGTACCTCTGTAGGTACTAGTGTCTTTGATAGTAGTATTAGCCCTCTGTAGGTACTAGTCTCCCTGATAGTAGTATCAGCCCTCTGTAGGTACTAGTCTCTTTGGTAGTAGTATTAACCCTCTGTAGGTACTAGTTTTTGATAGTAGTATTAGCCCTCTGTAGGTACTAGTCTCTTTGAAGATACTATTAGCCCTCTGTAGGTTCTAGTCTCTTCGATAGTAGTATTAGCCCTCTGTAGGTACTAGTCTCTTTGATAGTAGTATTAGCCCTATGTAGGTACTGTTCTCTTTGATAGTAGTATTAGCCCTCTGTAGGTACTAGTCTCTTTGATAGTAGTATTAGCCCTCTGTAGGTACTTGTCTCTTTGATAGTAGTATTAGCCCTCTGTAGGTACTGGTCTCTTTGATAGTAGTATCAGCCCTCTGTAGGTACTTGTCTCTTTGATAGTAGTATCAGCCCTCTGTAGGTACTTGTCTCTTTGATAGTAGTATCAGCCCTCTGTAGGTACTTGTCTCTTTGATAGTAGTATTAGCCCTCTGTAGGTACTGGTCTCTTTGATAGTAGTATCAGCCCTCTGTAGGTACTTGTCTCTTTGATAGTAGTATCAGCCCTCTGTAGGTACTGGTCTCTTTGATAGTAGTATCAGCCCTCTGTAGGTACTTGTCTCTTTGATAGTAGTATCAGCCCTCTGTAGGTACTTGTCTCTTTGATAGTAGTATCAGCCCTCTGTAGGTACTTGTCTCTTTGATAGTAGTATCAGCCCTCTGTAGGCACTTGTCTCTTTGATAGTAGTATCAGCCCTCTGTAGGTACTTGTCTCTTTGATAGTAGTATTAGCCCTCTGTAGGTACTAGTGTCTTTGATAGTAGTATTAGCCCTCTGTAGGTACTAGTGTCTTTGATAGTAGTATTAGCCATCTGTAGGTACTAGTGTCTTTGATAGTAGTACTAGTCCTCTGTAGGTACTA
This sequence comes from Monoplex corrugatus, assembly GCA_030674185.1. Lineage (NCBI taxonomy): Eukaryota > Metazoa > Mollusca > Gastropoda > Littorinimorpha > Ranellidae > Monoplex > Monoplex corrugatus. Next base: position 51,051,993 of record JAPXFY010000015.1, on the reverse strand, counting down.
GTCTCTTTGATAGTAGTATTAGCCCTCTGTAGGTACTGGTCTCTTTGATAGTAGTATTAGCCCTCTGTAGGTACTAGTCTCTCTGATAGTAGTATTAGCCCTCTGTAGGTACTAGTGTCTTTGATTGTAGTATTAGCCCTCTGTAGGTACTGGTCTCTTTGATAGTAGTATTAGCCCTCTGTAGGTACTAGTCTCTCTGATAGTAGTATTAGCCCTCTGTAGGTACTAGTCTCTTTGATAGTAGTATTAGCCCTCTGTAGGTACTGGTCTCTTTGGTAGTAGTATTAGCCCTCTGTAGGTACTAGTCTCTTTGATAGTAGTATTAGCCCTCTGTAGGTACTAGTCTCCCTGACAGTAGTATTAGCCCTCTGTAGGTACTGGTCTCTTTGATAGTAGTATTAGCCCTCTGTAGGTGCTAGTCTCTTTGATTGTAGTATTAGCCCTCTGTAGGTACTAGTCTCTTTGATAGTAGTATTAGCCCTCTGTAGGTACTAGTCTCTTTGATAGTAGTATTAGCCCTCTGTAGGTACTGGTCTCTTTGATAGTAGTATTAGCCTTCTGTAGGTACTAGTCTGTTTGAAAGTAGTATTAGCCCTCTGTAGGTACTGGTCTCTTACATAGTAGTATTAGCACTCTCTAGGTACTAGTCTCTTTGATAGTAGTATTAGCCCTCTGTAGGTACTAGTCTCTTACATAGTAGTATTAGCCCTCTGTAGGTACTGGTCTCTTTGATAGTAGTATTAGCCCTCTGTAGGTAATAGTCTCTTTGATAGTAGTATTAGCCCTCTGTAGATACTAGTGTCTTTGATAGTAGTTTTAGCCCTCTGTAGGTACTAGTCTCCCTGATAGTAGTATTAGCCCTCTAGGACATTAGTAGTCCTTTGACAGTGGTATTACCTACAGAGGGCTAATACTACTATCAGAGAGACTAATACTTAAAAGTTCAAACCACATGAACGTCATTCACCTTTTCAACAAAGTGTCCTATCTGTGTGAAGTACAAGCCACTATCAACAATGTATACGAGGAATAGTGTAAACACATGTAGGTCACAGAGAAAACATACACTACACACAGAGCCACATTAACCTTTTGACTCCCGCACCCTGTCCATCAGCATCCTGCATTGTCAACCATGCAAGCGAAACAAAAACTTCACTCTATGTCTCCCTCGCCCTGCAGAAAGCTGGTGGATAGGGTGAGGGAGTCAAAAGGATTTAAGTTTTTGCTGTTGGTGATTTGGGTGCAGGAGCAAAGGGTTAAACTTCATCTGAAACTAGGGACAGACACGACGGCCATTTTTCTCTAAAAGTAATGCAACTTTTACCTCCCATCTTATAGTTTCCATCACGCTGGTGGTGTCATCTGAATGTTTCATAGTTCCCTTCTTCTGCTGCCTTCTTCGCCCTTTTCAAGACCTTGCCAACGTATACACTTCTCAGTTCTAGGACTTTGTGCATGCTCAGGAAGTCTACTAAATGTAGATATGAGCTGGAACATTTTTTCTCCTTCCCCCCACACCCTCCCTATCTTACCTTCCCCTTCCCCTTTCCAAGATCTTGCCAGCGTAAAGACTTCTCAGTTCTAGGACTTTGTGCATGCTCAGGAAGTCTACTAAATCTAGATATGAGCTGGTATATTTTGTCCCTTCTTCTCCCCCGCCCTTCCCCTTCCCCTTTTCAAGATCTTGCCAACGTATCGACCTCTCAGTTCTAGAACTTTGTGCATCGTCAAGAAGACTGCCAGATATGAGCTGGTAGATTTTGGTGGAGCGTGTAAGGAAATTCCCCGAGTGCGGTAAAAACCTTCTTGATGGTTGTAGTTTGTTTGTAGTTTTGTAGTTTGTTCAAGAGGGTTTCACAGCAATTGGAAAACTCCATATGCGCTCCACCCAAATCTGCAAGCGTTAGCTGACAGACTTCCGATGCCTGAGCAAAACCCTGTGTGCTGGCAAGGTCTTGAAATTGGGGAAAGAGGGAAGAGGGACCTATGAAACATTAAAACTGACACCACCAGAATGATAGAAACATTAAGATGGGCAGCGAGCGAACAGGCCAGTTTTTAATGTTGCGGGCTGGAACTGAACTCAAGATATTAGATCCTGAGTTCATGGCTCTGCCAAACATAGCCCGCGTTGAAGAAAAACTGTGACACGCCCAAGGATGGAACCCACGACCCGACGTTATCAGCACGGTTGATGGTGCAAGAAATAACATCAGTTAGGCCCTGTATGTAATCTCCCATTCCCTCTCTTCTATATACCCTGTAGTATGAAGCCTTTCATACAGTTGCTTGACATCTCTGCCAAGAGGAGTGGTGGGGGTTTACACAAGTCCTGTCTGCAACATGTCATCACCAGTGTTTGGCCTGATTCCGTCCCTCCTCTGTCCGACATGCTGCATCTGTCTGACGACGGGTGGAGGAACGAGCGATGGGACAGGCGGGTGGAGAAAGAAAGAACCCTGACAGTGATGGAGAGAGACTGTGCGCACATTGCCCTAGCTACGTACGGTATGGGAGAAGAGTGGCAGAATGGTTCAGACGTTCGCTTGCCAATAACTAAGCGCGAGGTTCCAGGGTTCGCTCCCCGTAAAGCTTCGACTTTTCTCTTCAGTTTGACTGGAAAATCGAATTGAACGTCAAGTCTTACGGAAGGGGACGAAAAACGAGTCGGACCCGTTTGCCTTCTGGATGTGCACT
>JAPXFY010000015.1:51031793-51036793 GCA_030674185.1 Monoplex corrugatus | reverse complement strand
TCTTCAATAGCACAATCAACTCTGGATAGAAGCCGATTGGGACAACAAATAATAATAATAATTACAATAATAATAATAATAATAATCATTATAATAGCAGTAATAATAGTGATGATAATAACAATAATAATAATAGTAATAATAATAATATAATAGTAATAATGATAATAATAATAATAACAGTAGTAGTAATAGTAACAAAAACAACAACAACAATAACAACAACAATAGTAATAATGATAATAATAATAATAATAATAATAATAATAGTGATGATGATGATGATGATGATGATGATGATGATGATGATGATGATGACGACGACGACGACGATGATGATGACGATGATGACGACGACGACGACGACGACAATAATAATGATAATAATAATAATTAATAATAATAATATAATAATGATAAACATAATAATCCCTGACTGATTTTCACAGAACTGATGTGAATCGAATCCACAACCCTCCAATCGACATTCCATAGCGCTAACCACGGCACCACCACGACTGGTACTAACTGGGTATCCTGTCTGCCTATCAGAATGATTTTGTTTTTCACTAAAAGCATTTGATCAAAAAACACACGAAGATTGAACGAAAGTTCAGGTTCATATTGCTTATAGCCCAGCCGACTACTAAAGGCATATCAGGACTAACACCACGTCAAGAACGACAACCAGGTTAATCGAATAAGAATGGCCCCAAACCCTCCTCAGCATAAAACAACAATAAGACGGCAGATGTACATCAGAAATAGCCAGCAGAGACGGCCAAGCCAAAACAGCATTCAAGAAGATGACAAGCATTCTCACCAACAAATGCCTATCAGTTAACATCAGGAAGAGAGTTCTTGAGTGTTATATAGAACCGATAATGTTATACGGTTGTGAGGCGTGGACAGTCAACAAGCAAAGCCAGAACAAGATTGAGGCAGCCGAGATGTGGTTTCTAAGAAGACTGTTCAGAGAGTTCCATGGACAGCAAAGAAAACAAACGAGTTAGTCTTGATGGAGGCAGACACAAGAAGATCATTTATAAGGAAGATTAGGAAAAGACAAGGAACATTTGTTGACAAAAGCCAGTTAGCCGAAATATTTGCGCTTGTCTTGTTCTGTGTATTAAATTACGTTCTCTCTGTTTTCGTGTTTCCCTGCTCAATATATTGACTGTAACGACATGTTCATCAATTAAACATATGACATATCAACATAACGGTAATAGAACATGTCGCCGATGAAACAACACGTTATTGTTATTGTTATGTTTTGTTTGAAGTCCAGTCGACAGAGTACACACATGTCAGGGCTATAAACCTTTCAAAACATACACAACACTTCAATAGGAGAAAAAAAAAAGAAAGAAAATAAAATTAAGTACACGTATCAATGCATTCGTGCACATAATCTAAAGAGATGCCCCTGGTGTTGACCATTCCGTCCAATTTATCGCACAGGAGATTAAAAAAAAAAAACATACTTGAACACAAATTTAAAGATAAATAGGGACACTAAAACATATAAAAACGGGCCTAAATTACGTAAAACTGCTTCCACGTATCTCAATACCCTAAAGCCAAAAAAGTACTTAATACAAGTACCCAATTATCAATCATAAGAAAAAGCACGTAAGACTGTATCGAACACATACAGGTGAATGACCAGCAAGGCAGAAAATGATAGGAAGAAATGATAGAAAGCAAAGGAGGAAGAAAGAAACAAAGAGAGTGACAGAAAAGAGGAAATCTCTAGCACAGAATGTCCAGAAGATGGGCATACTGTTTATACTGAAAGAGCTCCCCGGCATCGCCACAGGGGTAAACAAACAACACGTTTTGCAAATAAAGAGATGCGATATCGACATAACAGTAATAGAGCATGTTGTTGATAGAAACATCACTTATTCAATTAAACATACGAGATATCAACATAAACAATAGAGCAAGGGTGGAACGACAAGCTATGGCTCAGCCCAGCGGAGCTCTACAAGGTAGAAACGAACAATACAATTGTTTATATTGAATAAATGAAAACATATTTCCAAGGTCTCCGTGACGTGGCGTGTAGAGCTTTCGAACTTTAAATATAACAATAAAATATGGGACACATGAATGACAAATTTCCTTTTATTCTTTTCTTTACATTTTATTTAATTTTTTTAAACTTTATCTGTCTCCTCTGTGGGGATGCCGGGGGTTCTTTCAGTATAAATAGTATCCCCACCTTCTGGAAATTCTGAGCTAGAAATTTCCTCTTTTCTGTCACTCTCTTTGTTTCTGCCTTATTCCTTTGCTTTCTGTCATTTCTTTCTATCATATTCTGCCTTAATGGTCCATTCGCCTGTATGTGTTCGATAAACTCTTACGTGCTTTTTCTTAGGATTGACTTAAGTGCATTTTTGGATCTAGAGAGATGAGATATGCGGCAGCCATTTTAGGTAATTTATGCCTGTTTTTATATATGTTTTGGTGTCCTCAGGTATGCTTATATTTGTATTCAGGTGCGTTTTTTAAATCCCGTGTTTGATAAATTAGACGGAGTAGTCAACGCCGGGGGCATGTCCTTAGCTTACGTGCGCGAATGCACTGATATGTGTACTTAATTTTCTTTTCTTTATTTATTTTTCCTGTTGAAGTTTTGTATATTTTGAAACGGTTATAGCCCTGATATGGCTCTAAGCAGTCGGATGGGATTTAAACAACAGCAACAACAACAACAACAACAACGACAACAACAACAACAACTGACATGTCTCAATCCTAGACGTTACTCCATAGCATCATGGTCATCCTCCTCCTCATCGTCATCATCATTATCATGGCATTATTAAAACTGTCCCAGCTTCTGTAGCCATTAAGATAGTGTCGAAAATAGGAAAATAATGTCTGACAGGACAATATCTCCGGAAGATCGTTAATATACTCTATACACTCACTCACTCTTAGCATGTTTTTGTACTAGCATGTCACACCCACTTAATCCCTGGCAAAACAAAAAGTCTTTTCCTCAAGAACAATGGAAAAAAAAACCCACCACCTACACCAACACCACCACAACCACCATCAATACAAATGAATACCATTACCTACATTAGTATGTTGTTTTTATTACGTAAGTATGGTTAAAATCTAAACTAACAATGCTTAGATGTTCAATAATATAATATAATATAATATGATATAATATAATATAATAAATATAATATAATATGATATAATATATATATAATATAATATAATATAATATAATATAATATAATATAATATAATATAATATAATATAATATAATATAATATAATATAATATAATATAATATAATATAATATATGACGTGATATGATCTGGCATGACGCGATATATGTTCTACATATTATGTCATATCGTATCGTATCGTACCGTATCGTATCGTATCGTATCGTATCGTATCATATCAAATCGTATCGTATCGTATCGTACAGTATCGTATCGTATCGTATCGCATCGTACCGTACCGTATCGTATCATATCGTATCGTATCGTATCGTATCGTATCATATCGTATCGTATCGTATCGTATCGTACCGTACCGCATCGTATCGTATCATATCGTATCGTATCGTACCGTATCGTATCATATCGTATCATACCGTATCGTATCATATCGTATCGTACCGTATCGTATCATATCGTACCGTACCGTGTCGTATCATATCGTATCGTACCGTGTCGTATCATATCGTATCGTATTGTATCGTATCGTATCGTACCGTGTCGTATCATATCGTATCATATCGTACCGTACCGTATCGTATCATATCGTATCGTACCGTGTCGTATCATATCGTATCGTACCGTGTCGTATCATATCGTATCGTATTGTATCGTATCATATCGTATCGTACCGTGTCGCATCATATCGTATCGTATTGTATCGTATCATATCGTATCGTATCGTACCGTATCGCACATGTCAATCTATTGTCAACAGCGCTTTATACAACTTTTAGATCATCATCATCATCATCATCATTATATTATTATTATTATTATTATATTATTATTATATTATCATCATCATCATCACTATTATTAATATCATCATCATCATCATTGTTATTATTATCATCATCATCATTATCATCATCATCATCATCAGTATTGTTATTGTTGTTATCATAGTTATTATTACTATTATTATTACCATTATCATCATCAGCATTGTTATCATTATCATCATCATTATTATTATCGTTAACGTTATGTTTTTGTTGTTGTTGTTGATACTTCATGATGTCCTGGAACAAGCTGGTCCCAAAGTGTCCACACCCACTCCTGTAGGAAGCACAAATCAAATGGGCTGGCCAAGTAGCCATATAGCGCTCATGGCCCAGCCTAAACAACTGCTGTACAGAGAACGTTGCCTCGACAAAAGGACAGCCGGTAGACAGAAAAAAGATACACTTCAACGACAATCCGAAGGCCCTCCTTCGAAGACCTGGACATCGACCTCAACTCCTGGGAAGAACATGGCCCAGAACCGCCCTGTATGGCAGAGCGAGATGACGAAAAGAGGCCAATGCAGCAGAGGACAGGAGAATTGCCGAAACTGAGAGGAGACGCAAAGCGTCCTAGGCTCAGAGTGCCAATAGGAATCAGAAGAAAAAACAAAACAAAACACGAAAAAAGAATACGAACGCGTATTTAAATACAACAAGACAAGACAGGCGCAATTTTTCGGTCTACTGGCCTTTGTCAAGCGTAAGATCACAAACAAACAAACAAACAAACAAACACCAGATGCAAACATTAGGAGAAAAAGACTGAAACTTCCTTGCTGCTCCTTCCAGTGTGAGAAAAGGAATCATTTTCTCCTAATTTTCTATCTGGTGTTTGTTTGTTTGTTTGTGATCTTACGCTTTGACAAAAGCCAGTTGGCCGAACATAGGCGCCTGTCTTGTTTTGTTGTATTAAATATGCGTTCTGATTCTTTGTGTGTGTGTGTGTGTGTGTGTGT
>JAPXFY010000015.1:51006793-51029293 GCA_030674185.1 Monoplex corrugatus | reverse complement strand
CTACAAAAAAACAGCATCCTTCAGTGCCACAAATACAACAGTATTGGGTTAAAATTAGAAACACAATGGTCATCTTGTATTAGGAAGCACGAACATCATCACTAATACCAGACAATGACATACTACATAAAGTACCATCCTTCAGTACCACAAACATAACAGTACTGGGCTAATTTTTAGAAACAAAACATTCTTGAAATCCAGAACAAGAGTGACTACCCGCGTTCAAACAAACAGGAACCAGAAAAAAAAAAAAAACCACGAAAAAAGAATAAGAACGCGTATTTAACACAACAAGACAAGACAGGCGCAAATTTTCGGCCAACTGGCTTTTGTCAAGCGTAAGATCACACACAAACACCAGGTACAGAAATTAGGAGAAAAAGACTGAAACTTCCATGCTGTTCCCTCCAGTGAAAGAAAAGGAATAAACTCTTGATTTTTTTTTTTTTTTTGAATTTGTATTTGTATTTATTCAACGCAGAAAAATCACAATCCAATCCTTGGTTCGAACACAAGTCTTTCAAGTTCTAGGTAAATGTTTTAACCACTACACTACACTACACATTCCAATAGCAAGAGATAGTTTGTCAAAATACCATAACACATCACACAAAACTGCAATTTTCTACTGCCATAAATCGTCATTCATCAACTAACAAACAGAAGTGATATGTTTCACAGTAAACCACTCGACACCTACACTGACGAAAATAAATTCGGAGCTAGCTGTTATCATCATTAAACTTGCCTCTGTGTGTGTGTGTGTGTGTGTGTGTGTGTGTGTGTGTGTGTGTGTGTGTGTGTGTTGTGTGTGTGTGTGTGTGTGTGTGTGTGTGTGTGTGTGTGTTGTGTGTGTGTGTGTGTGTGTGTGTGTGTGGTGTGTGTGTGTGTGTGTGTGTGTGTGTGTGTGTGTGTGTGCTGTGTGTGTGTGTGTGTGTGTGTGTGTGTGTTGTTGTGTGTGTGTGTGGTGTTGTGTGTTGCGTGTGTGTGTGTGTGTGTGTGTGTGTGTGTGTGTGTTGTGTGTGTGTGTGTGTGGACTGAGTGGTGTATGTGTGCGTTGTGTAGTGTGTGTGTATGTGTGTGTGTGTGTGTGTTGTGTGTGTGTGTGTGTGTGTGTGTGTCTGTGAGTGTGTGTGTATATCGTTGTTAATGTGGTGTGTGGTGCTTGTTTTCATCTGACGTGTGTGTGTGTGTCGTGTGTGCATATGTACATGTGTATGTTGCACGTGAGCGTGTACATGTAAATAGAGGAGACATACAGACAGACAGACAGACAGACAGACAGACACAGAGACACAGAGACACAGAGACACAGAGACACAGACACAGACACAGAGAGACACAGAGAGAAACAGAGAGAGAAAACCGCTAGGATTTATTATTATTGGGTAGGTTAATGACGTGTTTGTTTTCTTTATTTGTGTGCGAACTATACAGATATTGTGTGTGTGTGTGCGTGTGTGGTGGTGGTGGTGGTGGTGGGGGGGGGGGGCAGAGGGGGCTGTGTGTATGTATGTATGTGTGTGTGTTACAGATATGTCATCCAAATTTCCTCAGACGTTCGGGTGTTTTGTTGTTGTTGTTGTTGTTATTGTTGTGTTTGTTTTGTTTTGTTTTGTTTTGTTTTGTTTTGTTTTGTTTTGTCTTACAAAATACCTCGTACAGCCGACCACACTATGGCTTCTCAAAGATTAGGGATAATTGTTTTAATGATAATCTAGGCGCGTTTTTATTCTTATTCTTTTATATAATAAGTAGTAGTAATAGTAGTAGTAGCACCATCACTACCACCACCACCACCACCACCACCACCAACAGCAGCAGCAGCAGCAGCTGTAGCAATAGTAGTAGTAGTAGTTTTAGTAGTAGTAGTTTTAGTAGTAGTAGTAGTACTATTCCAGTCAGTTATTCATCACAATTATCATCAGCATCAGCATCAGCAGTATCATTATTATTGTTGTTGGTAATATTATTATATTATCATTTTTAGTGTTGTTATTAATATTGTCACTATTATTGTTATTGTAATAACAATGATTAATATTATTATCATTATGTTTGGAAAAAAATTGTAACTGAACGACTTTCATAACTACTGATGAAATAAATTACTGACCTATGGAAACATGAACACACCATGCAATGTCTACATCCCTTTTGTGTGTGTAAGCATGCAGAGTATTAAATACGCACGTTAAAGATCCTTAAGTCATATTAATGACTGGTTTACGGAAACATGGAAACACCAAGCAATGCCTAAATCCCTTTAGTGTGTGAGTAAGCACATAGAACATCAAATCTGCACGTTAAAGATCCTCTAAGTCATATCAATTGGCTGACATATAGAAGTATAAAAGCACCAAGAATGCAAGAAATGACGACAAGTTTGAAAACAAACGCTTTCAGCGAATAACTTTTACCGAAGGAAAATAACTGTCATTATCAATCCTAGTTCAAGAGATGAAAAAAACATTTCACATGCATTGCTTCAGAGCCAACCGATTTATTTAAAACTTTTTGGATATGTAGTATTTTACTATCTTCATGTTTATTTCATTATAACAAACAGTGTTGCATATTTTTGTCAACTTACGTTTAGCCAGACGCTAATTAATAGACAACTTGTTGATCTGTCCAAGTTGTGAGTAGGTTACATTAGAAAAATATAGTTTTTTAAATTCATTTTTTGTTTCACAACAAGCGGACATCTAACACACAATGCGGCAACGAAAAATAACAACAACAACAACATATCTGACACATATGAAAAGACAATGTTGACACATGAACTACACATAATGTACTCAATATACATAATGATATTGGAAGATTCAAAATGAACATTAAGATTTGCGAGTAGGCTACACAGTTACGATGGAATTTTAGATTTTCCTGATATTACTGTTAATGTTATCCACGTTATATAATATGTGATCATTGTTTATCCTTACTGTTGTCTTTGTACTGTTTGTTATTGTCGCTGTTATGTCGCTGGGTGATAACATGTGGTAACTATGGCAGCAAACCTGTTGGATCTGTTTTAATTATGCAAGACGACATTGATACATTTTGTATAATATTTTCATATTCAGATATTTTGGTTAATTTAAAACAAAACTCCATCAGTTAATTGTTTGTTGATTAAAAAAAAAAACAAACTATTCTTATAGGATCCAGCAATAAACTATCTGCCAGAGAAATATTTCACGGAAGCAGGTTTATCCCAAAATAAAGTTGCGTGTGTAGGCCTACTATATTATTATTATCAAATCTGTTATTATTATTATTTATTATTATTATTATTATTATTATTATTGTGTTGTTGTTGTTGTTATTATTATTATCATCATCATCAGTAGTAGTAGTAGTATAGTAGTAGATCTAGTAGTGGTTTTTGTTGTTGTTGTTGCTGTTGTTCGTTTGTTTGTTTGTTTGTTTGTCTGTTTTTTTGTTTGTTTTTTGCATATGGTTGTGTTCGCAAGACAGATTTTCTCACTGTAAAAAGGCAGATATATTTGAGTCTGACCTGAAAAATGTTCCACACTCTTTAATAAGACAAACAAATATGTCAGTCTCCGCTTCTCCATCTTGGTAACCGAGAACGCATACACAGATTAAAAAAAAAATTTTTCATTTATTTTATTTCATTTTATTTCATTTTTTAAATTTATTTATTTATTTATTTATTTATTCATTCATTTATCTATCTATTTATTTATTCATTTTATTATTTTTGTGTGTGCGCTAAAACTTATCTGAGATTATCCGTGTAGGTATGCTGGCCCCTAGTGAGCAAACACTAAACGTCTTGTCAAAAACGTTACCCTGTAGCTTTTACGGACCGTCGTCAATCGAGATCTGGTGTTTCGTTTAGAAACTGCCGAAGCGCATTTACCATCTCGAGTTTCTTGCGAGCTAAACTAACTTTAGTTTTACGTATGGAGGAGACGGGCTGGAATTTACACTCTAAAAATAAGATAAAAACAAAGTCAACTAGTTTACTTTTGCTGTGATGATTTGAAGGGGGAAAAAAATAAAAGCCACCACAGAATCTAAAAGTGCGTTTTCTCTGCAAGAAAAGTGCATAACGCAAGTAGGTTTAAACGTTTCTGACTGATACATGGGAAGGGAGAAGAGTGGCAGAATGGTTCAGACGTTCACCTGCCAGTAACTAAACTCGAGAGTCCCAGGGTTCGCTTCCCGTAGGGGCCTCGACTTTTCTCTTCAGTTTGATCGGAAAATCGAACTGAACGTCTAGTCCTTCGGAAGAGGACGAAAAACGAGTCGGACTCGTGTGCCTTCTGGCTTGCTGCGCACGCTAAAGATCCCACGGCAGTTGAAAATCGTGAAGAGCAAGGCATTGCCCGGCTGCCTTGGTATAAAAACATTGGAGAGATAGGTTGATTTCCCAGGTCCCACCCCTTGAAGACCAATTAGCCTCCTTGCCTTTCTGAAGTCTTGTTAAAAAAAAAAGTGAATATGAATATGACTTTGAAGCGAGGGAGAGGAGATGGGCGCCGCCCCGTGGTGCTGGCCGCAGAAAAAGTTGAGGTCTCTGTCACCTCGCCCCCTACGACCTCAGAATCATGGAACTATCTAGGTAGGACCTCAGAACCTGGCCAGCTCTTGGGTTTATGTTCAGGCCTAAGGCTTGTGCCATGATCATTCTGGATTTTCTCCATCACAAGGCACCTGTGACGATAGTGCATATGGAAATCATTCCGAGACGTCATCTTGAGAAATTGAAATTGAAATTGAAACTAAAACTTGACTGACAAATGTTTATAAATGTTCAGAAATATTACACAGATAACTATACAGCGCACACCATGTACCTTGTGAGACCCACTAACACATTATGATTTCATTTCAATCCTTCTCTCCCTCTGAACGAAGCAACAGGTAACTTTTTTCCTCTCTCCTTATTTTTTTAATTTATTTATTGTTTATTCTTTAGCGATTTTACATTTACGCTTGATAAAGGCCAGTTGGTTTAATTTAAAATTTGCGCCTGTCTCGTCCGGTTGTATTAAATATGCAATCTGATTCTATTTTCGTGGGTTTTTTTTTTTCCGGTTCCTACTAATATAGGTTTGTTTTACACTGAAAAATAAACATCCTGTTAATTTTGGCAAAATTGGATTTTAGATAACGAACCAAACAAAGTGTTTGCAACAGAAGCGCACAGGATAAAATTTGTATTTGTATACTAAATAGCTCCACATCATATGAAATTGTATAATTCAATTTTTAAAAATAATCAATTTCATCTATATACGAGACACACGATATGTATCCGAAAAGATCAGTCAGCAGTCATTTTGAACTAAATACAAAGATTAAAATCTAAGCTTCACAATAGCGGCAGCAGTAGTAACAACAATAACAGATGATGATGATGACGACGACGATGATGGTGATGATGATGATGATGATGATGATGATGATGTCAGATAATGATATTGACCTGACTCGGCTTCAGCACTTAAGAGTGCTTTAGAGCTACGGAAATAAACCATTATCATCGTCGTCGTCTTCGTCGTTGTGGTCGTCATCGTCGTCGTCAGCGTCATCCATCACCACCACCGCCACTACTACCCTCTACTGTTGCTACTTCCAATTATGATGATGATAATAATAATAATAATGATGATGACGACGACGACGATGATGATGATGACGACGACGACAACGACGATATCACTGTTATTATTATTGTTATTATTATCACCATCATCGTCATCATCATCATCATCATCATCCTCATCATCGTCATCATCATCATCGTCGTCCTCGTCGTCATTTCATAATCGTCATCCAAATCCTCCGCCCCTCTCCCCCTCCCCTCTCTCTCTCTCTCTTTCTTTTTTAACTGCCAGGATTTTTTTAGGTAATATTTGTTTGATGTTTGTTTGTTTGTTTTAAATTAGATGCAACATTTGCTTAATCTCTAGTGAATATTGTACATCCACGATAAATAAACTTAAAGAAGCAGGACAATTAATGTAAGTAAGGTACAACTTTATTTTAAGGAAAGATCAACATCTTTTAAAAGTTCACATGTATTTAAAAACATAAGCGCGCGCGGATACGCGCAGACACTGGTACACACACACACACACACACACACACACACACACACACACACACACACACACACACACATATATATATATATATATTAATATATATATATATATGTGTGTGTACACACATACATACACACACACACACACACTCTCTCTCTCTCTCTCTCTCGTTCCATTAGACCATACAGACACTTGTAAAAGTAGAAAGACAGAAAGAAAGAAAGAAACAAGCAAACAGAAAGAAAGACAGACAAGAGACACACAAGCAGGCAGCAAACGCACACAGACAAACAGACAGACAGACAGACAGACAGAAAGAAAGAAAAAAGAAAGAAAGAAAGAAAGAATGAAAGAAAGAAAGAAACGGATACATACATACAGACTTTGACAATTATGCAATGTTTACATTCGCAAACCGAAAGCAATAACTACTACAAATAACGAGAAAGAAAAACAAACAAACAAGCAAACAAACAAACAAACAAACAAACTTTGTCATGGCCACCGCAAGTCCACTGAGGTATAATCTAAACAGTAGCCCAACTGTTGAAGGTAGTAAGAAACGGTCCAAAATGAAACCAACCATCAACACACACAAGTTTTAAATTAACATAAAATGTTTCGAGTCAAAACTTCGATGACAGTTTTAAGTTCTGTTAAAATTCAATACGTTTTTATTATTACATAATAGTTGGGAATTTTTGTCAGAATAACAACCACACTGTTAATAGCAGTGGCGGTACTGACGTTTGAATGTGTGTAGTTTTCTTCTTTAAATTCTTCTTCTTCCTCCTCCTCTTCCTCTTATTTTTATTCTTCTCTTCGTCTTCCTCTTCTTCTTCTTCTTTTATTACTGTTATTGCAAAAAGCGAAAACTGTTCCATTAATCTCAGGGTTGTAGGGGAATAACACAGAATACCAACTTTTCTCGGGGAATATTAATGCATTATGAAGGTAATATATTTGGGAAGTGTTTGCATGTCAGACGATTCTGGGAAAGGATAACACAAGTGTTGAATGATTTTCTTGTGAAAACATCGGATTGACTGACAACTTAACCTTGTTTGGTGTTGATGAAAACTATGTATACAAATCCAAAATTCGATAAACAATCCTTCAAGGAAAAAAAAATACATGTCTGTAAAAACGAACATTTTTACCAAACATGACTTTTTATGAGATATTTTAGTGCGAACTACCGGATCATTTTGTATTAGGTATTTTACTACAAACTACTAGACAGAAGAATATAATGAAAGACGGATGAAACTTGCACACAAAATGGCTACGATGTGTATGTTTGGTATTAGATGAAGTATAACATGACATAATATTTGTTCATGTCACGTTCACGTTTTCTCTATGATCTACCTATCCATATACTTTTTTAACCCTTTGACTCCCGCACCCTATCCACCAATTGCAGAAATTTAATCCTTTGACTCCCTGACCCTACCCACCAGCTTCCTTCACACACGGCGAGGAAGTCAAAAGGGTTAAGGTTCTGCTTTGTTAGCATGGTTGGCAATGCAGGGATGCTGGTGGACAGGGTACGGGAGTCAAAGGGTTAATCTACCTTCTACATTGTTAACAGTGGCGCCAAGTCAAACGTACACAAATCCTTTGTTGATGTCTCGTATGTGTTTTAAACTTTAAATTTTGGACACAGATGATTCTGCTTTTGCTGATGTTAGGCCTGTTTGTCTGTATGCTTTGTTGACAGTGAACAAAAACAGGTTTTCTTATTGTTATTGTTATTGTTATTGTTGTTTAAAGCCCAGCCGACTGCGTAGAGCCATATCAGGGCTAGAACCGCTTCAAAACATACAAAACTTCAACAACAACAAAAAAAAAGAAAAGAAAACTAAGTACACATATAAATGCATTCGCGCACATAATCTAAGGACCTGCCCCTGGCGTTGACCACTCCGTCCAATTAATCGCACAAGGGTTTCAAAAAAGCACACCTGAATACAAATATAAGCACACCTAAGGACACCAAAACATAAAAACAGGCATAAATTACCCAAAATTGTTCCGCATATCTCGCCTACCTAGAGCCAAAAGTGCATTTAATACATGTACCCAATTATCAATCCTAAGAAAAAGTACGTAAGACTTTAATCGAACACATACAGGTGAATGGACTATGAAGGCAGAAAATGATAGGAAGAAATGACAGAAAACAAAGGAACAAGACAGAAACAAAGAGAGAGACAGAACAGAGGAAATTTCTTGCACAGAATTTCCAGAAGGTGGGGATACTATTTATACTGAAAGAGCCCCCGGCATCCCCACAGGGGCAAAAACAGGTTTGATAAGAAAAAAAAGAAAAAGACTTTTCTCTAGGCAAGCATTGTTAGGGGCAGTCTTCATCTACTCTCCATCGCTGCTTTATCTTCTCTAACTCTGAACAGTGCCCAATGCCCAGTCACAGCTGGGGAGAAGGGTGGTAGAATGGTTCAGACGTTCAACTGCCAATAACTAAACTCGAACTTCCAGGGTTCGGTCCCCGTACAGGCCTCGACTTTTCTCCTCAGTTTGACCGGAAAATCGAACTGAACGTTTAGTCCTTCGGAAGGGGACGAGAAACGAGTCGGACCCGTGTGCCTTCTGGCTGTGCACGCTAAAGATCTCACGGCAGTTGAAAATCGTGAAGAGCAGCAAGGCATTGCTCGGCTGCCTTGGTGAAAAACCTTGGAGAGATAGGTTGGTTTCCCAGGTCCCACCCATTGAAGACCAATTAGCCTTCTTGCCTTTCTAAAGTCGTGGTTAAAAAAAATGTGAATATGAATATGAATTTGAACCGAGGGAGAGGGGATGGGTGCGGCCCTCGTGGTGCTGGCCCCGGGAAACGTTGAGGTTTCTGCCACCTCACTCCCCTACGATCCCAGGGTTATGGAACTATCTAGGTAGGACCTCACTTGGGTTTATGTGCAGGCTTAAGGCTTGTGCCGTGATCATTCTGGATTTTCTCCATCACATGGCACCTGTGATGTTAGTGCATATGGAATTCATTCCGAGCGCGGAGGCTGAGAAATTGAAACTGAAAATGAAACTGGGCGGACTGAACGGCGCACGCGCAGGTTCCCTCTAGCCACAATCGAACCTGTCCAGTTACATTTAAAAGGCGAGATTTCTACCTTCAGGCCATTCGGGCCTCTGGTATCATCATCATCATCATCATCATCATCATCATCATCATCATTTATTATCAAGTTTTCATGAGGTTTGAACTGGTATCATCATCATCATCATCATTCATTCATTAATTCTCACGTTAGCATGAGGGTTGAACTGGTGTCATCATCATCATCATCATCATCATCATCATCATCGTCATCAATTCTCCTCCTCAATCATTTATTATCAAGTTTTCATGAGGTTTGAACTGGTATCATCATCATCATCATCATCATCATCATCATTCATTCATTCATTAATTCTCACGTTAGCATGAGGGTTGAACTGGTGTCATCATCATCATCATCATCATCATCATCATCATCATCATTAATATCCTCTTCTTTCTCCTCCTCCTCAGTAATTTATTGTCAAATTAGCATGAGGGTAGAACTAGTGTCATAATCATCATCATCACCACCACCATCATCACCATCATTATCCTCATCATCATCATCATCATCATCATCATTAATCATTTACTGTCAAGTTAGCATGAGGAATTGAACTGGTGTCATCATCGTCATCATCATCATCATCAATCATCATCATCGTCATCATCATCATCATCAATCATCATCATCATCATCATCATCATCAATCATCATCATCGTCATCATCATCATCATCAATCATCATCATTGTCATCATTATTATCCTCCTCCTCAATCATTTAATATCAAGTTAACATGAGGGTTGAACTGGTGTCGTTATCATCTCATCATCATTATCATCACCATCATTTACAAGACACGGTTTGGGCTGAGTAACCTTAACTTTATCCGTCTAACAGCAAATCAGAAACTCTTTACGACTTAATATCTTTAATCGGCCATTTGAAAATAAATGGAAAATACACAACTAAAGCCATGTAAATTAAACCCAAAGGCATGCGACTTTAATTGTCTTTTTTCTTTCTTCTTTTACACACAAAGCGAACTGCCGCTGGTCGCACCCTGTTATTGTGTTCTTAATATTATAAAATTCACTTTAGAAATCAGTCTAAATATTACAACAATCGTGTGAAATCTAGTCCTTGTATTATAAAATTTATAACAGAATTTGTCTAAATGTGATCAAACCCACGTTAGAAATAAGACGAAATAGTGTAAAATTCAAACTAGAGATCAATTTATTACCAAATTCACTCGATAAATTTATCTAAATATTACAGAAATCATATTAGAATTTAGTCTAAATATTACATAACTCACGCTAGGCACTGATCTTAATCTGATATAAAATCAAACTATAAACGAATCTAAAGAATACAAGATGTAAATAAGGATTTTAAAGTTAGAATCCCTGAAAAAAAGGTACAATTAAAGGGGGAAAAGCAGTACAAAGATAAAGAACAGGAGAGAAAGATGGACAAAAGGAATATAAAGATTACATGGAAAGAAAGATTCACGAGTATCAACTGAACTAACAGTAAGTACATAGAACATAACCGGATAAAAAATGAACACTTAAAGAAATCAATACACAGACTTTACATCATAACAGGACAAACAACCGAACATTTAAGCTTTATCTTTTAATATTATGTTACGTCAACCTTAATCTTCTTAAATCTCTCTCTCTCTCTCTCTCGCTCGCTCTCTCTCTCTCTCTCTCTCTCTCTCCTATCGCTCTCTCTTCTTTCTCTCTCTCTCTCTCTCGCTCTCTCTCTCTTCTTTCTCTCTCTCTCGCTCTCTCTTCTTTCTCTCTCTCTCTCTCGCTCTCTCTCTCTCTCTCTCGCTCTCTCTCTCTCTCTCTCTTGCTCTCTCTCTCTCTTGCTCTCTCTCTCTCTCTTCGCTACAGCATAAATAATAAGATAATGATGTTATATCACAACAATCAGTGCCATATACATTAAGCACAAAATGGGCAACATAGTCCCATCATATGGTATTTGTAAAGAAGCGCATACGAGACCCACTCATCCCTACGCTGTCACACCATTTGAGCAACTTCAATCTGATAGCAAGCACCGCTAATATTCACTGGACAAAACCAAGACAAGTTTAATCAGCCGTAGTTCTTTCGGGTTATCAGCTATCAGTGATTAGAACGCAGAAGCTATGAAGTGTAAATAGTATGTATGAGTTGTAAAAAAGCTCGATATGATGTATCGTATAAATAAAAGCTCGATATGATGTAACGTATAAATTCTATACACAAACGCTGGCTATTCACAAACGCTGGTACAGTGAAATAAAGTGTTCGTGCACTAATGCAATTTACAACTGCAATCTGAGAGTTGCAAGAAGCATATATCTGAAGTCTTAGATATCTATCTATCTATCTATATTAAAAATTTCTATATGTGTATATATATATAGAGAGAGAGATATATATATATATAGATATATATATATATACATACATATGTATATAGGCCTATATATACATGTACACACACACACACATACATATATACATGTGTGTGTGTGTGTGTGTGTGTGTGTGTGTGTGTGTGTGTTTATGTGTGTCTATATGTATATAGACGTGGCGTTGGCGATCATGGCCTTCCGTATATATGTAACTGAACAACTGAGTATTTAGACGTCTAGGCCTAGTCAATGTACAATACACCAATAGTAATGATACAACCTTAATTCTTTTAAACGTTTAACAAAATACCACTCACATTAATTCGTTTCTTTATAGTGTATATCACAATAACAATAACAACAACAATAATAATAATAACAATAATGATAATAATAATAACAATAATAATAAAATAGTAATAATAATAATAATAATAATGCTAATAATAATAATAATAATAATAATAATAGTAAGCAAACAAAAGAACCAAACTATCCTAACAATCTCAATATTTTGATTTCAAAGGCTAGAAAAGCACATTCTATTACAAACATGCATCTGTATAAACAAACAAAAAACAAAAAACAAAAACCACTCACCTGTTGAAATGTATATAAAAAAAAATAAACGAAGTTTTAATGGCAAGCCCAGTGAAGATGAAAAGGAATCCGGAATAAACACCGACACAGGTCACTAGATCTACTACCGTGAGGGTACCACCAGCGGGCACTATATCAGGGAGGCAACAAGCCGTACTGTGAAAGGGGGGAGATCCGACAAGGTGCAAGACGCCTGCTGTATGTCCATCACAAACCAGTCATGTGCACTTCCCCCCCGGCCCCGCAAATCTTCCTCTTGTCTGCTCACAGCCCAGATGGAACTCGCCCCAAAACCCTTCCACTCTCTCTCTCTCTGTCTCTGTCTCTCTCTCTCTCTCCCTCTCACTCCATTCTACTTTTTCTCTCTTGCTGTAAGTCTCTTCTCTCTTTCTCTTTCTTTCCTGGCCTCTCTTCTTCCCTCTTTCTCTCTTTCTCTCTCTTTCTCTCTCTCTCTGGTCCGTTCTCACTGCTGCCGCCCGTCCGTCGATGCCCGTGACGTCACTAGCTGTCAACGCGACTGCAGCACGTGGTATTCATGAGGTCAAAGGGCGGCGGCTGATGATGCCTCCGCGAAGACAGGGCGTTGCGATAAAAGGCCCACGGGATTTTTTTTTTTATCTCGTCACTGATTGACATGGCTTTTTTCTCTCCATCTTCTGTCTGGATTATTCCTCTCTCTCTCTCTCTTTAAACCGTATCGTTTATGCCCTCAAAGAGCGAGGGTTCTTGTAGTAGAGATAAAAGGACAGAGATACCTTAAGGCATTTTCACACAGCCGGACAGTCAACAAACGCGGCTGTGCATCAGAGAATCAGATAAATCTCTGATGAAAAAAGATTCTGTTTAGTTTATAAATGTCTGTTATATTATTTGTCCAGATGATAATTTGATGTGGTTAATTCAAGTAGTTTCTTTTTCGACTATGACCATAAAGTAATCTCACAAATTTGTGTACATCCGCAATGAAATTTGTAATTTTTTTTAAATAGGCCCGGTTTCAAAATTTTCAGCTTTGATAAAAAAAAATTCAGAGCTTTATTTTAAAACCAATGATGGAGTTATGAAAGTCTAACCTCTGCTTCACCCTTTATTGCAGAACTTCCGTTTTTTGCAAAGTTTCACACATTTCAGTTGACTGAATCTCTAAAAAAAAAAAACGTCATCACTGATGTCGCAATGACAGCGAACACTATACATCATTTCCATGTCAAATATAAAAAAAATCAATAATAAAATAAAAAAAAGATGGTGCCTAGATTTGCAGTGAAAGAGACGACGGCCAAGGCAAAAAAAAGCAAGCAACACGTGGTACCGTCACAACACGGAATCAGGGCAGAAGCAGCACCGTCACCGCTGTTTCTCTGGCTTCGCTTGGCTTACAAATGGCCTGTGTTGGGCAGGCAGGCCTCTTCATCTGCCGCTGCCACACTCCACACCGCCGTCGTCACACAAGGGCACACAACTCTAGGAAACGGCGACAGAGAACGTGAGGCAAAGATAGAGTGAGAGAGAGAGATGAGGAAGTTGAGGGGGGTGGAGGGACACTGAAGAGGTGGGGGTGGGTGGGTGGGTAGGTAGGGAGGTTGGCAAGCGAGAGAGAGAGAGAGGTGGGAGTGGGGGGGGGAGGCAAACCCAGCGGATGCTCTCAGTACACGAGAGGGCGTTGCTTTCCAGCCTCAGCCACCCGGCGCCGACAAGCAACAGCTCTCGTGCACGTGCTGCACGTTCTGCTGGCTCTGGAATGGCGGGAACGTAACCCGCCCCGCGCCACCGACCTATCTGTCAGTCAGCGGAAATGAGATTTCATTGGTCCGTAACATTCCGCGAAGACCTTTTCTACCAATCAACGCCCACCGCTGGAGAAACCTGCTAACGGAAAGGCCCCAAGTAGACTGACGGGGGCGACTCGAGAAAGTAATAAGTCGAGAGTTTGGAGCGGAGAGCGCCCGGGAATGCTTCAAGAGAACCAACTTTTCTCAAGCATACATACACTGACCCGCGGAGGGCGAGTTGGAGACTGAACGTAGAGGGGGTGAGGGTTTAGGGTGGGGGATGGGGGTGGGGTGGGGGAGTTGCAGATGGAGGTGGCAGCCCGACAGTTGTTTGGATGTTTGGGGTTCTAAGCGTGACACTATCGTGCCATCATTTGGCACTCACAGCCCCTAAATGCGTTTCCCTTGCGGTAAGAAGATGAAGAATGGCCACAGTACGGCTCAACTTGTTCCATTAGGACGGAACTTTGGCAGCCAGCTACCGGGGACTGCTTTTTACTGCACACACACACACACACACACACTGAAGAGTTAGGGCCTCCCACGCCGCCCGACCCCCACCACCTTGCCATGGGCTGGCTGAAGCGTTGTTCGCCTTGTCTGTCTGATGGATGGATAGTGTTGGTTAGTTAGGTCTTTACACTACCAACCAGTTTACAAGCACTAATTTCGCGGTTCCCACAGTGTGTGGTGATGTGACGCTGGTATAAATCTAATTTCGAAGGAGCAGCCTCAATTGTTACTTTTCCACACAATAAGCTTGCTAATCGGTCATTGGGTCACCACGCCACCAAGCATTTTCAAAAAAAAAAAAAGAAAAGTCATTAGCTCCTGAAATGATTTTAATTTTTAATTTTCCAGGCGATTCCTTTGTCGTCATTAACCCAGAAAATATCTCATTTGACCCAAGGAAAAAGAATACAGTAAGACAGAGAGAGAGAGAGAGAGAGAGAAACAGACAGACAGAGACAGAGAGATAGACAGACAGACAGAGAGAGACAGACAGACAGAGACAGAGAACTCAGAACTCAGAACTCTGAGTTCTGAGTTCTGAGACAGAGACAGAGAGAGAGAGACAGACAGACAATAAAGTCTTACGTACTTTCTCTTAGGATTGATAATTGGGTACATGTATTGAGTGCATTTTTGGCTCGAAGAAAGCGAGATATGCGGAAGCAATTTTAGGTAATTTAAGCCCGTTTTTATACATGTTTTTTTGTTATGTTTTTCGGTATGTTTAAATTTGTATTCAAGTGTTTTTTTTTTCAAATCCCCTTTGTGATAAACTGGACGGAGTGGTCAACGCTAGGGGCATGTCCTTAGATTATGTGCGCGAATGCATTGATACGTGTACTTAATTCTTTTTCTTTTTTTTTTCTTGTTGAAATTTTGTACACGTTTTGAAACGATTATAGCCCTGATGTGGCTCTGTGCCAGTCGGCTGGGCTTTAAACAAAATAAGAATTAATGAAATATAGTAATTTCTATCAAAGTTGACGAATGAGCAATTAAATAGGTATGGCCAGAATTTTATTTATACGCCATTTTATGAGGAAAGGGGAATTAGAGCACCTGGTCACTTCAGGAGAACCGGAGGGAAAGAGAGCACGGGGTAGACCCAAGGAAAAATATTAGACGGACTTGCAGAGTGGCTGAGGACATAGAGGATGGAAGACGTGCTTGCGGCAACAAAGGATAGATGCATATGGAGGGCCATGATCGCCAACGCCATGTGGCAGGCACTTGATGATGATGATGATGATGATGATGATGATGATGATGATGATGATGATGGTCAGAATTATTCGCTCTCTCTGCTAGGTGGGTAGGTTTGTATTTATCCATGTACTTAGACAGTGAGTGCTTGCGGGAACTCTAGGCTGCGTAAGAAGAAGAACATAGCTCTGATAAATGTCACCTTCAATGATTCTCTGTTAGCTTGTCCTGCCGGGTATCTGTGACCGGCCTTTGGTAGTACAATCTGGATTGGAAACAATCATAAATACAACACATAACAATTGCTGCTAATGAAGACCAGTGAGGCTTACTTGATTTTTCCCATGTGCTTGAATAGGCGTGACAAAGTGTTTGAATCATGTAACTAAAACAAAACAAAACAAAACAAAAAAAATCCCTAGGTAATTATGAAAATTTCAACGATGGTTTCATTGTTGTTATGTGTATATTTACTTTGATAAAGAATCACCGATGATATTGTTAATGATCCCAGTGAACGTCCAGAGCTTAGGGAAGACCACGGTGACGCACATTTAACTAAAACATGATATCCTTGATATGGCTCTACGCAGTCGGCTGGGCTTTCAACAACAATAACAATTACAATAGCAATAACAACTAAAACATGAAAAAATATTTTCATCACAGATTCTCGACTCTTTGTCAACAGATTTCCTCAAATTTTGAATCACGGCGATAAAGGAATAGGGAGTTTTATACTTGAAAAATTTCAAAATATTGTTCCAATTTTAGGTCAATCAAATTTACAATCAGACTTTTTAAAAACAGCAAGGGACAGATACGTATGGAGGGCCATGATCTCCAACTCCATGCGGCAGGGCACATGATGATGATGATGATGATGATGATGATGATGATGATGATGATGATGATGATGATGATGATGATGATGATGATATATGATGATGATGATGATTATTATTATTTAAAAGACAGTTTGTGTAAACATATAGATATCTAGGCCTCTGCGTGGTTTTCAGTACAATCAGTTTTAAGGACAGTGTATGCAAACCAATCGGAGGTTTGAGAACCGGCTGAATCCAAAAGGGTCGATGATTAGTCGGTTAGTGATTGAATACGTTCAGTTCAGTTCATATTGCTTATAGCCCAGCCGACTGCTAGAGCCATATCAGGGCTAAGATTGAAGACATGCGTAGAAGAATACTTTTTTTTGTTTTTAGGTTGAAGACTTTTTTTTTCATTTTATACAACTGATCTAACTTCTTTAAAACGGTATTACTACACAGTTTGTTTATATGATTGTTGTTTGTTGTTACGCCTGAGAGTTTGTGAAAACCAGCTTTGTCAACAACAATGACGACGACGAAATTTATTTAAGAAAAAGGCCATAGACCCATCCAGAGGGAGTGGATTTACACGATACAAATTCTATTTGGTATACTTGCTATTTTTGGGAGACGAAAAGAGACAGACAGACAGACAGACACACAGACACACAGACACACACACACACACACACACACACACACACACACACACACATGTACGCACGCACACACGCACGCACCCACACATAACACACACACACACACACACACACACACACACACACACACACACACACACACACACACACACACAGACAATATTCTAATATCACTTATAGTGAAAAGACGTTAAATCAAAGAATTAGAACGAACACACGCAGACGCAGAGAGAGAAATAAAGAGAGAAAGAGAGAGAGAGAGACAGAGACAGAGACAGAGAAAACAGACAGACAGAGACAGAGGCAGAGACAGAGACAGAGAGACAGAGACAGAGAGAGCAAAACATGTTTGGTGGGTCCCTAGCCCATGGCAAAAGAGTGCGCGCACAAGTTATAAGTTATGGCACTTACAAAGAAATATAGAAAAAAAGAAAAGACTATGCCTATAGATACTTATTAGATCAATGGCAGCAAGAATGCATGTATGTATCGATGCTAACATGTAGATCTAGGTTCCTTAGTCTACGACATTTCTTGAAATTATAGCGCAAAGTTAGGAAAGTGAGACGGTTGATAATCCAGTGCCAGAATTGTGACTATGAACAATAACATGATCCCAAAGATTAGCCCTGATATTAATCTAACAATTATTTTCCCCTGAAATTTCCCATCCTTCAAGTCAGAAGGAAAAGTAAACAAACAAACAAACAAACAGACAAACAAACAAACAATCAGACGGACAAACTGACAGAGATTTGAGAAGTTCTATACAACATGGGAGATAATTCTCAAGATTTATGTTCTTTGATTATATGACAGATAGACAGACAGACAAACAAACAACAAAAAATAACCAACCAAACAAACAAAAAACAAAAACAAAAAACGAACGAACGAACCAACCAACCAACCAACCAACCAAACAACCAACCAACCAACCAACCAACGAACGAACCAACCAAACGACCAACCAACCAACCAACCAACCAAACGACCAACCAACCAGCCAACCTACCAACCAACCAACCAATCAACCAACCGACCGACCGACCGACCGACCGACCGACCAACCAACCAACCAACCAACCAACCAACCAGCCAGCCAACGAACGGACCAACCAACGAACCAACCAACCAACCAACCAACCAACCAATTAACCAACCAACCAACCAACCAACCAACCAACCAACCAACCAACCAACCAATTAACCAACCAACCAACCAACCAACCAACCAACCAACCAATTAACCAACCAACCAACCAACCAACCAACCAACCAACCAACCAACCAACCAACCAACCAATTAACCAACCAACCAACCAACCAACCAACCAACCAACCAACCCAACCAATTAACCAACCAACCAACCAACCAACCAACCAACCAATTAACCAACCAACCAACCAATTAACCAACCAACCAACCAACCAACCAACCAACCAACCAATTAACCAACCAACCAACCAACCAACCAACCAACCAACCAACCAACCAACCAACCAACCAACCAACCAACCAAACTCATCATAATTTGTTACGTCCAGTATTTGTTATTATTGCTGTCTGCGGCGCTTAACAATTTGTTGCCACTAACATGTTGGAGACCGTAGTCACTGTAGAAAGTAACCAGTGTGTTATTTATGATGTGTGTGGTCGACATTTAAGACCTAACCCCCTGCTGGCCCATCTTGCTGCGCAGCACTGTACGCACCCTGACGTCACAGCGGGCGTTAAATGAACTTCGCCAGCATCGCCGGCCGCTGTAGTCCTTGGTACGGGGAGCCATTCGATTTGGAAGGGATAAATCTGAGAATATTGGGGGAAATTTGTCCAGAGAATCCGACAATAGCCTCGGTATCTCAAAATGCAACCAAAAAAATTTTTAAGGTTTCTACGCCACCTTAATGGCCACAGAACCTGGCACAGTTTTTACACTGCGTTGATGATGATGGCGATGAGGATGATAATCATGATTCTATAGAGTTCCGTCTAGGATTGAGACTGCGTGACAGGGCTGCACTCTACGCTTACTATCATAATAATTTTACATCCTGGCGTCAACCAGGCCCGAGAGATACGGACACCTGCAGCGTTGGTCAGAAGATTAGAGCAACACCCTCAACGACGCATCCGTTAAATGGATGAGACTCGACTGCGTGGTCCCAGTCTTCCCAGTGAGCCCATAGCAGCCCAACTCTGGGTAGGAGCCGGTTAGAGCCGAAAAATCCCACTATGATATATTTTTGAAGGGACTGATGGGGATTCGAACCCAAAACCTCCCAGTCGGTAGTCCGTTGCGTAAACCACTACACCACGGCGACTGGTGACTCAGTCATCAGTTACCTTGTTTACAAACCGAATGGCAAGGTGGGGAGATGACAAACCCCGGGACGTAGCCACACGACGTGCACCAACAGGGTCCAGCCCACAGCCTCCGGACCAAGAGAGGTTGGAAGATCCCTCTCTCGCCCCACTCTGGTCTTCATCTCTCTTTCAGGCTGCCCGCTCTGCCACTTAACGCATAATGATACAGCGCCGAAATTTTGAGTTGCCCACTTTTGGTGGTAAAGATCTGCCATAGTCAACAGCGCATCACCTTCTTATTAACTCATTGCTTACCGTCGGATAGCTATCGTACGTCTGCACATTAACCCATTACTAGTCATTCCGACTCTCTGATTTGTCGTGTTAGAGGTGAAGCCTTGAAAAGAAAGAAAAGAGAAATATAAAAGAAAGAAAGAAAGAAAGAAAGAAAGAAAGAAAGAAAGAGGAAAGAAAAGTACATAGGAAAGCGAAAAATAAAGCAGAAATTGTATCACTTTGTTTGAATACGAGAAGAAACAAAAACAAAATTAATATGTTTTAAAGTCATCGAAACCATGTTGCATATATAAATGTGTGTGTGCTGTGTGTGTGTGTGTGTGTGTGTATGTGTGTGTGTGTGTGTGTGTGTGTGTGTGTGTGTGTGTGTGTGTGTGTGTGTGTACGTGCGTGTGTATATATTGTGTATGTGTGTGTGTTCGTTCATTCGTTATTTCTTTTAACGTCTATTCACATAAATGAATACATAGACAAGATAAGATAAAGAGGTGTCTATGGGGTGGAAGAATCTACGAAATCATAAAGACAGTTTATCATATTAATTAAACTCAAACAATTTAACGGACAAGAGAAAAGGAATCAGAACATTAGAACGATCAGGCTTCAACAGATTGCTCAGGGCTTACGTTTTGTGTGTGTGTGTGTGTGTGTGTGTGTGTGTGTGTGTGTGTGTGTGTGTATGTGTGTGTGTGTGTGTGTGTGTGTGTGTGTGTGTGGTGTGTGTGTGTGTGTGTGTGTGTGTGTGTGTGTGTGATTTTTCTTCTTCTTCTTCTTCTTCTTCTTCTTCCTCCTCCTCCTCCTCCTCCTCGTCTTCTTCTTCTTCTTCCTCCTCCTCCTTCTCGTCTGAGATATGCGAAAGCAATTTTAGGTAATTTAGGCCCGTTTTATATACGTTTTAGTGTTCTTAGTTATGTTTAAATTTGCATTCAGGTATATATATTTTTAAATCCCTAATGTGATAGATTGGACGGAGGGGTCAACGCCAGGGGCATTTCCTTAGAGTACGTGCGCGAATGCATTGATACGTGTTCTTAATTTTCTTTTCTTTTCTTTTCTTTGCCGTGTTGAAGTAGCACGTTTTGAAATGGGTTATAGCCCTGATGTACCTCTACGCAGTCGACTGGGCTTTAAGCAAAATAAATAAATGAATAAACAAATAAATACATAAATAAATAGATAAATAAATAAATAAATAAATAAATAAATAAATAAATCCCCGTAACAGGTAATCTTTCTGTCATCTCCCTTTCCTCTTTTCCATTCACCTGTGTTTACAAGAAAAACTCTTTACGAAGTCCGTCAGTATTGTTCAATGTGCTCCGACACCTAGATAATGTGATTGTGGACATTGGGATGGACACTCCATTAGCTGACAACAATTAAAAACCATGCTCACCGTTAACCTTGCACGTCTAAAAAATGCAATCAAAGAAAAACATACTCAGACGTAAAATTATATCATGTAAAATTTATTGATCTCTTCTAAAAATTGTAAAAAAAAAAATGCATTAGGAGGGACGTCTCGGATGAGGTTTTAGAAGGAGGACAACGCAAGGGGAAAAAAAGAGAGAGATAGACACAGAGAGTGAGGGGGGACAGAAAGAGAGAGAGAGAGAGAGAGAGAGAGAGAGAGGAAAAACTGAGAGAAAAAGACATCGAAAACGCTTTAAAGGAGATCTTTGATAAGAGAAGAGAGAGAGTGAGTGAGAGAGAGACAGAGAGAGACAGAGAGAGACAGAGAGAGAAAGAGAGAGACAGAGAGACAGAGAGAGAGAGAGAAAGAGAGAGAGAGTCACACAAGAGAGAGAGAGAGAGAGAGACGGAGAGAGAGATTGAAAGAAAAAGACATGCAAAACGCTTTAAACGAGACCTTTGACAAGGAAGAGAAAAAGAGAGAGAGAGAGACAGAGAGAGAGACAGAGACAGAGACATAGAGACAGAGACAGAGACATAGAGAAGAGAGAACAGAGACAGAGAGACAGAGAGACAGAGACACACAGACGGACAGACACACACACAGACACACAGACAGACAGACAGATAGAGGCAGAGAGAAACTGAAAGAAAAAGACAGCCTTGAAACGAACCCAGGTGGAAAGCTTGAACCATCATGTGAAGCCGAAACCCTTCAAAGAGATAATTATATTTAACAAGCGACCACGTCCAATGGCTTCACCACAGTCTACAACGCTGAAGTACAGAGCGAACACAGACACCAAAACGGGCCAGGCAAACGGGGCCAGGTGCTATAGCTACCATTTGCCCGTAGCATAGCACGTGCAAGCATTACGTCATCACGTAACCCGTGCCGTGGTCGGCTCAAAGAGACAGGTGCACGCGGAAGATGCTGGGCATCTTGTCCGGGTCCCAAGGGACAGTGTCTGCTGTTTGCCATCAAGGCTATCGTAGACATTGTGGTCAGGCTTGACCAGAGAGGTCTGGGCTAATAGCCTCCTAACTGGTTTTGAGTGCTCTGTTACTAAGACCCTACTGTCTGCTGTCTGCTGTCGTCGTCGTCGTTGCCCCTCGCGTGATGTAGGTCTTAGTGTACTGTAGATGTTGTAGTCTGAACCGATGTCACTGACTTATAGTATATTGACTGCAAGATGTTAAAAAAGAATTTCCCAGTGTACAGATAGACAGACAGGCAGACAGACGGACATACTCGCACATACATACATACGTACATACATACATACATACATACATACATACATACATGCACACA
>JAPXFY010000015.1:50999293-51001793 GCA_030674185.1 Monoplex corrugatus | reverse complement strand
GAAATATCCACAATGATTTTGACAGGAACCATTGTGTTCGACCCCACGACTTTTCCAATCTTCGGTCCGTTGCAGTTTCCACTGAACCACAGTGACCTGGCATCACTGGCAGTTTTGGGTGGAGCACATATGGAATTGTTCGTGTGCGGTAACTTCCCCTTGAACACATTATGATTCATATTTATGTGCTTAAATCATCATCATCATCATCATCATGCGCCCTGCCGCATGGCGTTGGCAATCATGGCCCTCCATATGTACCTATCCCTTGTCGCTGTTAGTACATCTACCACCCTCCCTGTCCTCAGCCACCCTGCAAGTCCGTCCAATATTTTCTCCCTGAGTCTTCTTGGTGCTCTCTTTCCCTCCAGCTTTCCTGTTGTGACTAGGTGCTCTAATTTCTCTTGCCTCATAAAACGTCCTATACATGAATGTTACTTGTCTTTTCCTAATCATAAATGGAACACATTAACCTGAAGCTGAACTGTCAGATCGTAATGTATATGCATGTACTGATCCATTTGCCTCACTGAACACTCTTTCTTCTTGTATTTACTTTATTTTAAATGGTCATCTTTCGTCATTTTCTGTCCTTTTAAAGAAATAATTTGTTTGATTTTCATGGCTTATAAACAAAGTAGTAATATTGTTCACAATGAAGCTCATACTTTGCTTATAAACAAGTAGTAATATTGTTCACAATGAAGCTCATACTTTGCTTATAAACAAGTAGTAATATTGTTCACAATGAAGCTCATACTTTGCTTATAAACAAGTAGTAATATTGTTCACAATGAAGCTCATACTTTGCTTATAAACAAGTAGTAATATTGTTCACAATGAAGCTCATACTTTGCTTATAAACAAGTAGTAATATTGTTCACAATGAAGCTCATACTTTGCTTATAAACAAGTAGTAATATTGTTCACAATGAAGCTCATACTTTGCTTATAAACAAGTAGTAATATTGTTCACAATGAAGCTCTTACTTTGCTTATAAACAAGTAGTAATATTGTTCACAATGAAGCTCATACTTTGCTTATAAACAAGTAGTAATATTGTTCACAATGAAGCTCATACTTTGCTTATAAACAAGTAGTAATATTGTTCACAATGAAGCTCTTACTTTGCTTATAAACAAGTAGTAATATTGTTCACAATGAAGCTCATACTTTGCTTATAAACAAGTAGTAATATTGTTCACAATGAAGCTCATACTTTCTTGTGACGGACTTGTTTAGAGGGGAAAACTGCTCCACACCCATGCAGTCACTGTTTCGTCTACTTCATCGTCCTTTGGTATTCCTTCTCTGTATATAAGCTAATTAGTGTGTTCAGGTGCCTTATGCTGTGTGGTGGATTTGTAGAAAAACGTGCAGTGTGTTTATCTGTTGCTTTGATATTTTGTCGTCATTATCTTACAGTACTTGAACTGAATTACTCCTTGTCTTCCCCCACCCCCGCCATGTGGCTTGATGTGACGTGACGTGACGTGATGCGATGTGACGTGATGTGATGTGATGTGACGTGACGTGACGTGAGTGACATGATGTGATGTGATGTTTTGTGATGTGACATGACGTAATGTCATGTGACGTGATATGATATGCTGTGACTTGATGTGATGTGACGTGCTGTATTGTGCTGTGCTGTACTGTGTAGTGCTGTGCTGTGATGTGCTGTACTGTGATGTGAAGTGATATGATGCCATATCATATGACGTGATGTGATGTTTTGTGATGTGACATGACGTAATGTCATGTGACGTGATATGATATGATGTGACTTGATGTGATGTGACGTGCTGTATTGTGCTGTGCTGTACTGTGCAGTGCTGTGCTGTGATGTGCTGTACTGTGATGTGAAGTGATATGATGCCATTGATGTGATGTGATGTTTTGTGATGTGACATGATGTAATGTCATGTGACGTGATGTGATATGATGTGATGTGATGTGATGTGATGTGCTGTGATGTGCTGTGCTGTGCTGTGCTGTGATATGATGTGATGTGATGTGATGTGATATGATGTGATGTGACGAGCTGTGCTGTGATGTGATATGATGTGACGTGATGTGCTGTGCTGTGCTGTGATGTGATATGACTTGATGTGATATGATGTAATGTGATATGATGTGATGTGACGTGCTGTGCTGTGATATGATGTGATGTGATGTGATGTGACGTGCTGTGATGTGATATGATGTGATGTGATGTGATGTGATATGACGTGCTGTGATGTGCTGTGATATGACGTGATGTGATATGATGTAATATCATGTGACGTGATGTGATATGACGTGATGTGCTGTCATGTGATGTGATGTGACGTGACGTGATATGACGTGATGTGATGTGATGTGATGGGATGGGATGGGATGGGATGGGATATGATGGGATGTGATGTGATGTGATGGGATGGGATGGGATATGATGGGATGGGATATGATGTGATGTGATGTGATGTGATGTGATGTGATGGGATGGGATATGATGGG
>JAPXFY010000015.1:50991793-50996793 GCA_030674185.1 Monoplex corrugatus | reverse complement strand
TCTGTTTATATCACTCTCTTTCTCTCTCTCTCTCTCTCTCCCTCTATCTGTCTGTCTGTCTCTCTCGTCTGTCTCTCTCTCGTCTGTCTTCTCCCCTCTCTTTTTCTCTGTCTCTCTGTATCTGTCTGTCTATCTGTCTCTGTCGTTCTCTCTCTCTGTCTCCGTCGGTCTCTCTGTCTCTGTCTCTGTCTGTCTATCTATCTATCTGTCTGTCTCTCTCTCTCTGTCTGTCTGTCTGTCCCCTTCCATTCCACTTTCTCTCGGTCTCCCCTCTTCTCCCATGCGTTCTCTTTCTCCCTAGTTTCTGTCGGTACATGACGGCTGCATACAGTTGTGGGGTGGGAAGTATGCACGTCACACACCCGATGAGAAGTTTGGCAAACAGCGCGCGAGTCACAGTGTGGAGATGTGTGGATACCACACTGAACAGGTCCGCTAATACTATTACGAGAAAGAACCATACCAAGCTAGCTGGCTCTGACAGAACTTAATTGTAGGGGTGATCCTCTATTTCTGGACAGAGATCTCAGAGGCCTGGAACTCTTTGCTGCTGGGTTTTACTTTGTCTCCTTGAAGAGCCTTTCTCACAAAGGTGTGTGTGAAGGGGAGGGGTGCAAAGGAAGCAGAAAGCTGGTAGATAGGGTACAGGAGTCAAAGGGTTTGAGTTTTTACAGTTGGTGGATAGGGTGCAGCAGTCAAAGAGTTTGAGTTTTTGCAATTGGTGGATAGGGTACGGGAGTCAAAGGGTGTGTGTGTGTGTGTGTGTGTGTGTGTGTGTGTGTGTGTGTGTGTGTGTGTGTGTGTGTGTGTGTGTGTGTGTGTGGGTGTGTGTGTCGGTGTGTGTGTCGGTGTGTGTGTCGGTGTGTGTGCGTTTGTTCGGACTTAAGATTTTTTTTAATGTTTAGAACAACAGTGAGTTTGGACATTGCCAATCAGTATCATGTCGTTTGCTAACACTGGACCGCCGCCATACGTCTGTATATGGGATACAATATGGACATTACAATTGTAGAATTTATAATTCTGTGCCTTGATCAGCTATTTATTTCATTCTGTTCAGCATAACTTTTTGTGTCTACTGAGCGTTTGCTGGGATTTTCAATTCAATTCAATCATATTGAATATAAACCCCCCCCCCCCCCCAAAAAAAGAAGTTATTTCTGAAAAAGATTTTTTTCAGTCTACATCATAGCCAGAAGATAGCTGAAAGCACACAGGTATGAAATCACAGGGAAGTCTGCAGTTTGGGGTCTAGAGTTTGCTCAAGAGGGATTAATCGCACTCATCATCATCATCGTCGTCATCGTCATCATCGTCGTCATCGTCATCATCGTCGTCATCGTCATCATCGTCGTCATCGTCATCATCGTCGTCATCGTCGTCGTCGTCATCGTCGTCATCATCATCATCATCATCATCATCATCATCATCATCATCGTGTGCCCTGCCGCATAGTGTTGGTGATCATGGCCCTCTGTACGAACCTATCCTTTGTCGCTGCAAGTACATCCCCCACCCTCTCTGTCTTCATCCACACCGTAAGTCCGTCCACTGTTTTCTCCCTGGGTCTAGCCGTTTCCTAATCTTTTTCGTTAATGCTCTTTTTGTGTTTGCCTCTTTCAAGACTGTCTCGTTTCTTTTCTACGCTGTTCATGGAGCTCTTAACATTCTTCTTAAAAACCACGCTATAGGGATTATAATTGTGGAACTTATAATTTTGTGTCTTGATCTTTATGTCTTCATTCTATCCAACATGATTTTGAGTACCTACTGAGGCGTCTGCTGAGTTTTTCAATTGAATTCAATCATACTGAATTTTTAAAAAAAGTTATCATTTCTAAAAGATTTGTCAGTCTAGATCATAACCAGAACATAGCCGAAAGCGCACAGGTATGAAATCATTGTTTCAGTTTCAGTTTCAGTTTCTCAAGATGCGTCTCCGCGGTCGGAATGAATTCCATTATGCACTAACGTCACAGGTGCCATGTGATGGAGAAGATCCAGAATGGTCATTCGGCATAAGCCTTAAGCCTGCACATAAACCCATGAGCTGGCCAGGTCCTGAGGTCCTACCTACATAGTTCCATAACCCTGGGGTCGTAGGGGAGTGAGGTGACAGAGACCTCAAATCATAGTTAAGTCTGGAGTTTGGGGTCCTGAGTTTGCTTTAGACGGATTAATATCACTCAGACAGATAAATGGAATCATCCAAGAAATAATCATCCTCTCCTTGGGCGGCTATGCGGGCTGGTTGGTTCTCTCGATACAGCCGTGGACTCAGGATCTGATGTCTTGAGTTCAATCCCAGCCCAGCCTGCAACATTAAACTCTGGCCTGTTTGCTGTCCATCTTTTTAATGTTTCCATCATTCTGGGGGTGTCAGCTTAGTTCATGTTTCGAAGGTCTCCCCCTCCCCCCCCCCCTCCCCCTGTCTGCTTCTCATTTCAAAACATTTGCCAGCGCGTAGAGCTTTGTGTAGGCTCGGGGAGTCTGCTATGCAATTCATGGCAGATTTTGGTTGGAGCGCATATGGCATATTCCGAGTGCGATGAATCTCTCTTGAACAAACTCCAAACTCCTTGGGCGGCCTAAACTGCGGCGATCGTTATGAGGTTTTTGTTTGTTTGTTTGTTTTCTCTCTGTCTCTCTCTCTCTCTTTCTCTCTCTTTCTCTCTCTCTTTCTCTCTCTCCCTCCCTCTCTCTCTCTCTCTCTCGCTCTCTTTCTCTCTCTCTCCCTCCCTCTCTCTCTCGCTCTCTTTCTCTCTCTCTCTCTCTCTCTCTCTCTCTCTCTCTCTCTCTCTCTCTCTCTCTCACAGAATCTTGTGTTTCTTGATCTGTGTTTGTTCTAACGTATGTTCGTGTTTGTGCTCACACAATCTTGTGTGTGGGGTGCAACGGGAGTGCAGTTTCTGTCGGGCTGAAGAAACTGATTTCGTCACACGAAACGCCAAGAGAACAAATCCCTGGGTGTTAGTGACAATATTACCTTATCGCGCAAGGCATCTGTAGCAGACGCAGACCAAAAAATCCCATGTAAACGAAGCAATCCTCAAAAGGTTAATTATCGAAACGGGTGCGGAGCCAAACGTATCATGTTCAAGCCGACTGTAAAGCCACGTGAGAACATAGCTCGATTAGATTCGAGCCTTATGAGAACATGACGATATAACATTTTAGCTACGTGAGAACATAACGTTATCAGATTCGAGCTGAGTGAGAACTCAGCCTGATCGGATTCGAGCCTTGTGAGAAGAAAGCGTTATCAGATTTGAGCTTTGTGAGAATATAGCTATGTCAGATTCAGGGCATGTGAGAGTATATCGTTATCAGAATCGAACCACGTGAGAACAAAGCGTCATCAGGTTCGAGCCATTTGAGAACAAAGCGGATCAGATTCGAACCATGCGAAACATAGCATCACCCGATTCAAGGCAAATGAGAACAGGACATTATCAGATTTGAGCAACGTAAGAACATAGCAATAATAGATTCGAGCCATACGAGAACATAGCCTTTTCAGATTCGAGCCGTGTCAGAACAGAGCGTTTTTAAATTGTGGAGGATAAAGCTAGATGAAGATTTGATGGCCAGCAAAGGAAAACAGGGTGGCTGCGGCCTTGTAGCAGGTGACATGTGTTTGTTAGTGTTGCAAACAGGTTGTAAGTGACCTTCCTGCAGATCATGTTTCTACTGAGTGCTGTCTGATTCACTGTGGTGAAGTGATGGAATGTCTGTTGGTTAACACTCTCATCTAGTATGGAAGATGTCCTAGGTTTGATTCCCTGTCAAATAGGATGTGTTGTGTTTTCCTTTCATCCCCTTTCACTAGACCTTGGTGGTGGGCATGCATGCTGAGCACTTACCTGTTCCATAAGTCATGGGACACTGACATGATTAACAAGATCTTTAACGTGCATACTTGATGTTCTTCGTATGTATCCACGGGAAAGGGGTATAGGCACTGTTGACAGGTCTGCACATATGTTGAGCTCGGAGATAGGAAAAATGTCCACCTGTGACTCTCTGGTTGGGGTGTGCCCAGGTAGGATTGAACCCTAGCCCCTCCAATTGGAAGTCTGATGTCTTACCCACTTGACGACTTCTGCGCCTGTCGTTTCAGTTCCACGAGGACTGATCGCAATTTTACCAATTTTTTTTTTTTTTTTTTTAACACTTGAGAGGAATACGTAAGACGGCAAGTCAGCGATTTTTCTCTTCAGTGATTACATTCATTCATGTTTCCCATAGGCTAGACAGGACTTCAGGATCTGGCCAGTTTATGTGCAGACTTAAAGGCTTGTGCCATGATCACCATACACATGCATTTGTGACGTTAGTGCATATGGAATTCGTTCCGAACGCGGAGACGTCATCTTGAGAAACTGAAATTGAAACTGAAACATCTGTTTCAGAAATCACAATCAGGCGATAAAAGTAGTTGGTTCCCTTCATTAGTGACACACTAACTAAATCCCGCGGGTTATGCAAGCAGTTCTATAGCAGCAGGCAGCCATGGCAGTGAGATTGGTCACGTCAGGAGCAGATTATGATCTTGGTAGGGGTGGGGGTGGGGGTGTTCTAAGAGATCAAATGGTGTCTTGGTGTCATGTTTCCTCTGAGAACATGCTTCGTCCACGAGGTCGGCGCCCATCCCCTCTCCCTCGCTTCAAATTCATATTCATACTCATTTTTTTTAATCAAGACTTCAGAAAGGCAAGAAGGCTAATTGGTCATCAAGGGGTGGGGCCTGGGAAATCAACCTATCTCTCATATGTTTTTTAACAAGGCAGCCGGGCAATTCCTTGCTCTTCACGATTTCCAACTGCAGTAGGATTTTTGCGTGCACAGCCAGAAGGCACATGGGTCCGACTCGTTTTTCGTCCCCTTCCAAAGAACTAGACGTTCAGTTCGATTTTCCAGTCAAACCATTCTGCCACTCTTCTCCCTATGTTTCGTCCATAGGATTAAAATACACGCTGTTTGATACACTCTACTGATGA
>JAPXFY010000015.1:50959293-50969293 GCA_030674185.1 Monoplex corrugatus | reverse complement strand
AAAAATGCACTTAATACATGTACATAATTACCGATCCTAAGAGAAAGTGTGTAAGACTTTATCGAAAACATACAGGTGAATGGACCAGCAAGGCAGAAAATGACACGGGAAAAAATGACAGAAAGGAAGCAAAGGAGGATGAAAGAAACAAAGAGAGTGACTAACAGAAAAGAGGAAAATTCTAGCACAGTTTTTTTTCCAGAAGGTGGGGATACTATTTATACTGAAAGAGCCCCCGGCATCCCCAGGGGAGGGGGGGGGAGGGGTATCAGTTCACACCTGGGAGAGACTGGTGACAACACAGCAAGCACGAAGCTCTTCTCAACGCATATTCGCACCCTCCCATTACTGTCACCCAAACCAAGAGCAAATCTACACTTAATCTACCAAATACTAATACGCTCCACCTCCCACCCCCACACCCATATCTATACGTCAGTTACCCACCACCATCTGCATCCCCTCTCTTTCCCTCATCCATCCCCAACACCATCCACCCCATCCCACCCCACAACACCCCAATTGTCTGCTCTCTCTTGCTCCACGATGTTTAACATCGTGAAAATGATGAGTTTTGGGCAAAACGCGCTTTTGAACAAGCTATAAACTTGCTTGCAATGAGCCGGCCGTTCGCTTCGCTTAGCTTTAGCTTAGTTTAGTCAAGGCAAATTTTTACGTTTGTTTGCCATCAAAAAACAAATGTGTATCAGTTGTTTTGCCCCAACAAAGCCGTGTGTTGCCCAAACACAATGTTATCGTTAGTTATGATGTTTACAAACTAACGTGCGTGGAATTCTATACAAGTGGCGGGTGTCTCTCCGTCTGTCTGACTGCCTGTCTGTCTGTCTCGCAGCTTTCCAGTCAGTCCGCCGCTCGCCATGCTTGTGTGTAAGGGGGGAGAAAAATCATACCACAGGCACAGGACCGTTGGGAGTTTGAATAGGTGTGTGTGTGTGTGTGTGTGTGTGTGTGTGTGTGTGTGTGTTGTGAGTGCGTGTGTATGTGTGTGTGTGTGTTTGTGTGTGTGTATATGTGTGTGTGTTGTGTGTGTGTGTGTGTATGCTCTGTGTGTGTGTGTGTTTCTGATTGTGTGTGTGCGCGTATGTGCGTGTGTGTGTGTGTGTGCACGTGTGTGTGAGTCTGTATATGTGTGTATAAGTGTGTGTGTGTGTGTGTGTGTGTGTGTGTGTTGTGTGTGTGTGTGTGTGTGTGTGTGTGAGTGTGTGTGAAGGAGGGGTGAGTGTGTCTTCCATTTTTCTGAATGATTTTATCAATGATTTTATTGAACTGTTCATGTTTGTTTATTCCCTCCTTCCTTCCTTCATTCACTCATACATCCATGCATTCATTCATTCATTTTATCTATCTATCTATCTATCTATCTATCTATCTATCTATCTATCTATCTATCTATCTATCATTCTATCTATCTATCTATCATTCTATCTATCTATCTATCATTCTATCTATCTATCTATCTATCATTCTATCTATCTATCTATCATTCTATCTATCTATCATTCTATCTATCTATCTATCTATCATTCTATCTATCTATCTATCTATCATTCTATCTATCTATCTATCATTCTATCTATCTATCTATCATTCTATCTATCTATCTATCTATCCATCTATCGATCTATCTGTCTATCTCTCTGTCTGCCTCCCTGTCTGTCTGTCTGTCTATCTATCTATCTATCTATCTATCTATCTACCTACCTACCTGCCTACCTATTAATATCATACATTTACCAACATACCTTTCTGGTGGAAGAATGAAACAACACCCCCACCACCACCACCACCACCACCACCACCACCACCCGGGTACCTATGGCACCCGATAATGTGTGTTAACTTAAGGTTGCGGGGCACACGTAGGCTACACAAGGCTTTGGCGCTTTGTCAAGCCGACGTCCAGTTCGTTCGTTCATTCGAGAGACTCCCACCTCCACTCCACTACAACCACGGGGAAGAGTGCATGTCAGGAACAGCAACTCCGTCAGCTCAGCAAGGCGCAACGGTTTGTTTACAAACAAGGGTTCTTGGATGAGGAAATCTCGCCAGGCGGCTAATGGAAGGGCGGTAAGCGAGAGTGAATGGGAGAAATCTCTTTATGGTGACAGTCGAAAGACATAACGGGTTCGCCCCTGCCTTGGCGAAATTCATTCTCCTGCAGCATCATGCTGTGACGTCAGTTGGTCTGGGGTGGGGTGGGGTAGGGTGGTGAGGGGGGTGGGGGGATGGGGAGGGGAGGGGGGAGAGGGGAGGGGGTACTGACATCATCTGAACGCGCGCGGTCCACCCACCCCCAGCAATGAAGATGCATATTCTTGATGAAAAGGCCATCATTCTCTCCTCGTTCTTATTCGTTGGTTTCTTTTTTCTTTTTTTTTTTTTTTTTTAGTCTCTCCTTCCCTGCCACCCCCCCCCTCCCCCTCTTCTCTCTCTCTCTCTCTGTCTCTCTGTGTCTCTGTCTCTCTCTCTGTTTTTTTTTCTGATTTTTTTCTTTTCTTTTCTGTTTTCCTTCTTCTTTGTTTTCTTGGATTCCCCAGAAAGTTCACACTTTAACATCTATGAAAAGAAAACTCTGTTTCCGTCTGTCTGTCTGTCTGTTTGTCTGCCTCTCTCTCTCTCTGTTCTGTTTTGTCTCTGTCTGTCTGTCTGTTTGTCTGTCTGTCTGTCTGTCAGTCTGTCTGTCTGTCTGTCTGCCTCTCTCTCTCTTTCTGTGTGTGTGTTGTGTGTGTGTGTGTGTGTGTGTGTGTGTGTGTGTGTGTGTGTGTGTGTGTGTTTTGTCCGCTGGTGTGAGCGTGCGCACGTGTGTGTTTATTTTGTATAAACACGCCTTCCTTTTAAATTTGCTTGTATTCTAAAAACAACAACAACAAAAAGCAAACAAACAAACAAACAAACGCATGCATACAGTTTACAAGAACAACTACAGTAACAACAACAACAACATCAGTAACAATGATACTATTAATAATAACAATAATGGTAATAATAATAACAATAATACAAGTAATAATAACGACGATTCCTACTACTGCTATTACCACTAATGATGATGATGATATTGACTACGACGACGACGATAACAACAACAGCGATAATAATAACAATGATGATAATGATGATAACAGTTATGATACTGCTACTACTACTACTACTACTACTAATAATAATGATAGTAATAATAATAATAATAACAACAATAAAACAATAACAACAATAATAATAATAGTGATGATAATGATATACAATAATAATAATAATAATAGTAATGATAATAATAATGATAACAATGATAATATTAAGAAAAGTAATAATAATAGTAGTGATGATGATGATAGTGATTAGTGATAGTAAATATAGAAATGGTAATAACAAAAGCAATAAAAAGAACAACAAGAAGAAAAACAATAAAAATGACAACAACGAAACATTATGAAGAACTGATAACAACAATAACAAAATAATAATATAGACAGCAAAAACACCCAAAACACCAATACTTCCCGGCTGCTTCGTCAACAGTGTAAGAAAAGAAGCAGCAGGGACGTTTTGGTCTTTTCCCCCTAATTTTTGTATTTATTATTTGTTCTTTAGGGATCTTTCGTTTCGCTTGACAAAGGCCAGTTGGCTGAAAATTTACACCTGTCTTGTCTGCCTGTATTAAATACGTGTTCTGATTCTATTTTCCTGTTATTCTTGTCCCAGATCACTGTCAGGTTATATTTTGAAATAATGACTAAATAATGCACTTTGAAATAAATGATTAAATACACATTTTGAAATAAATGACTAAATATCCACTTTGAAAATAAATTACTAAATATCCACTTTGAAATTAATTGCTAAATATACACTTTCAAATAACTGACTAAACATCCACTTTGAAATAAATGGTTAAACATACACTTTGAAATAAATGACTAAACATACACTTTGAAATAAATGACTAAACATACACTTTGAAATAAATGGCTAAACATACACTTTGAAATGAATGACTAAATATGCGCTTTGAAATAAATGACTAAACATCCTCTTGGAAATAAATGATTGAATACACGCTTTGAAATAGATGACTAAATAGACACTTTGAAATAAATGACTAAACATCCACTTTGAAACAAATGACTAAACATCCACTTTGAAATAAATGACTAAACATCCACTTTGAAATAAATGACTAAATATTCACTTTGAAATAAATGACTAATATCAACTTCGAAATGAAATAAATGACTAAACATCCACTTTGAAATAAATGACTAAATATTCACTTTGAAATAAATGACTAATATCAACTTCGAAATAAATGACTAAATATTCACTTTGAAATAAATGGCTAAACATCCACTTTGAAATAAATGACTAAATATTCACTTTGAAATAAATGACTAAATATTCACTTTGAAATAAATGACTAAACATCCACTTTGAAATAAATGACTAAACATCCACTTTGAAATAAATGACTAAACATCCACTTTGAAATAAATGACTAAATATTCACTTTGAAATAAATGACTCAATATACGATTTGAAACAAATGACTAAACATCCACTTTGAAATAAATGACTAAACATACACTTTGAAATAAATGACTAAATATTCACTTTGAAATAAATGACTAAATATTCACTTTGAAATAAATGACTAAATATTCACTTTGAAATAAATGACTAAATATTCACTTTGAAATAAATGACTCAATATACGATTTGAAACAAATGACTAAACATCCACTTTGAAATAAATGACTAAACATACACTTTGAAATAAATGACTAAATATTCACTTTGAAATAAATGACTAAATATTCACTTTGAAATAAATGACTCAATATACGATTTGAAATAAATGACTCAATATACGATTTGAAACAAATGACTAAACATCCACTTTGAAATAAATGACTAAATATACATTTTGAAATAAATGACTCAATATACGATTTGAAATAAATGACTAAACATCCACTTTGAAATAAATGACTAAATATATATTTTGAAATAAATGACTCAATATACGATTTGAAATAAATGACTAAACATCCACTTTGAAATAAATGACTAAACGTCCACTTTGAAATAAATGACTAAACATCCACTTTGAAATAAATGACTAAATATACATTTTGAAATAAATGACTAAATATACGATTTGAAATAAATGACTAAATATACATTTTGAAATAAATGACTCAATATACGATTTGAAACAAATGACTAAACATCCACTTTGAAATAAATGACTCAATATACGCTTTGAAATAAATCACTAAATATACACTTTGAAATAAATGACTAAATATACGATTTGAAATAAATGACTAAATATACGATTTGAAACAAATGACTAAATATCCACTTTGAAATAAATGACTAAACATCCACTTTGAAATAAATGACTAAATATCCACTTTGAACAAAATGACTAAATATCCACTTTGAACAAAATGACTAAACATCCACTTTAAAATAAATGGCTAAACATACACTTTGAAATAAATGACTAAACATACACTTGGAAATAAATGGCTAAACATACACTTTGAAATCAATGACTAAATATCCACTTTGAAATCAATGACTAATATCCACTTTGAAATAAATGATTAAATATCCACTTTGAAATAAATGACTAAATATCCACTTTGAAATAAATGACTAAATATCCACTTTGAAATAAATGACAAATATCCGCCAGGGGACGTATAGCGATACGCTCCAGTTACAGCGAGTGAGTTTTGTGGTTTGTTGTTTGTTCAAGAGGGATTCATCGTGCTCAGGCCATTCCATATGCGCTCCACACAAATATGGCGGCAGATGTATTGAGGATTCTTTGAGCCTGAATAACACACACAGCGCTGGGAGAAATGTCATGAGATTCTGGGTAGGAGGTATGGTGATGGAACCTTTGAAACATTTATCTGACACTACCAGAATGATCGATAAAGTCTTACGTACTATCTCTTAGGATTGATAATTGGGTGCATGTATTAATTTGCATTTTTGGTTCTAGGAAAATAAGATACGTGGACGCAATTTTAAAAAATTGGCACGTTATTACGTTTATGATTTAGTGTCCTTATCTATATTCAACGTGTGGTAAATTGAATGGAGTGGTCAGCGCCAGGGGCATCTCTTTGGATTATGTGCGTGATATTAATTTTCTTTTCCTTTTTCTCCTGTTAAAGCGTTGTGTGTGTATTGAAATGATTATAGCCCTGATATGGCTCCACACAGTCGGCTGGGCTTTAAACAAAAATGGCAATAACAATAACTAATATCCTTCACAATGTAAAGATGTTTAAAGAAAACAAACAAACAAACAAACAAACAAACAAAAAACAAACAACAACAACGACAACAACAACAACAACAACAGTAACAACAAAACCAACACCAACCACCAACAAAAACAAACCGAACGAATGAAGCATTAAGATGGGGAACAAATAACAGACAAAACGTAAAAAATAATTTCTATGTTGGCAGGTTGGGCCTGCACTCACAAAACTGTGGCCCGCTTACAGGTCCAACCCACTGTTCTTGCATTATCAGCTTCGCGCTTTAACCAAAGATTATCTTCCTAGCCAAGATAGCCTTCAAATTGTTGTTTAATTTAACCCTTTGACTCCCGCACTCTATCCACAAGCTGCAAATACTCAGTCCTTGACTCCCGCACTCTATCCACAAACTGCAAAAACTCAGTCCTTTGACTCCCTCACCCTATCCACCAACTTCCTCCAAGAAACTGGTGGATAAGATGAGGAAGTCAAAGAGTTGAATTGTTGCTTTGCTAGCATGGTTGGCAATGCAGGATGCTGGTGGACTGGGCGCGGGAGTCAAAGGGTTAAATTGTTGCTTTGTTAGCATGGTTGGCAATGCAGGATGCTGGTGGACAGGGTGCGGGAGTCAAAGGGTTAAAGCCCAGCTGACTACGTAGAGCCCTACTAGGGCTATAACCCTTTCAAAATATCAACATTTTTTTTCAAAAGGCCAAAAAAAAATAAATAAAATAAAAAAAAAAAAGGAAAAGAAAATTAAGTACACATATCAACATATTCGCGCACATTATCTAAGGAGATGCCCCTGGCGCTGACCACTCCGTCTAATTTATCACA
The DNA here is from genome assembly GCA_030674185.1 of Monoplex corrugatus. Classification (NCBI taxonomy): domain Eukaryota; kingdom Metazoa; phylum Mollusca; class Gastropoda; order Littorinimorpha; family Ranellidae; genus Monoplex; species Monoplex corrugatus. The sequence continues at coordinate 50,962,151 of JAPXFY010000015.1, read as the reverse complement.
CAAGGAATAAAAAAAAACCATACCTGAGTACAAGTTTAAACATAAGTAAGGGCACTAAAACATGTACAAAAACGGTCCTAACGTACCTAAAAACTGCTTCCGCTTATGTCATTTCCTTAGAACAAAAAATATGCTTAATTAATACATGTACCCAATTATCAATCCTAAGAGAAAGTACGTAAGACTTTTATCGAACACATACAGGTGAATGGACCAGCAAGGCAGAAAATGATAGGGAAAAAATGACAGAAAGCAAAGGAACAAGGCAGAAACACATAGAGTGACTAACAGAAAAGAGGAAATTTTTTAACACAGAATTTCCAGAAAGTGGGGATACTATTAATATTGAAAGAGCCCCCGGTATTTCCACGGGATGATGAACTTTTTGTCTCTCACCAAATGAACAAGCGAGACCATTGAGAAAGACAAGCTGGGCTATATAAGAGATCCGCGGCAGCGGAAAGCCAGGTCCGTCAAGATGATTCAGACAGACAGTCAGACATACAGACAAACAAACAGAGAGAGAGACAGCGGCAGATGCACACAGACATTAAGAGTAACACGCCTGCAGACAAATAATATTTGCAGGAAAACATTTCCCTCAGACGCGATAACAAAGCGACGTAGGAACCGATTGAGGTAAAGCTGTTAGCTTCAAAAACAAAAACGTGAAAAAAGAAAAAAAAAGTAACAACAGACAGACAAAAAACAAAACAAACAAGCAAGCAAGCAAACAAACGAACGAACAAACAAACAAACAAACAAACAGCAAACAACAAAACAAACGAACGAACAAACAAATGAACGAGCGAATGAACGAGCGAACGAACGAAAGAAAGAAAGAAAGAAACAAACAAACAAACAACCACGCCAGCAAGCAAGTAAAAAAGCAAACAAACAAACAAAAACAAAATAAAACAAAAAAGAGCAAATAAACAAACAAACAGACAAAACCAAAACAAAAATAAAAGCAAACAAACAAACAGACAAAAACAAAATAAAAAGCAAGAAAGTAACTGCAATTGACAACACATGAACTCCAAAATGGTAACCTTTCTAAACTGAAAAGAAAGACTCTAAGTCTGCTTGTCTCTCTAGAAAGACTAAGTCTCCTTGTATCTCTAGAAATACTATGTCTGCTTGTCTCTCTCGAAAGACTAGGTCTGCTTGTCTCTCTAGAAAGACTAGGTCTGCTTGGCTCTCTAGAAAGACTAGGTCTGCTTGGCTCTCTAGAAAGGCTAAATCTGCTTGTCTCTCTAGAAAGTCTAAGTCTGTCTCTCTAGAAATACTAAGTCTTTTTGTCTCTCTAGAAAGGGTAGGTCTGCTTGTCTCTCTAGAAACACTAAATCTGCTTGTCTTTCTGGAAAGATTAGGTCTGCTTGTCTCTAGAAAGTCTAAGTCTGTCTCTCTAGAAATACTAGGTCTGCTTGTCTCTCTAGAAAGATTCTAAATCTGCTTTTCTCTCTAGAAAGTCTGTCAGTTTGTCTCTCTAGAAAGACTAGGTCTGCTTGTCTGTCTAGAAAGTCTAAGCCTGCTTGTCTCTCTGGAAAGATTGTCTCTCTAGAAAGACTAAGTCTGCTTGTCTCTCTAGAAAGACTAAGCCTGTTGTCTATCGAGAAAGACTAAGTCTGCTTGTCTCTCTAGAAAGACTAAGTCTGCTTGTCTCTCTAGAAAGTCTAAGCCTGCTTGTCTCTCTAGAAAGACTAAGTCTGCTTGTCTCTCTAGAAAGACTAAGTCTGCTTGTCTCTCTAGAAAGACTAAGTCTGCTTGTCTCTCTAGAAAGACTAAGTCTGCTTGTCTCTCTAGAAAGTCTAAGCCTGCTTGTCTCTCTGGAAAGATTGTCTCTCTAGAAAGACTAAGTCTGCTTGTCTCTCTAGAAAGACTAAGTCTGTTTGTCTCTCTAGAAAGACTAAGTCTGCTTGTCTCTCTAGAAAGACTAAGTCTGCTTGTCTCTCTAGAAAGTCTAAGCCTGCTTGTCTCTCTAGAAAGTCTAAGCCTGCTTGTCTCTCTGGAAAGATTGTCTCTCTAGAAAGACTAAGTCTGCTTTTCTCTCTAGAAAGACTAATTCTGTTTGTCTCTCTAGAAAGACTAAGTCTGCTTGTCTCTCTAGAAAGTCTAAGCCTGCTTGTCTCTCTGGAAAGATTGTCTCTCTAGAAAGACTAAGTCTGCTTGTCTCTCTAGAAAAACTAAGTCTGCTTGTCTCTCTAGAAAGACTAAGTCTGCTTGTCTCTCTAGAAAAACTAAGTCTGCTCGTCTCTCTAGAAAGACTAATTCTGCTTGTCTCTCTAGAAAAACTAAGTCTGCTTGTCTCTCTAGAAAGACTAAGTCTGCTTGTCTCTCTAGAAAAACTAAGTCTGCTCGTCTCTCTAGAAAGACTAATTCTGCTTGTCTCTATTTTGGAAAGACGAAGTCTGCTTGACTCTCTAAGAAAGACTAGGTCTTTGTCTCTCTACATAGTGAAAAAAAAAATGTAACAGGCACATTGCAGTTTACTACATACAACCTCATTCGGACAGTGGACAGAAGGCAGAGCGTAGTAGTCGTGTCAGTCCATTAGTCACAACGGTGATAACTATCTAACAGACATTTCCCCACGAAATTCCATAGTAGGGTGGGCAGCCGACTATGTCTCTCTACATGCAAATGAAAACGCTGGTGTTTTTTTGTTTTTGTTTTTTAATTTTTTTTAAAAAAGTTTTCGGAAAAGAACTAGATCTAACTGTAAAAGCCCTCAAAAGACTTACTGTTACTGTTACTTCTGTTTAAAGCCCAGCCAACCGCGCAGAGCCATATCAGGGCTATAACCTGTTTCAAAACATAGATCTATACAATAGGCCTACTTCAACAGGAAAAAAAAA
>JAPXFY010000015.1:50941793-50951793 GCA_030674185.1 Monoplex corrugatus | reverse complement strand
GAGAGAGAGAGAGACGGTGACAGACAAACAGAAGAACAGAGACAGAGAGAAAAACACACACACACACACACACACAGACACACACACAGACACACACACACACACACACACACACACACACACACACACACACACACACACACACACACACACACACACACAAACACACACACAATAACATCGACATTTTACAATACATTTCGAGTAAAATCACATTTGGTGACAAGACCTACACACACACACACACACACACACACACACACACACACACACACACACACACATACACACACACACACACACACAAACACACACACACACACACACACACACACACACACACACACACACACACACACACACACACACAAAATAACATCGACATTTTACAATACATTTCGAGTAAAATCACATTTGGTGACAAGACCTAAAAGATACTAGGGAGAAAAAAAGACACCCCCACCCTCCTTGAACACAACAAAACAAAACAAAATAAAACAAATCACGCACCAATTCAAACCCCCCCCCCCCCCCAAAAAAAAACAAAAAAGAAAAGAAAAAAAAAACATCAACCGATACGGATCACACCAAAAACCTTTCACAGCTATTCCGTAAAATGACAAAATCAAAGTTGATGCTAAAGTGCTAAAGACTGACACATTGGCTTCTCCCCAGCGTTTCCAACTGGCAAAAAAACAGAAGCCAAGAAATCTCAGCCATGCACGCAGTTACCAGAGATGATTTTAAAACCCTCCAGAGCTTTTTACCGAGCGAAGCAGCAAGCAGGAGTCTAAAGCTAAAGACTGGAGCATCGGCTGCTTGATTCTGAATAGGCCCTATCTTAAAACTGGCTAAATGCAAGACGAGAAAACTCAACCACGCACATAGTTATCAGGGGTGACTTTAAGATCCCAAGAGCTTTCAACAGGCGCTAAAATAGCAAGCCTGGGTTTCCTACCAGCGCACATGGCAGGATTGGAACCCCCCTGGTCTAATGGAAACAAACGATCAGGACCAGGGACCCAGCAGGTAAGAAGCTGGCTACACTGGCTACAAATCCCTGTGCAACGTCTGATCACCCGATAAGCCACCGCGGCGCCACAGCGCTGAATTCTGGGAGCGGAAGCGCTGATGAACTCGGCCAATCTAAACAAGACCCCCAAGTCAGTTCTGCTAATGAGGCGATTTACACTTTTTTTTCCATCAGTCTGTTTATTGATTTTTTGTTTTGTTTTTGGTTACTCTCTCTCAAAATGCCCTTCTTCGAATTTTTGATAAAAGTTATTTTAACCACCAGGGCCAAAAGTAAATGCCTTATTATTAAGAGTTTGAACCTGTAGTTTGTTCAAGAAGAATTTATTATACAGGGTGTTCCAAAAGTCTTGGGCACATTTTAACATTGATTACCCCAAAAACCCTGAAGAATACAACAATGCATGTTACATATTCCGAAAGCTGGCTGTTTTGAGTTTTCTGTTGACTGTTCAAAGATGCTCAATGTGAGCACCGTTGGTCACTCGGCACACATCAAGGCGATAGTCAAATTCTTGCCAAACGCGTTCCAGCAGTGCGTTGTTGATTGTTCCAACAGCGTCCGTTATTCGGGTTTTCAATTCATCCACATACAAAACCATCATTATCGTCCCAAATAAAATTCATGGATTCAGCTTTAAAATGATACCAGTTTTATCTTACTACCGCTCATAGTTCAGCAGATATGAGGACTTGAAATGTGCCCAAGACTTCTGAAACACCCTGTATTTGGATAGTTCCAGTTTCAGTTTCTCAAGGTGACGTCTCCGCACTCGGAACGAATTCAATATGCACTAACGTCACAGGTGTCATGTGTATGTTGATCATGACACAAGCCTTAAGCCTGCACATAAACCCATGAGCTGGCCAGGTCCTGAGACTATGTTTTACCTAGTCTTTATTTATACTGGTATTTTATCAGCCTACCACTGGAATAATCTTGGTTATATGTAAATGACATGTGCATCTGTGTATCTTACCTTCAAAAAAGGAACATAATGGATAGTTCCATATACGCTTTACCCAAATCTATTTGCGGTTATCTGATAGACTCCTTGAGCCTACGCAAAATCCTTTGCGCTGGCAAGGTTTTTAAATCTGGGGTTGGGGGGTGGGGGTAAGAGACCTATGACACACTGACTGAAATCTATCTATCTATCTGTCTGTCTGTCTGTCTGTATATCTTTCTGTATTTTTCTCTCTGTCTGTCTATTTATCTGTCTGTCTGTATATCCATCTATCTATCCATCTGTCTGTCTATCTTTCTGTCTGTTTATCTGTCTGTCTGTCTGTCTGTTTATCTGTCTGTCTGTCTGTCTGTCTATCTATCTATCTGTCTGGCTGGCTGGCTGTCTGTCTGTCTATCTATCTCTCTATCTATCTGTCTGTCTGTCTATCTGTCTGTCTGTCTAGCTGTATGTCTGTCTATCTATCTATCTATCTGTCAGTCTGTCTGTCTATCTATGTCTGTCTGTCTATCTATCTATCTGTCTATCCGTCTATCTATCTATCTATCTATCTATCCATCCATCCATCTATCTATCTATCTATCTATCTATCTATCTATCTATCTATCTATCTGTCTGTCTATCTGTCTACCTAGATCTATATATTGTGTGTCTGTCTATCTATCTACTTATCTATCTGTCTGTCTATTGTGTTTTCATTCTTGGAATGACACTGTCGCCCCTATTGCATCATATTCTCTTCTATTTCAAAGGGGAGAAAGAAAATACAAGAAAGAATAGAGGGGAAAAAAAGAAGAATGGAGGAAGAAACGACGAGGAGATAAACAGGCGACGACAGATCTTAAAGACAACGCTGAAAGCATCATCATAAAACTTTCAAAGAACATTGCAAACATCCTTCCTACTCTCTACACCACCATCAAAACCACCACCACCACCCCACCACCACCCTCCACCTGCACACGCACACACACACACACACACACTCACACACACACACACACACACACACACACACACACAAACCCACTGCCCACTCTCACTTTCTTTGAGCACCTCTCTGTATGTCTGTCTGTCTGTCTGTCTCATGTCTCTTTGTCTCTGTCTCTGTCTTTCTCTCTCCCTCTCCATGTGTCTCCCTATCTCTGTCTCTCTCCCTTTCGCTCTTGTCTTTGTGTCTTTTTAAATCTCTCTCTCTCTCTCTCTCTCTGTCTCTCTGTCTCGGTCTGTCTGTCTCTGTCTCGCTCTCTGTCTCTTTCTATCTGTCTCTAATCTCTCTCTCTCTCTAATCTCTCTCTGTCTCTCTCACTGTTTTTCTCTCTCCCCCCCTCTTCTCTCTGCCTCTGTCTCTCTCTCTAATCTCTCTCTCTCTGTCTCTGTCCCTCTCTCTGATCTCTCATTCTCTGTCTGTCTCTCTAATTTCTGTCTTTGTGTCTGTCTCTATCTCTGTCTGTCTGCCTCTCTCTCACTCCTCTCTCTCTCTCTCTCTCTCTCTCTCTCTCTCTCTCCCTCTCCCTCCTTTTCTTTCTGTCACTTTGTGTATGTGTTGTGTGTGTAAAGTTTCTCTTCATGCTGAATGTTTTCTTCATTCTTTCTGTGGGGGCGACGGCTGTCAAGGGAGGAAAGTAAACAAACACACGGCACTTTCTTCCTCCCTACCTTCTTCTTTATCTCACCATCTCTCTCTCTCTCTCTCTCTCTCTCTCTCTCTCTCTCTCACACACACACACACACACACACACGCACACACACACACACACACACACATACACACACACACACACACACACACACACGTATTTGCACGTAGGCGCACACAAGCACCCTTACCCCTCCACACACATACATACATACACACACACGCACACACACACATGCACACACACACACACACACACACCCCCACACACACACACACACACACACAACAGGGCGCAACACATACCACAGCTAAAACGACAACACACACCCACGCGCTTAACAAAATGGATACGCACAACACATTACGTGTCACAGAGTCTTAGAAGACGAACATACACACACGTAACGCGCGCACGCGTCTAAAACAAAAACGAATACGGCACAAAACACATGCGCATGGCACGAAGAAAAGCACAAGACACGATAGTACGCACAGACACACAAGACGAAGCGTCGTTGCAACACCAGTACACGCGTTGAAACAAAACGAGAGAGACGGGCACAACAGAAGACAGCAGAGATGAGAACAGAGACAGAGAGAAGAGAGAAGCGGAGAGAGAGGAGAGAGAGAAGAGGAGAGACGACAGACAGACATGACAGAGAGAGAGAGAGATGAAGAGAGAAGAGACAGACACACAGAGACAAAGAAGACAGAGAGAGAGACGGACAGAGACAGACAGAGAAAGAGAGAAGAGGAGGAGAGAGGAGAAGAGAGACAGAGGGAGAAGGACAGACAGACAGAAGACGGAGACAGAGAGACAGAAGGGAGAGAGAAGAGAGAAGGAGAGCACACAGAAGACGAGGGGGGGAGAGAGACTAGACAAAGAGACATAGAGGAACGAGAGAGAGAGAGGGGAGGGGAGAGAGAAAGAGAGAAGGGGAGAGAGGAGAGAGGGAGTGAGAGAGAGAAGGGAGGAGAGGGAAGGAGAGCGAAAGATAGAGAGAGGAGGCGAAGATAGGGAGAGAGGAGGAGGAGAGAGAGAGAGAGAGAGAGAGAGAGAGGAGAGAGAGAGAGAGAGAAGCGACAGAGGGACAGAGAGACAGAGACAGACAGAGAAAGACAAGCAGAGGGAGAGACACACATAGCGAGAGAGAGGAGTGTGGAGTTACTTTCATAATTGTTCAAGATTAATTCATCGCATTCGGCTCATTCCATGAAAGTACCCACAATGATTTTTGAAGGGACTGATGGGGATTCAAACCCACAACCTTCCAGTCGGTTGTCCGTTGCACTTACCACTACACCACGGCGACTGGTCTACAGATATAAAGAGGTGATCAATGAAAATTTTGTAGTTTCTAGGAATCCAAAACAAGTGTGACTGACCGCGTTCAAGCAAACAGGAACCAGAAAAAAAAAAAAAAAACACGAAAGAAGAATATGAACGCGTATTTAATACAACAAAACAAGACAGGCACAAATTTTCGGCCAACTGGCCTTTGTCAAGCGTAAGATTACAAACAAACAAACACTAGATACAAAACATTTTTGAGAAAAAGACTGAAACTTCCCTGCTGCTGTCTTCAATGAGAGAAAAGGAACAAACTAGGAATATTAACCCTTTGACTCCAGCACCCTGCCCACCAGCATCCTACATTGTCAACTATGCTAGCAAAGCAAAAACTTAACCCTTTGACATTCTCATCCTATCCACCAGCTTCGCGGTTGAATAAGGTGCGGGAGTCAAAGGGTTAATGCACGGTAACATTGTACTCGTGACGTGGACGTCTGCTAAGTGAACTGACGATGCAATGTTCGAAATTTCCTCATCAATTTGAAGTTAAAAAAAAAAAAAAAAAAAAAAAAAAAAAGGCGCAGTTTGCCTATAGAATTATATTTTTCATTTCACTGTTCCCATTTTTCTCCGACGCACATTTGTTTTCCTCATACTATGCAGGCTGTATGATGCTGCAGAGTCTGCATTCTCCGATTTCTGTGGACGTGCATACTAAGTGTTTTTTTCATGTTTTCGTAAGTCACCGGACTGTCATGACTTCCAGGATAGTTAACGTGCGTAACTGATGCTCTGCGTGCATAGGCCTCCTAAACACAGGAATGGAGATCTGGAACATTTCCACCCTTTTCCCACACGTGCCGGAAAAAAAAACAATGTCCGCCCCTAACCCTTTAACTCCCTCACCCTATCCATCAACTCCCAAAACTTAACCCTTTGACTCCCTCACCCTATCCACCAAGTCCAAAAACTTAACCCTTTGACTCCTGCATCCTATCCACCAACCCCCGAAACTTAACCCTTTGGCTCCCGCACCCAATCCACCGACCCCCGAAACTAAACCCTTTGATTCCCTCACCCTATCCACCAGTTCCAAAACCTTAACCCTTTGACTACCACACCCTATCCACCAACTCCAAAAACTTAACCTTTGACTCCCTCACCCCATCCACCAACTCCAAAAACTTAACCCTTTGACTCCCTCACCCTATCCACCAGCTTCCTGCAGGAAGGATAGGGTGAGGGAATCGAAGAATTAAGTTTTTGCTGTGCTAACGTGGTATGACAATACGAGATGCTGGTGGACAGGGTGCGGGAGTCAAAGGGTGAAAGTTTTTGCTCGACTAGCGTGGTATGATAATACAACATGCTGGTGGACAGGGTGCGGGAGTCAAAGGGTTAAATTAACCGACAGACGGGAGGTACACAAAACAGGATCGAACCCAGGACCTTCCGATAGAAAGTCTGACGTCTTATCTATTCGACCATCACGCCCCGTCAGCCCTTACATATAAACAGTAACCTTTGTCTGTGGTTCTGAAGACAGTCCCTTATCGTAAACACGCTGGGATGATAATACAAAACAAGAACAAAATGTGGTTCGCCCTACGGATCAATCAAAAATCATCCGGAAGTCTGATATCGTCTGTCCTCAGAATCTAGAGAACACAAAGGGAGATTAGCCTCTTTTGTCTTTATGGTGAGGAAGACGGCAGAGCTATCTGATGTCTACACGCACATTATATCAGCCATTCCGGAGAGGTCGGGGTTTTGTGGAATGATAGCACTTCACATGGTACAGCCTGTTTGAACGAACAGGGATTTATGTATATTCTTGGCTTTGTTTGAAAACAACATGTTTTGCAATACGCCTAAGCTTTGTAGTGTTCTTTTCGCAAACAGAGAGAGAGAGAGAGAGAGAGAGAGAGAGAGAGGAGAGAGAGAGAGAGAGAGAGAGAGAGAGAGAGAGAGAGAGAGAGAGAGAGAGAGAGAGAGAGGAGAGAGAGAGAAAGAGAGAGAGAGAGAGAAGATACCATCAATCTTTCTTTTTTAAGGTAATAGATGGGCTTAAAACATTACACGTGCTTTTTATTTCCTATTAAGCCCTTGCCCCATAGGGGACAAAAATGCCTAATCTAAATGATTAGATATTGAAACAAAGGCTATGACTTGAACACTTTCAACCACCGAAGCCACTTTCTCTAAACCCCATATTTCTGAACCCCATACAGTACAGAAAAATTGATTGAATTTGAGTATCAAACAATTTCAAAAATAATTTTAACGAATTACTATTTAGTTTATTCAGTTTCTTAGAATACTGAAGGCAGCTCGTTTTGCTCTACTTGAGTGCAAGAGAGAGAGAGAGAGAAGAGAGAGAGAGAGAGAGAGAGAGAGAGAGAGAGAGAGAGAGAAGAGAGAGAGAGAGGACAGAAACAGAGAGACAGAGAGAAACAGAGACAGAGACAGAGACAGAGAGATATGGGGGGGGGGGGGGAGGAGAAAGAGAGAGAGAGATGGAGAGAAAGACAGAGAAGAACGTGTATGTTTGTGTGTGTGTGCATGTGTGTGTGAGTATGTGTGTATGTATGTGTGTGTGTGTGTGTGTGTGTGTGTGTGTGTGTGTGTGTGTGTGTGTCCGTGATATGTGTGTGCGTGCGTGCGTGCATGTATGTATGTGTATGTGTTGTCAGGTACCCTCCTCCTCCACTAGAGCTCGAGTGGAAGTCTGGGTGTTTGTCTTTCGGATGACACGACAAAACGAAGTTCCGTGTACAGCCTACACTTAGGCATATGTAAAAGAACCCATGGCAACGAAGGGATTGTCCATGTCAAAAAGTGTACAGAAAATGCCTCTTTGACAGATTAACAAAGTTATACACACAGACGTATAGTCTACTGCACTGACACGGTTTTTGTCAGAAATATCTGTTCATTCTGTTCTCCACTGGTTGCCTGTCACTCAAAGAATTCCATACAAACTCAATCGGCGGGTCTTCGTCGATCTCGAGGGTCATCCTACTTATTGTGACACTAAATCTAAAACAAGAGTGACCGCCCGCGTTCAAGCAAACAGGAACCAGAAAAAGCACGAAGAAAGAATAAGAACGCGTATTTAATACAACAAGACAAGACAGGCGCAAATTTTCGGCCACCTGGACTTTGTCAAGCGTAAGATCACAAACAAACACCAGATACACAAATTAGGAGGAGAAGACTGAAACTTCCCCGCTGCTTTGTCCAGTGTGAGAAAAGGTATCTGGTGTTTGTTTATTTGTGATCTTACGCTTGACAGAGGCCAGTTGGCCGAAAATTGGCGCCTCTCTTGTCTTGCTGTATTAAATACGCGTTCTTATTCATTTTTTTTTTTTCGTGTTGTTTTCCCTGGTTATCGTGACACTGTTGATAATGAGTCATTGTTTCGGCCTTAATAGATCTATTTTGTTTTCTATTTAATAATAATATTTTGAACTGTGGATGAGGCTTATACTTCATGCTTGGTCCGTTTCAATGAACAACACCCCACCCCACCCCTCCTACACCCCACCCACCCCCGTACAATCCCGCAAACTCAGCACGCCCCGCCCCACCCTCCATCCCACCGAGTACTCTCCACCTTCCCACCCCACCCACCTACCCTTCTCACCCTCTATAGCTTCCCAGCAGTCGTTTTCTCGCCAGACCGTGAATGTTTCCAGCGCCAAAAAGGTGTTGACGAGATGTTTGGGAAAACAGGAACACAGTTTCCGATAAAACAGATGGTCGTCTCAGCCCTTCCAGGAAAGAAAGAAAGATGAAAGGAAAGAAAGAAAGAAAGAAAAGAAAAAAAAAAAAAAAGAAAAAAAAAAAGATGAAAACTTAACAAAATAGTAATGCCATACTACAAAACCTCACCCCATTTTCTGCGCGCTAATTCAACACTGTTCATACGAAAATAATTATCTGAAAAATCGATTGATCTTGATGTGTGTGTGTGTGTTTTTTAAAAACCTTTTGACTCCCGCACCCTGTCCATCAGCATCCTGCATTGTCAGCCATTCAAGCAAAGCAAAAACTTAACTCTTTGACTCCCACACTCTATCCACCGTTATTCTGCAGGAAGCTGGTGGATAGATTGTGGGAGTCAAAGGGTTAAGAGTTTGCAGTTGGTGGATTGGGTGCAGGAGTCAAATGGTTAAAACGATGAGGTTCTCCGATTGAACCAAATATATTGCTTACAAATAATTCGATTCAGATTATTAATAAAGAACCTGAGAATAATTTTTTTTTTTTCTTTTTTAGTAATAATTCAACTCCAACGATCCAGATCATCAGTCCATGTTCAATGAAGTCGTATGTAACTGACAGCTTGATATCACATTGCATTTCCCCACTTCAGATTCACGGGAAAGAAGTATGGTTGCTTTCAGTAAATTCACAGGGAAAAAAAATGTGACTGTTCTCAGTAGATTCGCAGGAGGAAAAAGTGTGATTGCTCTCAGTAGATTCACGGGAGAAAAAGTGTGACTACTCTCAGCAGATTCGAAGGAGGGGGGGGGGGGGGGGGGGAGAAGAAAAGAGATTGCTCTTAGCAGACTCGCAGGGGAAAAATGTGACTGCTCTGAGTAGATTCGCAGGAAAAAAGAGACTGCGCTCAGTAGATTCACTGGAAAAAATGTGAATGCTCTCAGTAGACTCGCAGGGGAAAAAATGACTGATCTCAGTAGATTCACTGGAAAAAAAAAATGTGACGGCTCTCAATAGATTCGCAGGGAAAAAAGGAGACTGCTCTCAGTAGACTTGCAGGTAAAAAATGATTACTCTCAGTAGATTTGCTGGAAAAAAATGTGACTCTCAGTAGATTCACGGGAAAAAATAACTGACTGCTCTCAGTAGATTTGCAGGAAACATGTGACTGCTGTCAGTAGATTTGCAGGAAACATGTGACTGCTCTCAGTAGATTCACATGGAAAAATGTTCGATTGCTCTCAGTAGATTCACAGTGAAAAAAGTGTCACCGCTCTCAGTAGATTCACAGTGAAAAAAGTGTCACTGCTCTCAGTAGATTCACAGTGAAAAAGTGTC
>JAPXFY010000015.1:50926793-50936793 GCA_030674185.1 Monoplex corrugatus | reverse complement strand
TTGCCGACAAATGCACCAACAATGATAACGTCAAAGAGGATGATCTTGAAAGCGACAAATGTTTTGTTCAGTCTTCCAGCAGCTCATCGTCTAAATTCACATCCTGAAAAACAAACAAAAACATTAACATCATGTAGGAATAAAATCAGACTATCTTTAAATGTACAAAACAGAATACAAACAAACAAACAAAAAACAACAACAAAAACAACAACAAAAAACATACGCAAATCAAAACAAAACTTGCGGACCTTTCTATATGGTTCATGTAAATGTGCAGTGAATTTGAGGCTGTCTTTTTTAAATGTCTTCGCTCTGCACAGATTACATGCATACTGACTACTGTGTCAGTACAATGAGAAAAAAAACACCCAATTTCATTCACTGTTGTAGCCAGATTCTGATGAAAATTAACCCAATTTTCTCCCAATCACGTTTCACATACACCGGAAATATTGGTCAATAAAAACAACGTTTCTACTGATAAATACAACCAAAGATCGCACTGATTTAAACAAACAAACAGAAAAATATCACGCAAACTATAAGCTACAGGCTGTCCAAGTTTTTCAAGAGGGATTCATTGCACTCAAGACAATTCCATATCGCACCACCTAAATCTGCTAGTAATTATTTGATAGATTCCTTCAGCGTGTGCACTCAAGACAATTCCATATCGCACCACTAAATCTGCTAGAATTATTTGAAGATTCCTTAGCGTGTGCAAAACCCTACATGCTGCCAAGATCTAGAAATGGGGAAGGGGGTGGGGGTGGGGAGGAGAACGGAACTTATGAAACACTAGATACTAGATCTATGCTAACAACACCATATGATTGGAGCATAAACCCTTGCCTCCCGCACCCTGTCCACCAGCATCCTGCATTGTCAACCATGCTAGCAAGGCAAAAACTTAACCCTTTGACTCCCTTACCCTATCTATCAGCTTCTAGCAGGAAGCTGATGGAGAGGGTGCAGGAGTCAAAAGGTTAAATTTTTGCAGATGGTAGACAGGGTGCGGGAGTCAAAAGGGTTACAATGGGCAGCGAACAGGCCACATTTCGAGCTGCTGCCTGGGATCGAACTCAAGACATCAGATCTCTAGTCCATGACTCGACCAAGAACCAGCCAGCCAACTGTGTACAGATCTGCAACATGATACAGCTCTAAGATGACCTGTGCAGCTAGCAAGGTCACATGGTCATGATGGTGTGAAACGATTACATAACCTTGCTCACTAACGTCAGTCCTGGGCTTGAGTGAAGGGCGATAAAGGGACTCAACCTTGTCCGTCAACCTCCCCACCCCACCCCACCCACCCCCATATTCCCCTTCCCTCTTCAGTGAACTCATTCCCAGCTTCTACAGCACAGTGCAGCTGAAGTCACAACAGATGTCAACAAAGAATGCAAACAAGTGTCAGGACCGTCAAACCATTCTAACAATCTCCATTTTTAACAACCTCGCTTTTTTCTGGCTCCCTCGCAGATTGTTTGTCATTAGACTGGCTTTGAAAGCTCACCACAACGACTTTCCACTTTCATTTTCCACTTACACAGGCTGCAGTGATGAAACAACTCAACCAATACCACAAGGCCTTTCGACTTTCATTTTCCATTACATGGGCCACAGTGATTAAACAACTCAACCAACATCACAAGGACTTTCCACTTTCATTTTCCATTACACAGGCCACAGTGATGAAACAACTCAACCAGTACCACAAGGACTTTCCACTTTCATTTTCCATTACACAGGCCACAGTGATGAAACAACTCAACCAGTACCACGAGGACTTTCCGCTTTCATTTTCCATTACACAGGCCACAGTGATGAAACAACGCAACCAACCCCATCTACTATGAAACATACACACACATTCCAGATTGTTCACTGGGTCACTAGTGAACCACCCACAACTCAACCAACCCTACCTTCTATGAGACATACACATTCAAGATTGTTCACTGGATCACTAGTGAACCATCCACAACTCAACCCTATCTTCTATGAGACATACACACACATTCCAGATTGTTCACTGGGTCACTAGTGAACCATCCACAACTCAACCAACCCGGTCTTCTATGAGACATACACACACATTCCAGATTGTTCACTGGGTCACTAGTGAACCATCCACAACTCAACCGACCCGGTCTTCTATGAGACATACACACACATTCCAGATTGTTCACTGGGTCACTAGTGAACCATCCACAACTCAACCAACCCTATCTTTTATGAGACATACACACACATTCCAGATTGTTCACTGGGTCACTAGTGAACCATCCATAAATAGCAAAGAAATTTTGGCAACACATTTTCTCTGTTTACAACCATACAAACTGATTAAAGTGTGGTGGTGGTCATTGGTTTAATGTCTATTCACTTAAGTGATTTTAGACAAATAATAATAATAATAATAATAATAATAATAAGAAGAAGAAAATAGTACATACTAACTACTACTACTACAAAATCAAATAGAAGTAAATCAAATAAATACATAACTTCAAAAAAGGAAAAAAAAGCGATTTGGGGAAGGGGATGTAGATGCAGGATGGCCACCACACTATCAGAGCCATATGGGACTAATACCTTGTGAAAAACAAGAAAGAAAGAAGGAAAAGGCAAATGGACGAGGGGAGCGAAAAGATACAAATGAACAGGTACTATATAACAACAACTTAAACAATAAACTAGCTAACAGCAACTATGAACAGAGAATGTAACAGTTGTAGATATTGAGCAAAAAGATAACACAAGACTGAAGTATGCATGTGTGTGTGTGTGTGGTGTGCATGAAAGCCCTTCCCCTCTGCCCTGTCCTCACCTACCCGCACATCATTTCCCAGCGTAGCCGATCCCCCACAGTCAATCTGAATCAATTTCCCCTTTTTCCGATGAATTATCGCGACAGGTCTGAACTATGCACATCGAAGTTCTGAGCAAGCAGACGTCACCCAAATGACAGTGGCACTGCTGTTACAATGTATGCAGTCGTCTGACCTTTAACCTCTATCGCCAGGGAGCGCTGCTCTTTCTCAGGCTCTTCCTGATCTCAGGGGCAAAAGAGCTTGCATGTGAAAGTGTTGAATCATATAAGCATTTATTTTCCCCTCAAACATATTTTATTCCACCATTACACTTTTAAAGCCGTTTTCATGAAGAGTTCATTTTGTGAGGTCACTGTTTCAATGACAAACTATTCTGGTTTATATTAACTTTCCAGCTCATTTTTATTGATAAGCATTTTTAATTGTTCTATTCCATCACCTCCCTACTTCTTTTAAATATAAAATGATTGTTGTGCTTCACTTTAATATTTCACAACGATGACAAACTGTTTTGATTTATACTTACTCTCTAGCTCATTTTATTGACAAGCATTTTTTCTGTTCTATTCCATCACCTCACTACTTCTTATAATATAAAATGATTGTTGTGCTTCACTTTTATACTTCGCATGATGACAAACTATTTTGATTTACACTTACTTTCTAACTCATTTTATTATTTCGTTTTTCCTTATTTAGTTTTTCCAACTATTCCATTCTATCATTTTGTCAGTTTTTACAGCATAAAAATCTTTGCTACACTTCATTTAATATTTCACATAATGTTTTCAATGACTGAATGAACAACTAGTCTGAAAATCTCACCTCCTCTGCAGTTGTCTATTATCTGATTTATACTCATTTTCTAGCTCATTTTATTAAGTTTTTCTAACAATTGTATTCTATCATTCTGTCGCTTTTCACAGCATGAAAATCTTTCCTACACTTTGCTTTAATATGTATCTTCACACAATGTTTTTGAAGACTGAATGAACAACCAGTCTGAAAATCATTTGCCCTAAATTATCATACTCGAATCATTTGCCCTAAATTGTCATACTCTGAAAAAGGCAAACTTAACAAGACCTTTAATTAAAAACTAGTCTGAAAATTACTTATCTAAATTTCATTTTCTGAAAAAGGCAAACTTAACAGGGTGTTATATCTTTCTTGGCAATTCTTCTATTTTCATTCCTGATAACCAGTTAGGTGGAGATGAGATTGTCATTGATCCATGTGATTTTGGAACATCTTTTCATAGAAACCTACTTCAAACTGCCTTTCGTTTTACAATGCCTTCCTCACAGGAATTAGAAATGTCTCTACAGTATAGTGGACACACTTCTCCCTGGTATTTTTAGCATTATGGCATCTTTGTATTTTGGCTTCAAAGCTGTAGCTCAAACAGCCTATATCCACTATCCACACAACACCACTCAGGACTAGGCCAAAATGTAATTACTTTCGCTCAGATTAAAAAAACAACACAACAAACAACAACAACAAAGCGAGAGAATGTCATCTAAATGTGCGGAAAACATGTTGAAAAATGCCAAAAAAATCCCTGCATATCCCTGCATGAACATTTTAAACTTTTGGCCTCAGTGACCTAAAAATGAGTCATGCCTATTTAGACCCAATCATTTACAACTACTAGCAGAGTTACGATTCACAATTTCTTGTTGAGCCAGACCTGTGATGAATCATAGTGGATACATGCTCTTTAGCCCACCCCTTCTAATGCATGCACGCACGCACACACACACACACATACACAGAGAGACCAACATAAACACCAAAAACTGAAAACCTCGCTAATAATATAAAAAAATCCACTAGACCACATTTTATGATGAGGAAGGTAAAAAACTACAACTCCAATCAAAATTACGGACCAAAGGTCATGATCTCCAAGACCCTCTTAATCATCACTCACTACCTGGGTGACAGGTAAAATCCCTAGAACACTAACAAAGGCAGCCAAGTGTCAAAAGGCAAACATTGCTCTGTTGACTTGTCAGGTGAATGCTATTGTTCCTCTGACAAAACCCTCATCTAGTATTACCAGGTGTGATGTGGGTAAGTGTCAAACTTGTTTTCAGGGACATAACCTCTCTATATTATCGCAGATGAGATGGTGTCAAATCAGCTTACCTCTCGACTCTGTGTGTGCATTACACTTCCACTTCCAAAGTTTGGTATATAGGTGACTGAATCAATTTTTACTGACATTTTTGCATGTGGCCCTCTCTTCACTTTACCCAAACAATTAAAGCATTCAGACTGCCTTTTTGGATGCAAGCACACACATTGTTAGCACGCACTGTGCAGGCGTAGCAGCATCGAACCCCAGACCTTCTCACTGGAAGCTAATGTCTTACCCATTTAGCTGTTACCATTACTGTTATTGTTTAAAGCCCAGCCGACTGCGCACAGCCATATCAGGGCTACAACCATTCAAAACCATACAATACTTCAACAGGAAAAAGAAAAGAAAATTAAGTACACCTATCAATGCATTCGCGCACAGAATCTAAGCAGATGCCCCTGGCTTTGACCACTCTGTCCAATTTATCGCACATGGGGATTTAAAAAACAAACATGAATACAAATTTAAAAATAAATAAGGACACTAAAACATATATAAAAAATGGGCCCAAATTACCTAAAACTGCTTCCACATATCTCACCTCCCTAGAGCCAAAAATGCACTTAACACATGTACCCAATTATCAATCCTAAGAGAAAGTATGTAAGACTTTATCAAACACATAAATGTCAGTACGCAGACTGTACAGCAACACGTTGCTTGCGTGTTGTTAAAGCCAAGAACAGTGTTAGGTCTTAAAGCATTAGATGCTGACCATTCAAGATGTGTTACCATTAACCTACCAGAAGAGAGAACACTGTAGTATGTCGGCAACAGTATAGCATTATATATAAAACGTTCAATTTTATGAGCTGTAAGGTTAGGCTGTTTTGATGGTAGTGTGTGTGTGTGTTTTCGATGCCACAGGGAAGCTGTTAATTTGTTCAGTACTTGTTTTGTTCTGTCTTTTTTTTTTAATGGCATTAGTGTTAACCATACCATAAAAGTGCATAAGCTTAGCTACATGTAATTGCATTGAATAGAGTTAGGTTTTGTTTTTTTCTTCTTGAACAGCTTTCAGACCACTTTATTCTCCATTGATAACAATCTCACATATCTAGCTTTTCTTCTGACTAGATTTGACTGATGTTTCCATTCTCAAATGGAGTGTGCAGTCTGTAGCTTGGCTCAGTGTGCTTGCCACCAGATGTTCAAGATGTTCTGCCAAGACAGAATAAGTAAATTCCAGATCCAGCATACCTTTGTTGTGGGATTATTGTTATTGTTTAAAGCCCAGCCAACTGCTTAGAGCCATATCAGGGCTATTGTTGTGGGATATTCTCAGTACTGTTGGTGTATTTTCATAGATGCTGCCATTAGTCTGAAATTGGTTTTACTGAGACTGATGGTATTGGAGGTTTCCATTATCTTTTGTCTGTTTTGGACTTTAATGTTTTCATGACTTGAATATGTCCGAAAACCTTTTTGAAGTAGAGAAATATTTCATGTCTCACCAAAGTTGTAGTATGCTGAAAGTGCGGCTGCATACAGCTTGCACGATGTGGACCAAACGTCATAAACGATGCATTCAAAGGAACTTGAGTGTGCCGGACTGTTTACCATCCAAGTATTTCGGCCCAGGCAAGTACTGCCAAAATGACGACAGGGCCGATCCATCGGCCCTACAGAAGGCTTTTCATTGGCCAGTTAGATACACATTCAGCCAATCCGCTATTTTCTTTGTTTTTCCACATCCGGCCTTCCGACTGGCGCAATTTCACTTGATTTGGAAAGTTTTTCGTGAATTTTTTTCTGTTTTGTTGTGTTGTGGTTTCTTTGTTTCTCAAACTGCCAGATCTTGCTACTATCACCTCCATCGTATAAGCCTGATCAGGAAGTATCTCTCTGTGGAAACAACTGCAAAACTGTTCTCTCCTTCATAATGTCTCGCATTGACTATTGCAATTCACTCCTGTCCGGTCTTCCTGCCTCCACCACTCACATCCTACAGCGCATTCAAAACAATGCTGCACGCCTTGTACTCAAAAAGAAAAAAGCTGACCACATATCTCCTCTCCTGGCACAACTTCACTGGCTCCCTGTATCAAAGTGCATACAGCACAAACTAGACACCATGTGCTACAAAAGCCTCAATAACGCAGCCCCCGATTACCTGTCAAGCCTACTTGAGATCTGTGTTCCCTCATGTACCCTCCGATACTCTGACTTTTCGCTTTCCACGCACTAAGCTCAATACCTATGGTCCACGAGCCTTCTCTGTTTCTGGTCTGCTCTCCGGGAACGAACTTCCTCTCTCAGTCCGTCAGCAACCTACTTTTGTCTCCTTCAAGTCCGCTCTCAAAACTCACCTTTTCTCCTCTGCATAAAATCCTAACCTCACTCAATCCCCTCTGCAGCCTGTCTCCACTCGGAGGGGAATCACATTGCAATATATAATTGTATATAATATGCTCTCTATAATTTTCCATTGTGTGTGTGTGTGTTTCAGCGCTTAGATTTGATTTTATCAAGATTTTGCGCTATATAAATATTGTAATTATTATACAGGTGTACGGACCAGCAAGGCAGGAAATCACAGGGATGAAATGACAGAAAGCAAAGAAATAAGGCAGAAACAAGAGAGTGACAGAAAAGAGGAACTTTCTAGCACACAATTTCTAGACGATGGGGACACTATTTATATTGAAAGAGCCCCCGGCATCCCCACAGGGGGCACCCATTTAGCCCTTATAATGCATGTTGTGTACGGAGCATGCCTAGCACTGTGCATGCTCATTCTTTCTCTATCGCTCTCTCTCCCTCTCTCTCATACATACACACATATCTCTCTCTTTCCCTAACACACACCTTCACATGCACACACAATGCACACAGTATCACAAGTGATAAACTGTTTTTTTTTGTTATAACAAAAACAACGTAGAAATGTTTGTTTTAGTAAAATGAATACCCACAAGCAATCAGTTAAAGTGTTAGTGATCGACCAAGAACTACAAACTGAGAGAGACAAAACATGCTTTGAGACTAAAATATACACACACTCATGCATTGATACACACACACACATACACAAGTGCACACACAAGAATGCATTTTATGCCATTCATGCATACAAGCACACACAAGCATGCACACACACACACACAAACACACAATCACATACACACACAAGCGCGCACACACACAAGCGTGCATGTGCGCGCGCACACACACACACACACAACAAAAGACATACTACCACACACTATAGACTACAACAGCAAACAGTATCCAACTACCTGAAAGAGGTAACTTGCATATGAAAATGATGGGCAGGAGGCTTAGGTCCCTGTATACAAGGAACTCTTCTGAGTTATTTTAAAAATAGTAAAAAAAACAACAAAAAAACATGTGTAGTAAAGGAGGAGGAAAAATCTATATTCTTCAAGAAAGGTCAGAATAATGACCAAGTTTCGATGCAAAAAGAACCACAAGTTCAACCTGATGTCTTTCCAACCTGCCCCAATCGTCAAAAAGACCAAAATCTTAACATATATTGCAACGATGTTGCTTCTATCAAATGAAGAAACAGAAAACATAGCCAACAACTTTACTCTGACGACCAATCCCATGGCAGCAGTTACTGTTATTTTTGTTTAAAGCCCAGCTGCTTGGGTAGAGCTAGAACCATATCGGGCTATAACCTTTTCAAAACATACACAATATTCACAGGGCAAAATGGAAAAGAAAATTAAGTACACATATCAATGCATTCATGCACATAATCTAAGGAGATGCTCTGGCACTGACCATTCTGTCCAATTTATCACACATGGGGATTCAAAAAGCATACCTGAATACAAATTTAAACATAAGGACACTGAAACATATATATACAAATGGACCTAAAATTGCTTCCACCTATCTCATTTTCCAGCAGCCAAAACTGCACTTAATACATGTACCCAATTATCAATTGTAAGAAAAA
The DNA here is from genome assembly GCA_030674185.1 of Monoplex corrugatus. Lineage (NCBI taxonomy): Eukaryota > Metazoa > Mollusca > Gastropoda > Littorinimorpha > Ranellidae > Monoplex > Monoplex corrugatus. The sequence goes on along the minus strand of JAPXFY010000015.1, from coordinate 50,927,873 downwards.
GCAGTAAGACTTTTTTAACAAACACATCCAGGTGAATGGACCAGCAAGGCAGAAAATGACAGGAATGACAGAAAGCAAAGGAGGAAAAAAGGAACAAAGAGAGTGAAAGAAAAAAAGGAAATTTCTAGCACAAAATTTACAGAAGATGGGGATACTATTTATGGGGATACTTTTTATACTGAAAGAGCCCCCCTGGCATCCCCAGGGGTCCCAGGGACAGCTAGCAGGAACTGGAAATAAGAACCTGGCACATTCACCGCCAGATGTGGCTTGACCATATGTAACCAGAGAACAAGAGAACAACAAGAATGGAAAGGGCAGAAGAGAACGTGTTAGAATAAAGTGACACTTGCTTAAGAACGTGTTAGTATAAAGGACACTCTGCCTAAGTTACTTTAAAACTAGTCAGAAAGAACATCTCTTACTGTCTTAGTAATACTAAAGTAGAACAATCTCTACATTCCAAGACAGATCAAAGCCAAGTGCTTTCAATGCAGAAAGGAAAAGGAAGTGTGGCATAAATGAGAACCTTTAGTGGGTTTTTTTTTATAACTAGTCAGACGGATTATTCTCAGAAGTATGAAAGAAGGAAAATTCTGTATTCAAGACTAGTCAGAACCAATGCTAATGTAGATGATGACGACAATGATGATGATGACGACGACAAAGAAGAATAAGAAGAAGAAGAAAGAAGAAGATGGAGGAGGAGAGGAAAAGAAAGAAGAAAAAAAAAGGAAGAGGAAAAAGAAGAAGAAGAAGAAGAAGAAAAAGGAGAGGAGGAGGAGGAGCAAAGAAGAAGAAGAAGAAGGAGAAGAAAAGAAGAAGAAGAAGAAGAAGAAGAAAAAAAGAAGAAGATGCTGATGAAGAATAAGAAGATGATGATGAATAAGAAGAAGAAAAAGAAGGAGGAGGAGGAGGAAAAGCAGAAGAAGAACTGAAGAAAAGAAAAGAAAAGAAAAAAAAAAAAAACAGGATAAAATGCCATGGGTGGTCACACAAATCTGAACACAGATAACACCACCTGGCTCAGGACCTCCTAACAGGACCCCCACGGCCAGGAGAAAAAGGGTCAGCAAGGAC
>JAPXFY010000015.1:50896793-50924293 GCA_030674185.1 Monoplex corrugatus | reverse complement strand
ATACTTTTTTTATGTCCACTGATTCCAATTACCATTTGGAATAAAGAAAGCATCTGTGACGAAGAATGTGTGACTTGTGTCACCAACAGATTGGGAGTTTGTAACATTTCAATACTGTTATGCGTGATCTTTGTGTGTGTAAAAGCAAGTTTTGTTGTTTTTTCCCCCTTTTCTTTCTTTTTGCTAAAACTGCATCTCATAAACATACCGTGTCTCATGGATGCTGATCAGCGATGGTGAGCTAGACATGTTTTGCGATGTTTCCAGTAGAATGTAGTTTCTGATGTATGTATGTGCTGCCGAGTTTATACTGTCTTTATTTACCCTGTGTTTTTGTAAGTTGACTGACAAATCTGTACTTTATTTTGGTGTTTGTTTCTGTTAACTTAACACTTATAACTTTCATACATACTTTACCGATTTATGAACTATCTTTGTTGTATTTGCACAGCTCCTAGAACAGACTTCACAGCTTTTAATGCATGGCCCAAAACCAGCCATTCAAATAACTGACTGAAAAAAGTCCAGGTGCACGATATCAAAATTTTCCTGTGTGTGTGCTGATTGACAGCTACAGTACTCTGCCAACGGGCTGCCCATTGGTGTGACTGCTGTAGTGAAACGGTCTTGATTATCCCTTTGACTCCCACACGCTATCCACCAACTGCAAAAACTTAACTCTTTGACTCCTTCACCATATCCACCAGCTTCACTGACGTGAAGAATGGAATCCACCAGGGAGTCAAAGGATTAAATTTCCAGAATGGCTGTCAATGCAGGATGCTGGATGGGGGAGTCACAGGGTTAATAAAATCATGACAATTGAGTAGAGTTGTGACAAGTGGATATAAAACCCTATTTGAATTAAGAAGTGCCACAACATGTCTATGACTAAGAGAGATAAATAAGAATATTGTCTGTTTTAGTGTGGACTGATTTCCAATACATCTGTTACTATTTTATTAATGACTGATACAATATTTCAAACTACAACCCAATGCAGTACATGAAAAACAGTCAGCTCTCAGTCTCACTAAAACAGTCAAAGTAGAATGTTAGTTAAATTATATGAAATCAAACTACATTCTCACTAAAAGTAAAACAGTCAAAGTAGAATGTTAGTTAAATTATATGAAATCAAACTACAATTATAAGACATCTACCTTTTTGCTACAAGTGTAAATACAAAATCAACTAAGAAGAAAGGGCGTAGGGGAGACCATGCATATAAATTACAGTCACCTTATTTACCTGACTAAAAATCTTTGGGTCAATATAAAAGAAATTAGTTCAATGGTGCAAAATAAGGCTGCCTTGAAACAGTAGGATCTAAAAAAAAATTGAGCGTACTGTCAGAAGTTTCCAAACAAGCTGTCACCAAAATTTGCCAAGTGATTTATGTTTAGTCCACTAGGCATTTCACATTTTCCTCCCATGAGGATCTATATGTTTAGACAATTCAATTTTTGTTGTTTTAGAGTCCTGCTAACCAAATATATTTGTTGATTTTTGTTGCAGTAATGGGAAAGAAGGGATGAGAGGGTTGAATGTTTTTGAGACGCTCTGCTCAGCACCTACAATTTTAAGGCAGCCCTTGTTTTTCTCCCCTTTTGTGAGCATCCATCTGAAAATGTATGCGAGATAACAAAATGAAAAAAAAGGGAAGGGGAGGTGGGGGGAGGGGATATGAAACACAGAAAAATGACCATACCACACCATATCTAATGTACCTGCAATAAATACAAAGGCAACTGGAAATTATCAAGCCATATGCCATTCGTCTGATGTTGATTAAAAGAATAGAATATATGCTGTCTTACTTTGCTGACATGAAGAATGGAATACAAGTTGACTAATTTTCCTCTGTCTTTGGATCTTTAAATCGCCATTAGTTCTTCAACTCTTTACTGGTTGAAGTCTTTAAATTGAGTACTAAAATCAGAACAGCAAATCAACTTTCATTATTCGAAAAATGTGCTCTAACTGAAGACAGAAAAAGATATTGCTGTAGTGACACCATAGTGACACACAACTTGTTCACAATCCAGCAGTTCTAGTCTACAAACCACATATCAAACTGCGACCACCACCACCAAAACTAAAAATAAGCAAAGCTAGCTTATCATAATTATTTTTCTGTAGTTTTGTTTCATTCATTCTTCAAATCAGACATCAAACGTATGGCATATACCAAGACTATGGACTACAGTTAGTGACAACACAATGCCCAATCAGCTCACCTCTTCAGCATCCACTCCCTACAACATCAAAGCCAACATTGCTCATCAGATCACACTGTCTCCTCAAACTACCACCTCCATCGAAACACACAGTCCCTCATACTCAACTCTGCTGTGTTTTTCATATACTCAGAGATAAAGCAAAGAGTGAAAAAAAAAAAAAAAAAAAAAATCTTTTTTATCTTTTGTGTTTTCTTCATATCATCTATAAAAGCTTATCAAAACATACTTGAACAGCTCCATGATGAAAACTGCACAGGAGTGTAACTATCGTCAACATACCATGTACTGTCAATGTGTATGACCAATTGTTTACAAGAACCAGTATCATGCAACACCCACAAAACAACCCACTTTTGACATTTGTGATGCTGCATAGCAAAAGTAGAGAAAAGAAATGAAAATAATAAGGAAATGAAATCACACTGATAACTGATATCCAGCAAATTTCTTGTCTTCCTGATTAGAAGATAATTGACAACAAACCAAAAACAACAAACAAACAAACAAACAAAAAACCAAAAAGCCAGAAAACATCTAAACCTAGGTGGTCTTCTTCAAAAGAGTTTTGAGTCATGTACCACAGACAAATTCATAAAGAATATAAGGCTGAAGTCTGGAAAGTGATTCAGCCATCATGAGAGAACGAATTTTCTAACTTCATCCAGCATTCTCATACAGCACCACTTGGGATATTTCAAAAATGAAAAAAAAACCTCTCCCCCCCGAACTTAAGACAGAAGAAAACCCTTAAACTTAAAAACCAACAATTAAAAAACAATAAATTCAAAACCCTTAAACTTAAAAACCAACAATTAAAAAACAATAAATTCAAATAAATAAATTATCAAGTAAAGTAATCAGATCAACAAATAAGTGGACTTACTGATGTGTCAATATCTTCAATCTTGACATTCTCCAGATCTAGCTCCAACTCCTTCTCAATGTCATCCATAACAGACTGGATTCCTGAGGCAGCATCCTGTTCAGGGGCTGGTGGGGTGGCCTGTGCTGCTGGGGTGGGAGCTGCAGCAGGGGAATGGGGCTCCTGCACTGGAGATTGCTGCAAAGACAGGAAGAAAATGATTCTTAACAGAGAAAATCTACTCGCTGTAAAACAGATGACAAAAATCACATTCCCTGGGAAAAGCTAATGAACAAAACACTACAGCTTACAATTAAATTAGGTACACGTCAAGTTTCCTTAGCAAACGACATTATTAATGCTTTGACATTCAAATTCTAAACTGGTATTGTATACTATTTCGATAATAATGCAAATAATGCAGCCATGTTGATTATAATTCATAAATTGTACTACTCTGTGCTTGTGATGCTTCAATCACGGTCGATGACTCTCAAGCAATTTTCAGTTTCAAGTGCACAAAACATTATAGGTAATTCTGTATTAAACTACATAATTATACATAAAACTACGACCAACAAAGTAGATAATTACATAATAAACTAAGTCCGCACAGCAAGTTTGGGCTGCTTTAAACATTAGTGGCCACTGGCCGTTTTGAATGAGAAAGGGTTAAGGTAACCACTGCAAACTCTGCACATACTATACAAATACAACAATGATGCTGAACATAAAAAGGGTGTGAGTGGTCATGGCCCTGTGACATACAATGGTGTAAATGTGAAGGAATAATCATGACAGCATATATCCATACATCAAATGAACCTAAAGATTTTTTATAGACAGAAGTGACATTTGTCCCTACTTTACTATCATCAACAGTCAGGGGAGGGAACCGCTGAAAAGAACAAAAAAGACAAAACGTAAGGGGTGGGGAGGGGGGGGGGGATGGCAGGGGTATCCACCCTGGAAATATTTTTAGAAAGCATTAAAATCTAAGCAACCTGGTGTGTTTTCAGGCATTCAATGCGCATGCTAACAAAAGTCCTTCCCACACTATTCAATTTCTATACATGTGCATATCAATTCACAAATTATACTCGTTTTACTTACTCTAATTTGGAAAAAAAAGAAGCTGAATATATATCTTCCGAAAGAGAGCACATGTAATCCAAGAAAACTGAATCATTCCATCATGAAAATCTGCAAATTCAAGGAGAATTCCATCCCTGACAATATGTGACAACTTGCTCACCTCTGCTCCGCCTGAGGCATCTGCAAATTCTTCATCTTCCTCTCCATCCTTTTCTCCAGATGGCACATAGATAAAGTCTCCCAATTCCTCTGCCTGCTGCATTTCTCCTACCAGGTTGCGCTCCCAGTTGGGCTAAAACAAGCACGGTGCCATGCAAAGTCAACAGGTATTTTGAAAAAACAAAACAAAACAAAAAACAAAAACAAGAACACATTTAACTTGCTGAATTATGGAAAACTGTTAATCCAGCAATCTGGTTCAAGTTGTATGATGATGAATATTCTGTAAAAATCAGATATTATCTAACCCTCTGACTCCCACTCCCTGTCCACCAGCATCATGCATTGTCAACCATGCTAACAAAGCAAAAACTTAAAACCTTTGATTCCCTCACCCTGTCCACCAGCTTCCCACAAGAAGCTGGTAGATATGGTGAGAGTCAGAGGGTTAAGTTTTTGCAGTTGGTGGACAGGGTGTGGGAGTCAAAGGGTTAAAATCAGTAGTGCAATTCTCATAAGTGATTTCTGTATGTGCACTTAATTAATGACAATGTCAACAAAATCTGTTCGGCTGTAAAGTGAGAAAGCACGTTTGTGTTGCTCTGTTCTGATACTGTTCAAATCAGAAAGAAACAGAAGTAGTGTACCAAGACAATATCACCACTCTTAGACAGCACTCGGCGCTTTTTCCAAAAAAAGATAAAGAAAACATTTCTTAACCCTTTGACTCCCGCATCCTGATTACCAACATCCTGCACTGTTTACAATGCTAGCAAAGCAAAAACTTAACCCTTTGATTCCCTAACCCTATCCACCAGCTTCCTGCAGGGAGCTGGTGGATAGGGTGAAGGAATCAAAGGGTTAAGATTTTGCAGACGGTGGATAGGGTGCGGGAGTCAAAAGGTTAATGAAACTACAGTGTTCTCCCATGAGATCTCATAACTGTTGTCATGAATCAACACTTCCTATCCATCACAAAACATCATAACAATTCAGTAACATACATCTTTTTCTTGCTTACAACACAACACATATTTACATGCATAACTCACAGTGACGGTGGGAAGAGCTGAGGCTGGGAGAGGTCCCACTTGTTTACTGGCAGCGAACTGCTCGGCTTTGAAGGTGTCGCGCAGTCCAGGGAACAGGTTCTCGTATTCTGTGGGGTCGGCTAGCGAGTCCGCCGCCTTCTTGTTTACCGAGGCCAGGTTCTGCTTCCACAGCGACACCACTCTGCCACAAAGTGTAGGAAATAAAACTGACAAACCTGGTATGATGTATTAACTGTGATAAAAACAGATAAGACAAACAAAAATAAAATAAATAGAACTGATAAAAAGGGAGCAACAATTAAACAGAGAAGGACGGAAGACAGGACAATTCAAAGACAGTCTGGAGAAAGGATAATCCAGACACAGAAGGAGGGGGATTACTGCTTACTTAAAACTGACAGGCCAGACTGATGTGTGTACTTACATTCACACCTCTCCCCTCTCAAGAACTGTGTGAGAGGGTAAGAAAGGTGGAGGTAAGAAGAAACATCCAAGACAACAAATACAGGATACAATATCCTTGCTTTAACTCAGTGGTGTCTAATCAGGTGTGGGTTTCTGGCACTGTGATGCTCACTTGACAGCACGATAGATGCATGCTTCCGGCAGATTTTAACTGTTTCGTGTATGTACAGAAATCAATCAAAGGGAAGAAATCTGCTCTTGGGACCCTCAGAAGTTCTGTAGCAGTTCTTTCCCTTAGACTGTTTACTCTAACACCTAACTGCATTTCTGTGCACTTGAATTGACCCACTGCAACCAGGCTCCCAGAGCAATACACGTTTCAGCATAGGGACTTGCTGGCAAAAGTTTCACAATGAGGTGTGAATTTTGTGTTTTCCCAGAACCAGTATTCCTAGCAGAGCAGAAAAACTGAATATACATTGGTACTGAAAAGCGCATGCACTGACTTCACCACACACTATGGATGGAAGATGACGGAATGCCCAAGGACCTCCTCTATGGAGAGTTAGCAGAGTGAAAACGCCCAACAGGTACACCCCGTCTACACAACAAGGGTGTGTGCAAGAGGGACCTGCAGGCTCTGGACATCAACCTGAGGTCATGAGAAACCACTGCTGGAGGCCGTTAGTGAAGCAATGTCTCTCACTGTTTGAAGAGACGCTTATGCAACAGTTTGAGGCAAAGCACAAGAGAAGAAAGGCTTGCAGCCAAATTGGCGTCAAGCTTTATCTGTCATCCGTGAAAGGACAGTCATTCATGGATAGGCTTGTCCAGTCACACATGATGCTCTACCAGACCAAGATATACCGACATCCAGAGTGCAACCTCCCAGTTTTTTTAAGACTGATGAGAAAAAAACCCACAAGAAAAACAAACAAACAAACAAAAACTGGAGGTCAGAAATACGAGAAACATCCAAGACATTAAAGACAGGAGCAACAGCTATCCCTCCATTAGCTGTCTCCATCCATATTTTGTTCCAGTGTTTCCCATGGGTGTTTATGTATATATATACACCTGAACTGAAATATGTCCGACCTGCTTTTTTTTTTTTTACCTTGCCATATTCTCATGGTGGAGTGGTGCATGCTGGATATTTTGTTTTCCATAAACCACCAAACACCGACACAGCTTCCAGATCCTTAACATCCACAATTAATCTTCTGCATGCTTACATATATGCATATACATGCAAAAGGGGTTTCAGGCACTAGCAAGTACACACATATGTTCATCTGGGAAATTAGAAAAATCTCCATCCTTTTCCCAGTGGTTAATACCAGGCATAGTTGAACTTAAAACCATCAGACCAGAAATCTGATGTCCTAGACAACTTAGCTATTATGCCCATTAGTCCAGAATAACTTCTTTAAAAAATGAGCAGATACTACTTCTTCATGTTGAACTTACCTGGACACCTGGCTGGGGAGATAGGTACGAGCAAAGAAGGCAGCTTCAGGTAGACGATTGGTACTGACCAGGATCTCAAGACATTCATCACATCTGTGGATTGATTTGAAAAAAAATTAATCATTTTATCTAAAATTCAGAACATACAACTCAGACATATCAAATACATTCACTGGCACAAGCACAGCATATACATATATGTATGGACATGCACACACACACACACACACACACACACACACACAAGCACGCACACACGCACACACACACACGGAGTCTCAACATCTATTCGATACTGTTGAGCAACATTATCCTGACATACCTAATCACTGCTGTTTGATAAATGAACTGTATCGTACAGCACTAAACAGACAAATGTATGGTCTTCCGGTTCAAACAAGACATATAATCCTCATCTCCTTCCAAACCCCATAACCTGCAGACACAAGCATATCTCAAAAATGAGACATTTCATAATATTCTACTGTTTGCTGGAAGAAATTACCAGCTTAACCACTGTTATTATGTATACTAAAATCAACTTCAAGCAAAAAATTCACATAAATTACTTGCTTAAATTGACATATAATCTGTGTTTCACTAAACACTGAAGGAGATTTTTGAAACAATGTTGTCTGTTTGTTTATCTGTTTTTCAGATGAGAAATTTCTGTACAGACAAGTTTAAAACTATCTGCTCAGTAAACTGACAGCATATCTCATCAACATCACTTCAGTACTGTAAAATTCAACAATTCTGTAATCCCACAACAAATACTCACTTTCCCAGGACAAAGTTGGAGAGGAAGGCTACGTTGTTCTGGCCATTAGCTTTTGCAGTATTGCCGAGACGGCCGATCATATCAGAGTTGCCAGCAGAGCTTGCCAGCAGCAAGAGGCCACAAAAATCTTGAGCCTGGTGTAAGCATTCCTGGGCAAGACCAAACTCACACTTCCTTATGGCCAGCTCTGCCAGTTGCTTCCATTTCTGTTCTGACTGAAACACACAAAATTACCAGTCACTGGGGTGTAGCGGTTAGCGCAACGGACTACCGACTGGAAGGTTGTGGGTTCGAATCTCTTGTCAATCCCTTCAAAAATCATTGTGGGATTTTTTGGCTCTAACCGGCTCCTACCCAGAGTTGGGCGTGCTACAGGCTCACTGGGAAGACTGGGACCACACGGTCGAGTCTCATCCACTTCAAGGATGCGTCATTGAGGGTGCTGCTCAAGTCTTCTGATCAGCACCGCAGGTGTCTGTATCTCTTGGGCCTGGTTGACACCAGGATATATTATGACAGTAAGCATAGAGTACAGCCCAAAGACACAGTCTCAGTTCTAGATGGAACTTCATAGTATCATGATTATCATCCTCATCGACATCATTATCATGGCATTGTAAAAACTGTATCAGCTTCTATGGCCATTAAGGTGGCATAGAAAATGGAACGGTGGGTGGGTGGGAGAGTGAGCACAAAGATAACCTCCCTGAGTGCAATGATCTTAAAAAACAAAAGACCAAAACTAAAACCAAAAAAAAAAAAAACCACATTCACAAAATTCTCCATCACTACTGTCTCAATTTAATCAAGCACCATTAACCAAATTCAAGTAAATCTGTACTGAAATGCACAGCTCTTTCAAAAGAAACAAACACACTGTATTTTCCCCAACTGAAACAATACAGCAACACAAATGTTTTGACTGCAACACATAAAACTTAAAACGACAGAGCAACATCAGAATGTAACGGCTTTGACTGAAACACCCCCCCCCCCCCCCCCCCCCCCACCCACCCAACTTCTTCATAAAACAGTACTAAGGTTTCAATAAAACACTTTGTACACTGCCATGACAATGCCATAGACTAAAACTCACTATAATATAGTCGACTGACACACACTATAATACATGATCATGACTGTATGTGACCACTACTCACTCGATAACTATTCTAATAACTATTCATGTTAAGTCAAGCTATTGCTGTTTTAAACACACAAAGCACCCCCAAAACACACACATTTCTTGCTGAAATATGTACAAATACAGAAAAGATAAACCCACACTTACCTGCACAATTTTACCTAAGCTTGCATAATTTGTCTCTATTTTCCCCTCTGCATGTGTATGCATGATTTGCTATAATTGTTCAGGACACCTCTTTCACATGAAACTAGTGGTGTTAGTGCACTGGAATCATCAGAGCACCGCACTGGCATCTTGAGAAAATGAAAATGTGCACATGGTTGCATGCGCACGGTAGCGCCTGCACACATACCCACCTTGCATAATCCATTCTCTAATTAGCCCAAACCTTGCAAAATTTCTCCCTATTCCAAGTAATGAGTAACCTACCTGCATTTCCTTAGCCAGGTTGTAGGCAGCACGGAAGTCCCCTAACTGTACGCACAGTTCAAACTTGTGTTCTGGGTCACACGTCACTGCCATGGCTTGAGATCTGAAGCCCTGCAATAGATCAAAGGTACACAGGAATACAGCACTTCATCTTCATAACCATGCAATCTTCATAACCATGCAATCAGATTCACTGGACTCAAATTAATAAACATTACATTCTAAAATTCATAAACAGCACCTTTCTGAGCAAATCAACACAAACTGCAAACACAAAAATACCCCCCCCCCCCAGCAAACAAACAAACAAAACAACACCCCCCCCAAAAAAAAAAAAAAACCACCTGGAAAACAGAACAGATCTTTACACCTCACCTAATACCCACCCTCTCCTCTGAAATAAAAAAAAACCCAAAAAGAATAACTCCCACTGAACAACCAAATCCAAGAAAAACAGTTCTCCAAATGACAGAGACATACGAACCAGAATCATCTGCACATGCTTGCATCTGTATATTAAAAAGCCGAGATCTTTTCTTTGACAAACATCAAGCAAAATTTGTTTATAAATTATGCTTTTTTTTTTGACAAATGCGCACTACAGCTGAGAGAAATGAGTAGTGAATAAATTTCTTCACAGACATATCACAGACACACGCAAGCATGTGATCCTTCTCCATACCTCTGAAAGTTAAAAAAAAACAAAAGAGACACCTCAGAATGGTGAACTCACTTGTTTCTCCAGAAAATGAGCAACCCTGGTGCGCTGCTCTCTGGGCACGGTGGGTAGGACCTTGTCAGCTGTCTCAAAGTCTCTCCTCATGACGGCAGTCTGGTACTCCAGTACCGATACCAGCAAGGAGTAGCTCATAATGTTCAGCTCTTTGTCACCCAGGTACAGCCGGTTGTCTTTTGGGATGTAGCCCAACAAGTACATCACTCTACAGACATATAAGACGTGATTTGCTGAATGATGATATGTACAAGTGAGCACGCATGAAATTTATTTATACATCTGATTGGTTTCTCCTACATTATGCATGCACGTGTAAGTGAGTGTGTAAGCATGAGATTTAATTAATGTATTTATCTTCCCTAGAGCCAAAAATGCACTTAATACCTGTATATGATTATCGATCCTAACAGAAAGTATGTAACACATTATCGAACACATACAGGTGAATGGACCAGCAAGGCCGAAATTCATAAGAAGAAACAACAGAAAGCAAAGAGACAAGGCAGAAACAAAGAGAGTGACAGAAAAGAGGAAATTTCCAGCACAGAATTTCCAGAAGGTGGGGATATTATTTATACTGAAAGAGTCCATGGAATCACCACGGGGAAGGGGGAGGGACACAACCACTAAATGTTGTCCACTAAATGTTGTCCTCGTTCATTCATTTACTTATTTAAAAAAAAAAAAGTATGCTACCTGTCCAGATGGGCAATGGTGACGATTTCCCCGCCCACGTAGTAGTTCAAGCGGTTGACGCTGTTAGTGTAGATGAAACAGTCACCCACCCACAAACCTGTTCGTACACTTTCCTCCACCTCTGTCAGGACCTGGACAATTGAAGAAAAAAATAAGAAAGAAGATGCTATTATATATATATATATATATATATATATATATATATATATATGTGTGTAGCGAGAGAGAGAGAGAGATAGAGACACAGAGAGAGACAGACAGACAGACAGAGAGGGGGGAGAGAGAGAGACAGAGACAAGAGACAGACAGAAAGATAGAGTGATGAGGGATGGATGAAGAAAGGGTTAAGAAAGATATCTGCATGAATATTCAGGATGTGAGCATTGTATTGTGATAAGTATTGTGTATGTGTATGTGTGTGTGTGTGTGCACACAAAGCACGTGTGATGTGAGTAAGCATGCATGCAGACATGAATGCTCTTTGGGCACTCGTTTATGTGCAAGCATGTTTGTGCAACCTTGCATGTTTTCTTTGTATGTGTGTGCACAGGTACATATGTATGTGCATAGATAAGTTGAATGTTAGTGTCAGTATGTATGTTTATGCATGTGTGTGTGTATTCTATGTGTATACGTGTCTGTGTATGCATGTCTGCACCTGTGAGGTTTTGACAGCTTCTCCTAGTTCTATCACTCAAACAAGTTTCTCAACAACTGCAGACAGTCACTAATCTTTACCAGTCAATAAAACAGATCTCCTCAACATCAACATATGCCTACCTCAAAAGCATCCTCAATGCCATCCTCTGTCACTTTCTCCTTGTCATCCTTTGCCTGCTCCACAGCCTCACCACTGTACTTCAGGATGAAGAAGGAATCGTCTGTGGCAATGCATACCAGTTCTCCGTTCTCGCTCCAGAATATCTGTCAAACAGATGAAAATTGGGACAGTGAGTTTACCTGCTTGGATGGCTGTGTGCAGTTCATGTCTGAAGGCTATGGACTGGTATCTTTAAATACCTTTTTGCTATCATTTATTTATAGATAAGGTCTTTTCTAAGTGCCACAACATGTTCTCAACAATGCCCCAAATTAACAAAAGAAAAAGCAAACAAAAAAATCGATAAAATAAAACAAAGAAAGAGAAAAAACAACAAAAAGAGGAATTTTTCAAATAAATTCTTGTTCATGAGTCCACTTAACGTATCCAACTAATGCAGAGTGGCACACGCTCGCTCTATTTTTGACTGTAACCTAACCAAATGTTTACAGAGAATTTAGTCAAAAGATACCTCCAGGCAGAGGCCCATCCCATCTGACTACCCAAATCGTACAAGAACAAGAGTATCCATCCTCTTTTTTCAGACTTTATATTCTGAGATGCACCAGAGAATCTACCAAGCTGAGAAAAAAAGCATGATATATATTCTGTATACGAGGGACGACTGTAAATTTTCAAAGATGCGAGCCTTGAAGTAGGTCAGGACTGTGCCATTTCTCACAATGTGATTAACCCCTCTGTTGTGAATTAATTTTCTATCAGGACCGACTGGCTCACAATCGGAAGATCAAGGGACAGTATGAACTTCAAGAGTGGGGGAAATGAAACTAAAAACAACCCATTTATGGCTGCCATAGCAGAAGCCTAGGGCAAGAAACACAAAGAAATGAGAACAAAGGACAAACATGACACGTTTTCCACAAGCAAACTACCAAAGCGCTCAGTAAACCTGAAGTTAAAGAGATAAAGGTGATGATCAGGGAAGCCAATGCTCAAGTGGGAATTGGTGGAGGCTGTGATCACAGGATGTGCTGGCTGTGAACTGGCAAAGTGCTAAAGAGGTATGTCTGCTCACTATGGTGTGAGGCTGGAAAAAAGAGGATGGATACTGGCGTTCTCGTGTGACCCGAGTGGTCAGGTGGGATGGAGCGCCACCTGAAGATATCTTTTGACTGAATTCTCAGTAAACATTGAGTTAGGTTGTGGCCAAATCTAAAATGATTGTGTGCCCATGTGCATCAGCTGGACATGGTACAGTGCATTATGCTAACAACTCCCCCAATCTTTGTAGATCGACGAATTATTGCCTCAAGGTATTAACAAACTGAAAAATTGACAATAATCCATTATATTTTTTGAATACACAAAAAAATGAATCACATACACATATTGTAACAACAAATTGAAAAAGAGTTTAAAAAAAAAGGTATAATCCATAGGCAAGTCACACACACAATTAAAGCAACAATCAATGACTGATTTGAAAAACACAGAAAGTGACAACACATTTAAAAGCATCCTTTAAAAATGCCATACTAGTGAAAATACACTTAAAAACATCCTTTAAAAATGTCATACTAACATTTTTTGGAGTGATTTCAATGCGGCGAATCAGGTCTGTGCTTTCCCAGTCATAGAATGCCAAACCACTAACAGAACGTACACCGAGCATATTGCCACCATGGATACCTGAAATAATGCAAATCACATCAGTTTGATGGTGAATATGAAAAAAAGTATATGAAAGGGTGGAGTGGATGGGGTGAGGTTGGAGGACACAGGGCAGAGGAAGGGAAATATGAGAGAGAGAGAGAGAGAGAGAAAGGGAGGGAGGGAGGGAGAGAGAGAGAGAGAGAGGGAGGGAGGGAGGGAGGGAGGGAGAGAGAGAGAGAGAGAGAGAGAGAGAGAGAGGGAGGGAGAGAGAGAGAGAGAGAGAGAGAGAGAGAGAGAGAGAGAAGAGAGAGAGAGAGAGAGAGAGAGAGAGAGAGAGAGCAGAATCCAGAATGCAGAAGCAAAGAAAAAAGAAATGCGTAACTTTTGATAATAAAAGATACCTCTGTGTCAAATTCTGAGTAACATTTGTGGGCATTTATCTGCTAAAAACAAAACAAACGACACTCTCCCCCCCCCCCCCCCCCCCAAAAAAAAAAAACCTCCTGGGGAAAAAGTACCCCCCCCCCCCCCCCCCAAAGAAACAAAACCAACCAAAACAAAAACTGCATCCTCCCCACTCCAAATCAAAAACAAAGTTTTTTTGAAAAGGCGAAAAAGAAAGAAAAAAACAACAACTGTGCAGTCAACACATTACTGACCGAGTGTTAAGTTAAGAGCTTTTCTCACTATAAAACCAGCTCAAAAGTAAATTATGAAATGTCTGGGACTTACTCAGAAAACAGGAATACACCATGCAAGTACAAATGAAATCGATCGTTTAATTGAAGACCACCCACCCAAGCGATAGAGTCTTTAAGACTTCAATCTGAGTAAAGGTTTTTAGAGGTTTTACAAATCTATTTCAAAAAGCTATCCTGAAGAATTGGACCTATGGATGTCGTACTCAAACATTTATCTATAACAACATAACAAATACAAATTTTCCATGCCTTACCTTCAGCACCAAAATCGGGCTTGAATGATTTCTGTTCTTTGAAGTTTTTGAAGATTTTGATAGTGCTCGAGCCTTCACGGGTGGCATAGACAGAGGAATCGTTGCTCCAGACAAACTCTTGTGCTGAGCCGAAGCTCTTGTTCCTCAGAGCCATGGCTGTGTAGATGATGTATTCTCCATCTCCACACACTACCACAAACCTGCAACACAAAGCATGCCAACCTTTAATATAAAACAACAGTCACAATAGTTGATGATACATACTGTCCACAAACCTCGTAGCTCAGGGTATGTTGCAAATTATGGCAAAATGTTGCTGTTCAAAATAGACCTGAATATAACCAAATCTAAAGGCAAAAGTTAACATATCAAGTTGACAAGGTTTCAATTAAAAGTCAAAGTCAAATCTGCAAACAAAGCCCCATCATTCTCAATGACTGAAACTGGACAAACTGTGCACAGTCATTTAATAATAGACTTATACATTCTAAGGTAGCAAATTACATGCTATGATCATGCTACAGTATGTCTTGAGATGCTGTTATTTACTTAATCACAGACAACAATTTTTGCCTGTTTGCATGCATATTAAATTGACTGCTTCTCTTACTTTGATACTGTGCTCAACATGATTCTATAGGTGACCTGCTAGTGCATCTCACAGCTGCCTCATTCACACACACACACACACACACACACACACACACACACACACACACACACACACAAACACACACACACACACACACACACACACACACACACACACAAACACAAACATGCACACACACAAATTTTTTATTCACTTTCCAAACTAAAACTAGTAAAAGACACCTGTCCTTAC
Organism: Monoplex corrugatus; assembly: GCA_030674185.1. Classification (NCBI taxonomy): domain Eukaryota; kingdom Metazoa; phylum Mollusca; class Gastropoda; order Littorinimorpha; family Ranellidae; genus Monoplex; species Monoplex corrugatus. Next base: position 50,908,985 of record JAPXFY010000015.1, on the reverse strand, counting down.
CTGCCGTTGGGGTTGTGCTGGATGGTCTGTGGGTACACCTCACAACTGCCCATGTCCTTGACAGCCAGAGGCAGACGTTCACCATCCTTGATCTCCTGGTCTCCCATAGCCTTGATGTTGGCCTGCTGGATCTCTGAGTGTTTGGCCCAGATGATCTTTCCACTAGAATCCATGGACATGGCTGGCTCCTCACGGCCCAACTGTCACACAAAAGATTTTTTTCAAAACTTCATTTTATTTAAAATTTTACTCCATGTTTCGCTGGACATCGCATTTCCTGGGGTTGGAAGAACTAGTCTCAAAACCAGGATACCTGTTACTATGAAAAGGAATAATAGAGATACTAACATAATTATATGATGTTATTCTGTTTAGTATAATTTGAATCCAGCACAATTTTAACCCTCTGACTCCCTCAGACTATCCACCAGCTCCTTGCAGCAAGCTGGATGATAGGCTGTGGGATTCAAAGGGTTAATTATTCTGTGAGCATTACAAACATACAAAGATACTTGAATTTACATCTACTCCATGAAATTTGGCTGAATGTCACTAGCTACTCAAAGAGCCCATGTCACACTCGATCAGTTCTGAATGACAGAGCTTTCTCAAAGTTAAAATACTTGAAAACAGCAATAGATGTATCATTTGATACTTGAAAACAGCAATACATTATCATCTGTCACCTATCAGCATCAAAAAGTTTAATGGTAGCTGTCGCAGCAGCTGTCAAAACAACTCTCTTCCATTCACTCCAGTCTCGACTTTTTCATGCTACTTTGTAGCCTCAAAGCCTCCCAAAGCCTAACTCTGGGTCCATATCAAGGGAGGTGGAAGCACAACAAAGTAGCGGACTGCTTGATCCAGGCGAAGTATGATATGAATTTATGCACTGAGGTGCTGTGCAGGCCAAGTCAGATTACCCCGAAATGCTGCAGATCACCAGGGTTCTGGTGAAATCCTGGCAGCAGGAAATGGACAAAGTCAGACGGCAACTAAAGAATCTTTGGAACTGGCTTTTGTCTTCAAGATCACAGACAGATGATATTTTCAGCAACAATGTCGGGATCTTTGTTCAGTACATATACTAAGCTACTAAACTACTGGACATAAAATTTGCCCAAAACAGCCAAAACATGTCACAGCATGGATACACATAAACAGGTTAAAAGAAAGAACAAATGAACCAAGAAGTAATAAGTCAAAAACAAACACACAAACAAAAAGACACAAACAAACGAACCGAGGTATAACAAGAAAAAAACAAAACACAAAGACACAAACAACCAAGTAAACAAATGGACAAAGCAAAACAAACAGCTAAAAACAAAACAAAAACAACTAAAACAAAGAGACAAAAGCTAACATCATTACGAGCCATCACAAATCTGTCACATGTAAAAGTAGCAGAAAGCCACAAACATAACTGAAGCCAGAATCACGAAAAACACCACAAATTCATCGCAGGTGAATACAACCCTCAGCCCACACCTTGATAATGATGCTGCCTTCATCATAACCCAGGGCAACATTGTTGGAACCCTTCTGACAAGCGATGGTCCATACACGCTCCAGCCCGTAGTTCAGAGTGCTCTCCAGCCTGTAGGTGTTGGCGTGCCAAATACGCACAGTACCTGTAATCAACAACATGCCATGTGTATGCTAAACACTTCAGAGTGAGAGAGAGAGAAAGAGAGAGAGAGAGAGAGAGAGAGAGAGAGAGAGAGAGAGAGAGAGAGAGAGAGAGAGAGATCAGAGAGAGAGAGAGATCAGAGAGAGACAGACAGACAGAGACAGAGAGAGAGGGGGGCAGAGAGAGAGAGAGGAGAGAGAGAGAGAGAGAGAGAGAGAGAGAGAGAGAGAGGAGATATGGAGAGACAGAGACAGACAGACAGACAGAAAGGGAGATCCAAGTGACATGAATCCTTTATTCTTCTCACACCCTTACTCCTGCTTTTTTCTTCCAAAAGTGATAGAGGAGACATCAGGGTAACTTGAGGCCAGTTATGGTAAGACAAATATAATACTGTCACTCCTAGTTTGGAGTGAGTGCATGTGTACATTTAAGTGTTGAAACTTATTCTATTTCAAAGCAGAGTGCAATATCCATACTGCTTTATATATTATCCTATAACACAACTAGCCAGCTAATGGCATCAAAAGCTACAAACCATACATTTTAATCACAGTAGAAAATAGCGCTAAATATCCAAAATACTGTATTCCACCAACCACAACGACATGAATAGCCACAGACTTTATGATATAAAACCCCAACAATCCTCTATCCTACTTAACAGCACATGAATACTGCAGACAATATAATACAAACCATCAACAATCCTCTATCATACTAAACAGCAATGACAGACTGTACAGAATAACAAAAATCTTGAGTGCTTTGCTGAACACACCTAGAAATAACAAATGCAACTAATTACACAAAACAACCACAATGATGATCACATAGCAATGACAAAAGCAACTAATTACGCAAAACAACCACAATCACGGAGTTGAACACACACAGCAATGACAAACGCAACTAATTACACAAAACAACCACAATCACTCGGTTGCCCCAGCCACCAACATCATCCTGTATTATTTCTTCCAGACTCATTTAGATTTATACACTCACCATCTTCAGAGCCAGTCAAAATGATGGGCAGCTCTGGATGGAAGGCTACAGCTGCAATGTTCTGCGCATGGCCCTCCAGGGTTTGAACGCAGGTCTTGTTCTGTTGACAGAAAGGGCCAACATTTCGTCAGAGAGAGAGAGAGAGAGAGAGAGAGAGAGAGAGAGAGAGAGAGAGAGAGAGAGAGAGAGAGAGAGAGAGAGAGAGAGAGGTGTGTGTGTGTGTGTGTGTGTGTGTGTGTGTGTGTGTGTGTGTGTGTGTGTGTTGTGTGTGTGTGTGCGTGCGTGTGCGTGCGTGTGTGTGCGTGTGTGTGTGTGTAAGTTGTGTGTGTGCGTGCGCGCACATACAACTGTGCATCTCTAAGTGTTTTAACCTCAAGCTCATGCAAATGATAGATGAACTGCATTTCTGAAAAGGAAAAACTTCCCCCTACAATTGCATTGAAAAAACATACTGTGCTTCATGAATGCTTATACCCTTTGGCTATGACTTATTCTTACCATGTAACAAAAATAGCAGCTTTACTTGTCAACATAATAGGAATGCCAACTGCATCTCTACCACCATAGGTGGCAGTCACGCACATATATACATGTATCAATTTCCTCTTTCGCAAAAGTTATGCATGGATAGCTCTGCATATGTATCATCATCATCATCAGGTGCCCTGCCACATGGCGTTGGTGACCATGGACTTCCAACCATCTCTCTCTCTCGTTGCCCCCACCATCTCCCCCACCCTCTTCATCCCCAGCCACTCTGCAAGTCCGTCCAGCATTTTCTCCCTGGGTCTATCTGGTGCTCTCTTTCCCTCCAGCTTTCCCGTTGTGACCAGGTGCTCCAAATCCCCCCTTCCTCACAAAATGGCCTATAAATGTTGCCTGTCTTTTCCTTATCTTCCTTATGAGTGATCTACTTGTGTCTGCCTCCATCAAGACTGTCTCGTTTGTTTTCTTTGCTGTCCATGGAACTCTCAACATTCTTCTGAGAAACCCCATCTCGGCTGCCTCAATCTTGCTCTGGCTTTGCTTGTTGACTGTCCACGCCTCGCATCCGTACAACAGTATTGGTTCTATAAAACATTCAAGGACTCTCTTTCTGATGTTAATTGATAGACATTTGTTGGTAAGAATGCTTGTCATCTTCTTGAATGCTGTTTTGGCTTGGCATATGTATATACACACTATACAAAAAGTTTTCAAAATGTAAATAGGCTTATTTTCTCTTATCCCAAAACCCTGCCAGGATGTATGGTTTATGCACATGCCATGAACTTTTTGAATCTTTTTTTCCCTATACATTTCAACTGTGACGTTAACTAGCACATATGGTATTTATTTCAAGCATTGTAAATACTACACCGCAAAACTGAATTTTACCCGAAAGACTATTAGAACGAACGTCATGCAAGTCTGAATACTCTTTTTCTTTTCTTTTAAAGAACATGAAGGATTAACAGTTTTTAAAATAAGAACATATGCTTACCTGGTAATCCCAGATTTTGACCAGCCTGTCATCAGCTCCAGAGATGAGGTAGGGTTTGTCTCCCCCTGTGTAGTAATCCACACAGTTGGCCCCCTTCTCGTGACCATCCAGAGTGAAGTTGGGGGTGGAGGATCCAAGCTGCCACACCTATACCGTATGCAAATAAATAAATAAACATGATGTCTAAATGATGATGAAGACGATTTGCTTCAGAAACACGAATAAAGTCTTCTCCCACTAGCCCTCAACATGTTTTTATAAGACAATAAAAGACAGAACAGAGAGAGAGAGAGAAAGAAAGAAAGAGAGAGAGAGAGAGAGAGAGAGAGAGAGACAGCGACAGAGAGAGAGAGCACACAGACATATATATATATATATATATATATATATATATATATATATAATATATATATATATAGATACATAGAGAGACAGAGACAGACAGGCACAGAAAGAGGGACAGAAAGAGAAAGAGAGAGAGAGACACACACACACACACACACACACAGGCAGAGAGAGAGAGAGGGACAGAGAAGGAGCGAGAAAGAGAGAGAGAGACAGAGAGAGTGAGAAAGAGAGAGGCAGCGAGAGACAGAGAGACAAGAGAGAGACAGAGACAGACAGACAGAGAGACAAGACAGAGATAGATTCTGAGACACTGTACCTTGATGGATCTATCAAGGGAGGCGGAGGCAAACTGATTGTTGTCTTTGGGGTTGATGACAATCTGCATGACGTAGTGCGAGTGCCCCTCAAACACCTGTGTACACGACCACTTCTTGTCCCAGTCCCACAGCTTGATCAACATATCATCTGCATAGCGAACCATAAGTCATAAGCATAACCACAAAATCACACATACTGTACAAACTGATGAGACAGAGAGATGGACAGATGGAAAGCAAAACAACATTTTCTGTTGAAAGAAAATGAGAAAGAGATGGAGAGGGGTGAGGGATGGTGGGAAAGGGAGAGTGATACCTGACAAGCATAGTTAAAACACATATGACAGACTGGGAGATCAAGTAATAGAAAAGAAGAGAAGTAACAGAGACAATGATATAAAGATGAAGAGGGAAAATGAGAGAGAGAATGAGAGAATGTGTACAGACGAAACGGATGCAGCCGACAAGAATAATTTACAAAGAAGAAAAGACAGCAATGCAGTACAGCGAAGTACATAACAATCATGTATCAAATACATAACAATCATGTATCAAACAAACAAACAAACAAACAAACAAAAACCAGACAGACAGACAAAGACATAGGCAGAGAGACAAAAAGACGAAACCCAAGAAAAACGGCGAAACATTTTTCACATACCGCTACTAGTGAGAGCATAGGGCTGAGTGGGATGGACGGCAATGGAACGCAGGTAGTCAGAGTGAGCTTCAAACTGATGAACACGCTCCAGAGTGTTGTAGTTGAACACACGTACGTGCATGTCATCCTGTATAATGAAGAGAACTGCTTAGTTTGCGGTTTGCTAAAGAAGGCATCAGAGTATAGTTATAGCTGAAAACAAGTAATTATTTTGCTCTGTAATTCATTTTATTTTCCATTCCCCCAGCCTATCTGGTGGTCAAGCTGAAGGAGTCAAAGGGTTAATCAAGTCCTACACACAGTCACATGAACAATCATAGATTTAGGATGCATATCCTCTGATTATGATTTATTTAAAAACAATACAAAATGCACATTTAAGTTACAAGTACACAACACACACACACACATATACATATCAATGCGTACACCATAAGTAAACGAAAATTCACAAAGAATGTGGACACACCCAAATGCATACAGTATAAATATGCACACAAGCATGCATTCATGCACACACACACACACACACACACACACACACACACACACACACACACATAAACATGCACACACACACAGAGAAACAGAACAGATGAAACTCACGGATCCAGTGATGACCCAGTTTTTGCGAGCCACAAAACGAGCAGCACGTACAGGCAGCTCACACACCTCAAAGGACTTGATGAGTTGCTGTCATTTGCAGAAAAAAAAAGACATCAAATCACTTGAAATAATGACTTGTGATAATTCATTAGAATGTACTTAAGTCAATACGTTAACTTTCAAAAACATAAGAACACAAACAATGACTTATCTGAGAGAATACAAAAACAATGATTTAGGACTTATGAAAATTAGTAAGTACATAACTATAATGATAAAACGCTATGACCATTATATGTATGAAATATTGTTTAGAATTTACGTTATTCTGTCTCAGTGACTAATGACTTATGCACCAAATTTCCTGCTCAACGCCACATTAGGTAAGTTTTCTATGATTTTTACAGCCATATTTTGTGCATTTATTCTTTGTGGTCTTTTGCATAAACTTGACACAGGCCAGTTGGCACAGAAATTTTCATCTATCTTGTTTCGTTAGAATATCAAATACGCCTTCTGATTCTAGTTTTCTGATATGCACCAATTATTAAAATCTGCACCAAAAAACCTAAAATATCAGAAAAGGCAGAATCAGTGACTGTGATGGATCAATAGCGCAACGCTAATACATCAAACATGTTCATACATTTTCAGATAATCAGATTTCTAAATTAAAATCATATCAATAAGACAGTTAACATACACTTTACTGTTTACAACTTACAAAACCAAAAAGCATCACACAGACGTAATACAGGAGAATATCATCTTCCTGCATGTTTGACTTACATAGTCACCAGTGTGTACAAATAATACAATATAAATCAAATGAAATATTCTACAACACTGACTTAAGATTGAATTATGCAAAGTTGTCTTCAATTCAATAAGGATGTTCTCAATTCACGAAATGTTACAGGATTCATCAACATTCTACCATGTCAAAAACACCTCAAACACACACGCACACAGTGACACGCACATACACACAGTGACACACACAGTGACACACACATATGCATGTGCACACACACACACACACACACAGAGTTATATCTATCTATCTACCTACCTATCTATCTATCTAATTCTAACTGTTTATCTATCTATCTATCTATCTGCATATCTACATATATATACATACACATAGTGACATACACACATGAACAAACATAAAACCCCACACACACAAGCACACCCACACCCTTCTAGCTACACAAAATAAAAAGCAAAAATGAGATACAGATTCCTTCTGTATAATTTTGCATAAACATGCATGCGTAAAGCAGACCAATATAAAATTAATCACTAGCATCATATACACAAATAATAATACCAACACTATACAGTAAGTAATAATAATACCTAACATTTTCTTATCTCTGAACAAAACACATTTGACTCCTATTCGAAGGGATCAGTATGAATAGCACAATCCTGCCTGAAAAATTATCAATGAGGCTTACAGGACCGAATCATGTAAGTCTGTTCTACAATTTACATATTTCAAATTACAAAACAGGCTATAGTACATTTACAAACTGTAACATATTATGCCTTCATGCACAAAAATTAATATTCTTACAGTTGGATACAAGAAGATTGTAAGAAACAGAAGAACAGTGCATTATCACAGAAAGTACATAATATGGTGGTTAAGTAGATTAGAGTGAAAATTGTTCTCCTTTGAGAAATGAAATGAAATACACTCAGTAAGAAATGAAATACACTCCTGTTAGTAGTATCAGGGAAAAAAGAGAAATACCCTGCAAAGTACAATGAAAAACACAGAAATATGAATAACAAATCATCAAACCCTAAACCTTCACTATTTCATACTTAAACACTCACCCAACAATGGAAAACATGGCAATATGAATAACAAATCATCAAACCCTAAACCTTCACTATTTCATACTTAAAACACTCACCCAACAATGGAAAACATGGCAATATGAAAAAACAAATCATCAAACCCTAAACTTTCACTATCTCATACGTAAACACTCACCCAACCAGGCTCGATGCTCTGACGCTCACAGAACAATCAGACAAAACAACAGGCACCACCAACTATGTACCTGAGATTCATAATTCCAGATGTGAACGTTTCCATTGTAGAGACTGGCCAGCATCCATGGCTCCAAAGGGTGAAGGTCAACACACTTCACACGGTCCGATCGTGCCGACAGCTTACGCTTGATGTCTAACCGCAGAGGCTATCCGCCAGTCAAATAACATCAGGTCAGTTGATTTGTTGAAAATCACGTTTATCTTTCTACATTTTTTTTTTTTACTGTACTTACCGTAGCACTGTTAATTAGAAGTTCATTTGTTCATTCACTGTTCATATACTGTGTTGTAAATGGTTAAATTAACTGTGTAGATGATATTTTCGAAATGTGAAATCAACTGTGTAGCCGATATTTTCTAAATTGCCTGATACAGCACCAAGGCAGAAAACTGTCAGCTGGTTTGTAGAAAATCACATAATTTCAAGTTATTTTCATTATTCTTTCCACACAGAGAACCACACATAAGAATATCAAGAGCGGGAACGTAAAGGTGAAGTGGGAGAAGGGAGGGGAGAGGCAATAAGACAGCAAGCTCCCCCAATGTCTCTTTATGCCTGGCTCTCTTTTCCTACAAACACACCACATAAAACAGGCAATACGTGCCAGCTGAACATATAAAAGTACAACCTCCCATAGCCACAATTTTCAAAATCAAATGCGATTAAAGTTGAAGCAATAGCATTTTGATAGTTCTTTTTACGCTTCATCATTTCCAACACGGCATTTATAATTTTCGGTCTCACTCGGGGGGGGGGGGGGGGGAAACGGTTGTGTTTCAAAAGTCTGCATAGTCCTCCTGTCCTGATTCTCCACAGAAGCCAAGATGTGCGCGGTCAGTCTGACATGGAGATGTTCACATCTGTAGATGGTGATAAATTGCAAAGAGAGAACATCACATTATATCATCAAGCTGCAGTATACTCAAGGACATGGAGCTCATCTAACTCAGAAGCAGGTCTTTACAATAAAAGCATTATTAATATTCTAATGAAATTACATTTAAGATATAATTAAATAACTAAATAACCCTCTGACTCCCAAAGCATGTCTACCAGCATCCTGCATTGTCATCCATGCAAAGCAAAGCCTTTCAGTTTGACTCCCTCACCCCATCCATCAGCTTCCTGCAGGAAGCTGGTGGATAGGGTGAGGCAGTCAAACTCAAAGGGTTAAGTTTTGCAGCTGGTGGATAGGGTGTGGGAGTCAAAGGGATAGACAAACAAAGCAAACCAGCATAACAAAATTAAAACAATCTATCCACACATAACACATAAAATCAATCAATCAAATAAGTATATAATATATATATCCCCCATATGTATACTTTCCAAGGCTTCCTAATTATATAACACCATGGATAATGACACTATAATTATAAACTCTTAAAATTATCTCCTAGATAAGTTAGAGATTTGATGTTAGAACATCACATACAACTGGACCGTTTCTTTAAAAAAAAAAAAAAAAAAAAAAAAAAGTAAATTAATTATTCAGATTGTCTGCAGTTATTCATTTGTTTTAATTTCTTTTTCGGTGAACTGTGTGCGTGTGCGTATGTGTGTGTGCGTGTGTGCATGTGTGTGTGTGTGTGTGTGTGTGCATGTGTGCAAGTGTTTGTGTTTACATTTTATACACTAGGATTTCCATAATTTACTCTGTGTGTGTGTGTGTGTGTGTGTGTGTGTGTGTGTGTGTGTGTGTGTGTGTGTGTGTGTGTGTGTGTGTGTGTACATGTGTGTGTGTGTGTGTGTGTACATGTGTGTGTGTGTGTGTGTGTTATTTTTTTAAGGTGACTCATGACTAACCACTTTACATTCCTTGTCAAGAGAACAATCGTTTCAATAATTATTTATATGTTGAATGTACCAATGTGACAAACTCAAGTCATAACTGATCTATTATTTGACTTGTCGGTATAAAAACTTTATCAAAAGAAAACCTTTTAGCTGTAACAAGAAGGGAGGAAGCATTAAATTATTCAATCTGAAAACAACCTACCCATTCTGAATGATTCTTGAATGAATTACTATTGTTGTACTGATACTGCCACTCAAACTGCTATCCATTATTCTCAATTTTGTATCCATAGAAAAAATTAAATGAAAAATATTATTAAAGAGACACTGTATTTCACATACTTCTAAACACTCCACTATATCAGTACACATTCTACAGGTAACAGATGTTTTAATAAGTATATTTATTTATTTATTTATCTATTTATTTTTGTATCATCATTGATCGTGGTCTTGCAAATAAATTTGTGTCCGTATTAACTGAAATCTTGCAGAATGCACACAAACCAGATTCAGAAGCAGAATGCACAAACTTGTGAAATTAGTAAAAAGGGGAAAAGTAAAATGACACATCTTCAAACCAAAAAAACTGTACACGGAATAAGGTAACTGAATTAAAAAAAAAAAAAATCCTGTTCTCTCTCTCGTCATCTTTAGTGTACTATGAATGATGTATACACAGCATTACAAGGACCTTGTATTGATTTATGGCAATAGAGATAGAGGAAAACATTAAGGCAGTGAGAACTATAAGTATAAATCAAAATATGAAGAATATACGAAAGTCTCATTCCATCTATCCATATCACTGTAACAGTTATATTTGTTTAAAGCCCAGCTGACTGCGCAAGAGCCACATAACGCTGTGAATTTAACCATCTCAAAATGTGCACAATAGCTCACTGGGAACATGAATGGAAAACAAAATTAGGCACACATATCAATGCATTCAGTTCACACACATAATCCAAGGATATGCCCCTACTTGTTGACCACTGACCAGTTTATCACCGAAGGATTTAAAAAAACAAAAAGCAACTGATTACTGAACATAAATTTAAACACACCTACTGAACTAAGGACACTAAAACACAAAATGGGTCTAAATTATCTGAAATTGCTTCTGGGCATCACATTTCCTTAGAACAAAAATGCACTTTATAATTATTATGTAGTGATGTACCAAATTATCAATCCCAAGAGAAAGTAAAGTTTATAGACCACATTCAACTCAAGGGATTGGAACAGCAAGGCAGAAATGATAGGATGAAATGTCAGAAAGCTAAGAAGCAAAGCAGAAACAAACGAACGTGACAGGAAAAAGGATATTTCTAATTCTACTAGCACAGAATTTCCAGAAGGTGTGGGTACTATATACTATTTATTATGAAAGAGCCCCTGGCAATCCCACAGACTATGGAGGATCTATCCATGTCAAGCCTATTGATAAACTATTGTGCAAAAAAGCATCACCCCCCCCCCCCCCCAAATAACACAACAAAACAAAACAACAACAACAACAACAACAAAACAACCACCACACACATTAATAATTAATAAGAGTTTTATATTTTCATGCAAAAGCCTACATTTCTGTGCACTCACTGTTCTCAAAAGTACAGTTAAGTGACAACTGTCACAAACTGTAGCCAAAATGTAAAATCAAAATGTTTTGAAAACAGTAAAGAATGAAGTAATATTATGTGACCAAAGCTTGTAGGATTAGAAACGCATACATAACATGCACTGATACTTGATAGTCTGAGTGAAACTGAAAGTGAGATTTACACACACACACACACACACACACACACACAAAGAGAAGAGAGAGGGAAAGACAAGGAGAGAGAGAGAGAGAGACACTCAGAGAGAGAGAGAAAAGGGAGATGTGAGGGAGAGAAAGAGAGGAACAAACATCATGAACCAAAGGACTAAACAAAACAAACTAATGAATAATAGAATACAAAGCAAAAGTTTTGTACAATACATTTCAATTATTATGTACAATACAAAGTATACATATGAGTGACAGAAATCAGAAACTGGGTTAGTGAGCTCCATGAGAACTGAGATACTGAGAGTGCATAAATTCACCTGAGAGTCGAAGTTCCAGATGTGAACGTTTCCATTGAACAGACTGACCAACAGCCATGGTTCAGAAGGATGCAGATCAGAAGATTTGACACGGTCTGATCTTGCTGACAGCTTTCGCTTGATGTCTAACCTTAGAGGCTATTCATAAATAATCCAGTAAGCAGAAAAAGC
>JAPXFY010000015.1:50884293-50886793 GCA_030674185.1 Monoplex corrugatus | reverse complement strand
CAAGAATAAAAGCAATGGAAAATTATAGAGAGCATAGCATACAATTATATATTATAACCATGTGATTCCCTCCGAGCGGAGACAGGCTGCAGAGGGGAGGGTTGAGTGAGGTTAGGATTTTATGCAGGAGAGAAAAGGTGAGTTTTGAGAGCGGACTTGAAGGAGACAAAAGTAGGTTGCTGACGGACTGAGAGAGGAAGTTTGTTCCAGGAGAGCGGACCAGAAACAGAGAAGGCTCGTGGACCATAGGTATTGAGCTTAGTGCGTGGAAAGCGAAGAGTCAGAGGATCAGAGGCAGAGCGGAGGGTACGTGAGGGAACATAGATCTCAAGTAGGCTTGACAGGTAATCGGGGGCTGCGTTATTGAGGCTTTTGTAGCACATGGTGTCTAGTTTGTACTGTATGCGCTTTGATACAGGGAGCCAGTGAAGTTGTGCCAGGAGAGGAGATATGTGGTCAGCTTTTTTCTTTTTGAGTACAAGGCGTGCAGCATTGTTTTGAATGCGCTGTAGGATGTGAATGGTGGAGGCAGGAAGACCAGACAGGAGTGAATTGCAATAGTCAATGCGAGACATTATGAAGGAGAGAACGAGTTTTGCAGTTGTTTCGACAGAGAGATACTTCCTGATCAGCTTTATACGATGGAGATGATAGTAGCAGGATCTGGCAGTTTGAGAAACAAAGTTGTTCATGGAGAGGGTAGAGTCAATGCAGACACCAAGGTTTTTAGCTGAATCAGAAATTGGGACTGATGTGTTACATAATGGGAGAGAAAGAGGAGGCAGCTGAGAAAGTTTCTGACGGGTGCCAATGAGGATAGCTTCTGTTTTGTCGTCATTATGGACTTCGCGAAGGCCTTCGACAAGGTTAATCATTCCCTCCTCCTGCACAAACTGCACCATTATGGAGTTCGAGGCCATGTTAACAGATGGATCGGAGGCTTTTTACGTGAGCGGAAGCAGGCTGTGGTGGTTGACGGTGCGAAGTCAGACTCAGTCGCTGTGAAATCTGGAGTACCCCAGGGCTCCGTTCTTGGGCCAAGCTTGTTCTTGGTCTACATAAACGATTTGCCCGGAACTGTCCTCTCATCCACGCGACTTTTTGCAGATGACACCGCCATCTACAGGTCAATAACAACAGGCCAAGACCAGGCACAACTACAAACAGATCTCCAGCAACTAGAGAAATGGGAAGAAAGTTGGAACATGTCTTTCCACCCTGGGAAATGCATCACCCTCCCGGTTATCAGTCCCAAGAGAAAGAAAAAGCTGCTGACACCATCGTACCAGCTGCACAACCAGACTCTCGCCAATGTCATCTCGGCGAAGTATCTGGGGATTACGATCACACAAGACCTAGATTGGGATCTCCATGTTCAAAACATCACGAACAAAGCCAACAAAACGTTAGGGTTCTTGCGAAGAAACCTCAGAGTCAGTAATATCGGACTCAAAGAGACAGCCTATAAGGCTATGGTGCGGCCCATTCTCGAATATACAAGTACTGTGTGGGACCCGTACAAAGAAGGACAGATCACAAAAATTGAGGCCGTGCAACGAAGATCAGCACGTTTTGTTTTAAATCGCTATAAAAGAACCGCTAGCGTCACCAACATGCTACACCACCTCGGATGGATATCTCTACAAAGCCGACGTAAGATCGCAAGGCTCACTATGATGTACAAAATTATTAACAACATGGTCCAGGTGGATTTTGGCAAAATACACAAATCCCAGGAATCAAAGTTGAGAGCACCAAAGGAGAGGGACAGAAGAGCACACTCAAGGCAGCTTGCTAGACTCCAATGTTCACGGGATTACAGAATGTATTCGTTCCTCCCGCGAACCATCCCTGAGTGGAACGAATCTTTGACTGAAGCTGTGATTGGAGCCGCGTCTCCTGGCGTGTTCACGTCGGGAGCTCGCATACTCCACCAGTAGTAGTAGAAGTAGGTTTTTTTTTTTTTTTTTTTTTTTTTTTTTGTGCGTGCCCCCCGTGTGATAGTGTCAGAATAATCAACGCGCTGATTGTGGACACTAAACAAGAAGAAGAAGCGTACTTTCTTTTGCAATACAGATTTAATATTGAACTCACCATCATTTCAGTCATGACTGAAGACAAGACTGGCGGCTCTGTGTGGGAGGCGGAGAGGAGGGGTGGGGGAGGGAGGCTGCGGTAGGAAAAGAGTTGTCTCTACAGGAAACATAGAATTAGCCCATATACTTCTTTTGTGTAATCACGAAACTCAATGGTTCCAACAAGCTGAATTGGATAAATGTTAAATAACTTTCAAGTCAAAACAAAAACTTTGAAAATTACCGTCAATTATACATGACAATGGACTCACGACTTTTATTAGTGTGTCATTTAGATCTCGCTAGTGTTTTTGTTTGTTTGTTTCCACATCATGATCAAATTTGCATTTATTCGTTTGTTTATCCATTCATCATAATCAAGTGCCCTGCCGCATAGCTTGGTGACCATGGCCCTCCATATGCAT
>JAPXFY010000015.1:50869293-50879293 GCA_030674185.1 Monoplex corrugatus | reverse complement strand
TGACTCTCGCTTTTCATCGAGTTCTTGGTCCACAGAAACACAAACTCCAAGATCAAAGTATGTCAGCTATACAACACAGAGGACGAGGCCTCTACCTACTGACTCTCACTTTTCATCGAGTTCTTGGTCCACAGAGAAACAAACTCAAAAACCTAAGTATGCCAGGTATACAACACAGAGGATAAGACCTCCACGTACAGATTCTCGCTATTCGCCGAGTCCTGAGTCCACAGAGACACAAACCCCAACACCCAACTATGACAGTTACACAACAACACAGAGGACGAGACCTCCACGTACAGATTCTCGCTATTCGCCGAGTCCTGGATCTACAGAGACACAAACCCCAACACCCAACTATGACAGTTACACAACAACACAGAGGATGAGACCTCCACGCAACAACTCTCGCTTTTCACCAACAACACCTTGGGCCACAAAAACAACAAAAATTCCGAGACTTAAGTATGCCAGTCACACAACACAGAAGGCAAGACCTCCACGTACCAACTCTCGCTTTTCTCGAACTGTCTGGCCCACACAGACACAGTTTCCAAGACGTAAGTTCGCCGCCAGTCATCGAGCACCTCGCAATTACAGTGACGATGATGACGACGATGACGTGCCCGCTTACGTCATCGACGACTCCATACCCACAAGGATATCGAGAGGGATACTACCACGTCGGAGCACTACGAGGAATAATGACATCATTGACCGATACGAAGACGTGGACAACAGATATAATCAGATCGTTGTTCGGGATAAACCACCACGGGGCAGGACTGTTCGTTTCGTAGATGACGTTGATTATGGTGGGACTGATGATGATGATGATGGTTATGGTGAGACTGATTATGGTGGGACTGATAGGGTAAACAGATCAGTTGGCAGTCCAGCTGATGATACAATCAGTGTTGCTTACAGCTCATCGACAGTGTGGATTCCGAGGTTAAAGAGGATGACGAGGACATCCATCAACATAAAAAAAATTCAAAGGTATGATGTTTCCTGTTATCCATCTTTCTGTCTGTCAGTCTGTCTGTTTGTTTCTCTGTGTCCATCCTCGCGCTCTTTGAGCCGAGCGATTTGATGTAGCTGTGAGAGAAATACACCAGGACCTAATGTTACTGCCCTTGAGTAGTCA
Source organism: Monoplex corrugatus (assembly GCA_030674185.1). Taxonomy (NCBI): domain Eukaryota; kingdom Metazoa; phylum Mollusca; class Gastropoda; order Littorinimorpha; family Ranellidae; genus Monoplex; species Monoplex corrugatus. Next base: position 50,878,146 of record JAPXFY010000015.1, on the reverse strand, counting down.
TCATCATCATCATCATGTGCCCTGCCACATGGCGTTGGCGACCATGGACTTCCAACCATCTCTATCTCTCGTTGCCCCCAGCATCTCCCCTACCCTCCTCATCCCCAGCCACTCTGCAAGTCCGTCCAGCATTCTCTCCCTGGGTCTGCCTGGTGCTCTCTTTCCCTCCAGATTTCCCGTTGTGACCAGGTGCTCCAAATCCCCCTTCCTCATAAAATGGCCTATAAATGTTGCTTGTCTTTTCCTAATCTTCTTTATGAGTGATCTACTTGCGTCTGCCTCCATCAAGACTGTCTCGTTTGTTTTCTTTGCTGTCCATGGAACTCTCAACATTCTTCTTAGAAACCACATCTCGGCTGCCTTGATCCTGCTCTGGCTTTGCTTGCTGACTGTCCACGCCTCGCGTCCGTACAACAGTATTGGTTCTATATAACATTCAAAGACTCTCTTTCTGATGTCAATTGATAGGCATTTGTTGGTAAGAATGCTTGTCATCTTCTTGAATGTTGTTTTGGCTTGGCCGATTCTGCCAGCTATTTCCTTGAGTAGTAAAGGAATTAAACTTCAAGTTGCTGTTATCTTCTTTACTTTTCACAGCAAAGAAGACGATGGTGCCGACAACGTTGCAGACCAAAGAAGGACCACCATCACAGCACGAAGACAACCCCGCAAACAGCCGAAAGATGACAGCGTTACCAGGAACGATAGACACAAGCTGAGAGAATTCGAACAGGCGTTGGACGAGGCTGTCGCTGATGACGACCAGTTTCTGAAAATGGTTCGCGAGAACCGCACGCGCTTGGCACGTGACACGGAGGACTGGACTCACGAGTATTCGTTAGACAACGAGAAAATTTCCTACATGGCGCAGAAGTTGATAAAGGTGAGTCATCCTGAAAACATCCATGGTCTTATTGATGATGATGATGATGATAATGATGATGATGTTGATGATGATGTTGATAGTGATGATGACAGTGATGATGACGGTGATGATGACAGTGATGATGATAACGACGACGACGACGACGACGATGATGACGACGAAAGCAAAACAAAACAAAAAAACAACAACAACAAAACAAATTATAGAATCACAAAGAAGACAAAGTTGATACATAAACCGCAGTCATTACTGTAATTGACGTGACTATATACATATACATATATATACATAGGCCTACACATACATATACACATACATATATGTATACATATATCTATATCTATACATACATATATATATATTATATATATATATATATATGTATATATATGTACATATGTAGTCTGGCTTTTCCTTGACTGCTTATGTTTGTCCCCATTTCATGTTTACTGTTTCCTTAACAAAAGGTGTTTTGTTTGTATTTTCAGAATATTGATATGATCCTGATGCCATGCATTGGCGAAAATTACTTACTGCAGTGATGATTCGAAAAATCATCGTTGGCTCACACCAGGATCGTATATATATATATATATATATATATATATATATATATATATTATATATATATACATATATATATATATATATATATATATTTGTATATTTATATACATATATATATATATATGTATATATGTATACATATAATACATACAGGGAAAATATACACATGCGCACGCGCACACACACACACGCACCAACACACACACGGCCATACACGAACACACACAAGTTACACACACAGAAACACACACACACACAGCCCCTCTCACCGAAACACACATACAAAACCGTCTCTCCCACACGCCCATAAGCAATATACATACACACGCCCACATCCACACATGTACACACAAATACTCACATACTTTCACACAAGCATGCACAATCACACATCATCCAAACCAGCTGACCAACCAATCAAGCAAACTTTCAAACAAGCATTCAAAGAAACAAAGAAAGAAACAAACGAACAAACGAACAAACAAATGAACGACCCATTGAACAAACAAACAAACAAACAAACAAACAAACAACCAACCAACCAACCAAACTACAAACAAACAAACAAGCAAGCAAACAAACAAACATGGGTACAAACAATGAAACAAACAAAGGGACAAAGAAACAAATAGACAAACAAACAAACAAATATTCAGACAAAGAAACAAACAAATAAACAAACACATGAACAAACGAGTAAACGAAGAAAGAAAGAACGAAAGAAAGAAAGAAAGAAAGAAAGAAAGAACGAAAGAAAGAAAGAACGAAAGAAAGAAAGAAAGAAAGAAAGAAACAATATCTTCAAGTCTGATCTGTCGACCTGTCTAGCTTTATATATATATATATATATATATATATATATATATATATATATATATATATATATATATATATATATATATATATATATTTATTTTGTTGTTGTTGTTGTTGTTGTTTGTTTTTTTGTTTTGTTTTGTTTTTGTTTTTGTTTTTGTTTTTTTGCTTTAACATCATCTCTGATGGAGGCAGACGCTAGACGATCATTCATAAGGAAGATTAGGAAAAGACAGGCAACAGTTATATGCCATTTTATGAGGAAAGGGGAATTAGAGCCCCTGGTCCCAACGGGAAAGCTGGAGGGAAAGAGAGCACCGGGTAGACCATGGGAGAAAATATTGGACAGACTTGCAGAGTGGCTGAGCTGGTGGAAAATATGCTTGCGGCAACAAGGGATAGATACATACGGAGGGCCATGGTCGCCAACGCCATGAGGCAGGGCACTTGATGATGATGATTATCATCATCATCTCTGACACGTTGACTTAACCTGTCATCTTCTTTCTTTTCTTCGTCCATCGTCTACATGGTCAGACCCACATCTGGTGATAAATGTCGACGCCCTCGTCCCTCATTTTCTGCCGTCTACCATAGAGTTTAGTGGTCAGAGCAGGGTTTTTCTTTCTTTCTTTTTCTTTTTTGCCACAGGCTGGTTGTTATTTTTTGTTTGTTGACAGAGCCATGGATTCAAGATTTGATAACTCGAGTTCAATCCCAGCCCGCAACATGAAAATTTGGCCTGTGTATTGCCGATCCTAATGGTTTTTTTAATTTTTTATGTCAGCCTAATACTTCAATCTTAGGTTCCTTCTCCCTCCCCCTTCCCCGCCCCATCTTAAGATCTTTGCCAACGTGTTTGTGTGTGTGTGTGTGGGGGGGGGGGGGGGGTGGCTACGCAGGCTTAGGGAGTCTACCAGACAATTGCTGGATGCAGCGCATATGGGGTTGTCCACGTGGGACGAACCCATCTTGAATAAACTCGACGAAAAAACAAACAAAAAACAACAATTACAGAATCACAAAGATAACAAAGCTGACATATGAACCGCAGTCATCACTGTAACTGCAACGACTATATATATATATAGAAAGAAGAGAAGACCTACACATACATATAGCCACACACACACACATACACACACCCTCACGCGCGCGCGCACACAGACACACACACACACACACACGCACACGCACACAAACACACACACACACACACACACACACACACACACACACACACACACACACGAACACACATACACTACCACACACTGCCACACACTGCCACATACACTAACACACACACACAAACACACTGCCTCTCTCACCGAAATCACACACCAAATCGTCTCTTCCACATGCCCACGTGGTCAGAGTGGATTCTGTTGAGGCACAGGATCCTGGCGCTACTCCACCCTGAATAGGGGGACCTCAAAGGATGAGCTCCATACTTTGGTGTTGAGGATGACGATGTGAACACTTGCGTTATATTACACAGTACCATTGTTTTTTAATGTATGGTTGCAAAGCCTAGACATTAAGACAAGACGAAGAAAATAAAATCGAAGCTAGCAGAAATGTGGCTCTATAGACAGACTTCTCAGAGTCAAATGGACAGACAGAAGAACAAACGATAGCAAATTAACCCTTTGACTCCTGCACCCTGTCCACGAATTAGAGCACCTGGTCACAACAGGAAAGCTGGTAGGAAAGAGAACACCAGGTAGACCCAGGGAGAAAATATTGGACGGACTTGCCGGGTGGCTGAGGACAGAGACGGTGGAAGATGTGCTTGCGACGACAAGGGATAGATGCATATGGAGGGCCATGATCGCCAACGCCATGCGGTAAGGCATTGTGATGATGATGATGATGATGATGATGACCCTGTCCACCAGCTTCCTGTATTATCAATCCTGTTAGCAGAGCAAAAACTACACCCTCTGATTCCCTCACCATAGCCATCAGCTTTCTGCAGGAAGCTGGTGGATCGGGTCAGGGAGTCAAAGGATTATGTTTTTGCAGTTGGTGGATAGGGTGTGGGAGTCAAAGGGTTAAAGGAACTGAATGTTAAGCGCCAACTGCTAACAGTGACCAACGAAAGAAAGCTGGAATATGTAGGCCATGCGATCAGAAACACCAAAACAGAATTGATATCAACTGTCCTGCAGTGGAAAGTTGAGGCGAGGAGAAGAAAGGAACGACCGCACACCTATTTCAACAACATCACTGATATGAAGTCTCTGGTCTGGGGGATCCAGGAGGTCGCCCACAGATGTATGTACATGTATGTATGTATGTATGTATGTATGTATGTATGTATGTATGTATGTATGTATGTATGTATGTATGTATGTATGTATGTATATATGTATGTATGTATGTATGTATGTATGTATATATGTATGTATGTATATATGTATGTATGCGTGTACGTATGTACGTATGTATGTATGTATGTATGTATGTATGTATGTATGTATGTACGTACGTATGTATGTACGTATGTATGTATGTATGTATGTACGTACGTATGTACGTATGTATGTATGTATGTATGTATGTATGCACGTATGTATGTATGTACGTATGTACGTATGTATGTATGTACGTACGTATGTACGTATGTATGATGATGTATGTATGTATGTATGTATGTATCTATGTACGTAAGTATATATGTACATATACGTTCGTATGTACGTATTTATGTATGTCTTTATGTGTGTACGTATGCATGTATGTATGTAAGTATGCATGCATGTATGTATGTATGTTTGTATGTATGTGTGTGTGTGTATGTATGTATGTATGTATGTATGTATGTATGTATGTATGTAAGTATGTATGTATGTATGTATGTATGTTTGCAATGAAAGTTCTCAATCGTGTGACCTGGAGAAGACTTGGGACGTTGAGCGCTGCTTCTACCGCCGATCCCGGCGAAGGAGAGAGGAAGAGAGGGGATGGTCAGTTAGAAGGCTCCTGCAAACCGGGTACCTCAGACTTTTTAGCCCTAAACATGACTTCTCTTATGTTACAGGGGGACCTCCGGCACCTTTATGCCGATTTGCCGCCACACCAGCGGACCGCCGTGGAAGAAGCGGTATCACGCATGCGCGAGATGTCTCTCCAGGAGCTCATGGATTCCATTGCTGCCGTCGACTGATCACGTGATGTTTATAACTCACACACTCGAGCTTTCAGTATGAAAACTGCTGGCCATTGTTCTTTCTCCTGGTTGTGGGTTCGAATCCCGGGGTGCGCTACATTAAAACTGGCCTTCTCACTGTCCCATCTTAACATCATTGTTGTTCTTGTGGTGTCAGTGTAGGATTAGATAGGTTCCCCTTCCCCCACTTCCCTGGGATGGTTATCCCCGTCGGCCATATCACCTGAGGTGGGTGTCGACGTAAAAACAGAAACAAAACATTTTTTTCCTTCCAGGCTTTGTCTGCATGGGACAAACTTCCTCTGTCACTCCACGGTTCTGATCATCTGTCATCATTAAATCCACTCTGAAAACTGTTCTTTTCATGTCTTGATAAACATTTCTTTTATTATCCATCTCCTTTTGCCATTCTGTTTGTGTCTGAGTGAGTGAGTGAGTGAGTGTGTGTGTGTGTGTGTGTGTGTGTGTGTGTGTGTGTGTGTGTGTGTGTGTGTGTGTGTGTGTGTGTGTGTGTGTGTGTATGTATGTGTGGGTGTATGTATGTATGTGTATGTTTGTACGTTTGTGTGGAAGTGTATGTATGTGTCTGTGTTTGTGTCCGGATGTTTGTGCGCTTGTGTCTGTGTATGTGCGTGCATGTGTTTGTGTGTGTGTTGTGTGTGTGAGGGAGGTTCTATAGTGTGTGCACGAGCGTGTACATGTGAACATGAGTGTGTGTGTGTGTGTATGTGTGCGTGTGTGTGCGTGTGTATATGTGTGCGTGAGAGAGAGAGAGAGGGAGGAGAGAGAGAGGAGGGAGAGAGAGAGAGAGAGGGAGAGAGAGAGAGAGAGAGAGAGAGACAGACAGACAGACAGACAGACAGGTAGACAGACAGACAGACAGACAGACACAGACAGAAAGACAGAGAGAGCATTTTCTTATGCGACACACACAATTGAATTCACGATCTGAAAGTCTGGAGGTTCAGCAATTTAAAAGGACATTCAAAGGTAAGCAGGTGACATCTTGTCTACTAGCTGTGTCAGTCACCTTTAACCTGTCCTTTACCTTGGCTTTCTCCTCCCCCTCCTATTTCAGAAACTACAAAAGCTGCAACAACAACATCACAACCAAGAGGTGAGCACAAAGGACATCTTCCTGAGTGCGACAATCCTTAAAACAAAAACAAACAAACAAACAAACAAACAAACAAACAAACAAACAAACAAACAAACAAAAGCAAGCATGCAAGCAAGTAAACAAACAAGCGAGCAGGCAAGCAAGCAAGCAAGCAAGCAAGAGAAGCAAGCAAGCAAGAGACCAACCAGCCAACCAACCAACCAACCTACCAACATACCAATCAACCAACCAGAGAGAGAGAGAGAGAGAGAGAGAGAGAGATTTTAATATGGCTAATATCAAATTTATGTAGGCATGCACGCAACACACACAAACGCACGCACGCACGCACACGCACACACACACACACACACACACACACACACACACACACACACACACACACATACAAGCACACACAAGCAAGTACACACGGAAAATAATCACGAACACGAACAAACATTCACACACACGTACATACACTGACGCACATGCACGCACACGACAAGTTACAGAACCAATCACCCAAACAAACAGAGAAACAAGCAAACAAAAACAAACAAACAAACAAACAAACAGACAAACAAACAAACCAACCAACAAACAAACAAACAAACAAACAAACAAACAAACAAACAAACTAACAAACTAACAAACAAACAAACGAAAACCACACAAACACAAATAATCAGAGAGAAAGGAAAAAGGAAAAAAGAAAAAAAAAAAAGGAAAAAAAACCCCAAACAATCAAAAGCAAGAAAGAAAGAAAGATAGAAAGAATGAAAGAAAAGACAAAATGAAGGTTTTCAAACAAAAACAAACGAAAATAACATTTACACTTTTTAACTGTTACAGGTAAAAACATCGTTCAAATAAAGCCACAGAGACAATCTCCGCTCAAATTACCAACCTAACCTTACACACACCATACTTTGCTCTTTGAATGTAGGTCAGCAGACCATGTGCTAAAAGGAGAGCTGGGATGGGGGCAGACGAAAGGGAGGGAAGGAAGAGAGACATAAGGGATAAAAGGTGAACAAGGAGGAAGAGGAGGAGGTGGAGGAGGTGGAGAAGGAGGAGAAGAAAGAAAAAGAAAGAAAAAGAAGAAGGAGGAGAAGAAGAAGAAGAAGAAAAAGAAGAAGAAGAAGAGAGAGAGATAGATAGGGAGAGAGAGAGAGAGAGACAGACAGACAGACAGACAGACAGACAATCAGAGAGAAGAGAGAGAGAGCGATAGATAGAGAGAGATAGAGAGAGAGACAGACAGATAGACAATCAGATAGACAGACAGACAGACAGAGAGACAGACAGACAGACAGACAGACAGACAGAGAGACAATCAGACAGACAGGCAGACAGACAGTGAGACAGACAGACAGACAGAGAGAGAGACAGACAGACAGACAGAAAAGGGTGTGGGAAGGGCAGAAATACACAAATAACAGTCAGACAGCCAGCTAGACACACATACAGTTACGCGAGCTCGCGCACCACCACCCACCACCCCTTTTCCCTGCCACACACACACACGCAGGGGTTGAGAAGCAGACAAACAAACAAACAAACGAATTGCTGACACGAGCTGACATTCATTTCATCGGGTAAGTTTGGAAGTAATTGTCACACCACTGATATTGAAAGTGTTCAGTTTCGTGACTGATTCAGCACAACACGTTATTTTATTTTATTTATTTTTTTGTTGCGAATTCAGACAACTGGCAGCTGTCTCACACAGGATTTCGATTCCCATTAATTTTAAATTTATCCATATTTGCTCCCCCCTCCCCACTACCTCTGAACTCCCTCACCCCCCCCCCCACCCCCGTTTTGGATTTACCATGTGAAAGTCAGGCTGCTATCGTCGGTGAGAGAATACCAGGTAGACCCAGGGAGATTACATTGGACGGACTTGCAAGGTGGCTGAGGACAGAGATGGTGAAAGATGCTCGTGCGGCGACTAGAGGGATAGATGCATATGGAGGGTCATGATCGCCAACGCCATGCGGCAGGGCACATAATTATGATGATGATGATGATGATAATGATGATGATGATGTCATCGGTGAAAGTGCGTCGACGCAATGCAGCGTCATCCATATTACTATGTTTTCTTTTTTCTTTCTTTTTTTTGTTGTCTTTTTTTTTCTTTTCCCTTTTAGTGTGTATTTCTGTTTTCCTACTCCCTTTGATGCTGTGCGACTTCTTGTGTATATATGAGTCATAATTTTGCGTACAGATGAAAACCGTGTAAAAATATCGAAGCGAGCAAATAATACTCTTTCGGTGCCAGAAAACAATGTTTTTTGGGTA
>JAPXFY010000015.1:50841793-50864293 GCA_030674185.1 Monoplex corrugatus | reverse complement strand
TCTCTCATATGTTATATATACTCTTATGCATATGTATATGTGTATATATGTACATATATGTATATATATATATATATATGTATATATAGGTATATGTATACATACATATGCATATGTATGTACATGTATATAAAACACAACTATAGATATCGTATACATATTTAAAGCTGTCGAAAATAGTCTCTGGGATAATTCGGAAAAGTTATTTTCTATATGACAAACAGAAAAAAGCAACAAACAGCTTCTATTTTAAGGACACATCTGTCGATACATATCCCTTTTTTATTACCGACGAAAGTGAAATCTATTGTATATATACAGTAGCTCGAGAGACTATCGATTTGATACTGAGAACGTGTCTCGCTGCTGTATAATCATAGCATCTTAACTTTTGCGCACTTGCGTACATATCTTGAGAATAGAAACCAGCATGACTTATGATGATGAATCACGAAGTGGCCGCAAAAATAATTTTCATGCGCAGTCCCGTTTTGTTACTAGGTGCAGCAGGAGTTGGGTAGGATGTTTATTTATTTGTCATTCCATGTTTGGGAAGTTTGACATATGCCAAGGGTTTAAACTGTTGGTTAAATGCACACTTAACCCCCCACCACACACACAAACATACACTTCTGAATAAAATGAAAAACAAAACAAAACAAAACAACCCGCAAAAAACAAACCAAAACAAAATCGAAAACTAAAAACACACACACGCACAACTCACACACACACCCACACCCAAGACAAACACACACACATAAAGAGCGGGGAAAAAAGGGGAAGAGAGAGAGAGAGAGAGAGAGAGAGAGAGAGAGAGAGAGAGAGAGAGAGAGAGAGAGAGAGAGAGAATGAGTGAGTGTGTGTGTGTGTGTGTGTGTGTGCGTGTGTGTGTGTGTGTATGCCTGTGTATGTGTGTGGCTGTGTGTGTGAACCACTGCACACAAATGTGCGCGCGTGTATGTAACCTACTACACATAAACGTAGTCTCAATCCGAAGTGGAAGTCCATAGCATCATGGTCATCATCCTCATCGACATTATCATCATCGCATTGTAAAACAAAACAAAACAAAAACAAACAAACAAACAAACAAACACAAAACAAAACAAACAAACAAACAAACAAACAGTTTCAGCTTCTGTGGCCATTAATGTGGCGTAGAAAATGGGGCGAAAAAAACAACAAAAAACGGTGAGCACAAATGTGACCTCCCTAAGTGCAATGATTGTTTAAAAAAAAAAAAAAAAAAGAAAAAAGAAAAGATGTGATATCTCGAGTTCAATTCCAGCCTGCAACATTAAAACCTGGCCTGTTCGCTGCTCATCTTAACATTGCTATCATTCTGGTAGTGTCAGCGTAGTTTCACATATCTCTTCTCCCCGTTGTCTCATTTCAAGACCTAGCCAGCGCATAGGATATATAGCGCACGCGCAGCCAGTCTGCCAGATAACTGCCAGCAAATCTGGGTGGAGCGCGTATGCAGTTGTCTGAGTGCGCTGAATCCATCTTGAAAAAACAAACAAAAAACAAAAAACAACAACAACAACAAAACCCCAACCAACAACAACTGTAAATGACGAGCGTGTTGAAAAAGAGACCACAGCACAAAAAAGGTGAAAAAAAAACAACAAAAAAACAACAACAACAAAAACCCAACCAACAACTGTAAATGACGAGCGTGTTATAAAAGAGACCATAGCACAAAAAAGGTGGAAAAACAAAAACAGTTGTGACAAAAATATACCCACTCTTTTACAAACGTCATCACTGTTAGGGTCAACAACATGTGTTGTCAAGGGATGCCGACTACAGCTGTTATAACACGTGATGTTTTAAATGTGTGTTCATCAGGTGTACATTTTGCCCGCTGAACGCTGAACAGTTTTCCTTTGTCACGCGCAAGTTTTCTGGATTAGGTTCTCTAACGGGAACGACTAATCCTGTTATACAAAAGTTTGCCTCCTCCCCCCCACCCCACCCCCCGACAAGTGTCGAAATTGTATCAATAATAGTTATCAGTATGATCTTTCTTCTTCTTCTTTATGTTGCTGTTATCATCATCATCATCGTCGTCGTCGTCGTCACAATCATCATCATCATTATTGTTATTATTATTGTTGTTGTTGTTACTACTACTACTACTACTACTACTACTGCTGCTACAACAACTCGGAAGACCAAAAATGAACTGGCGCCAGACGGTCGACAAAGACCTGCAACTGGTGGATAGACGCTGGAGTGATGACCTGGGATTCTCTACCGACCAAACCCGTCGGAGCACTCTTGTTGTCATTTGTGTCACACGACACGGGAGCGGAAAACAAAATAACAACAACAAAACCTGAGACCACGACAATGCCCCTTCTGTTGTCCAATGACCTTGCCAGTCTTCATGTTTGTGCTGGTGGTAGTTCTTTATCATTTCGATCGTTTTTTTTTCTTCGTTTTTTTTGGAGTTAATGTTATTGGTCTGTCTTCTTGTTTCTCTTTACTGTATTATATGTGACCCGTTTTAACAAAATGAGTCCTAAGGTGAAAATAACAGATTTTTAGGATATTATGATTTTCAAAATGTCCACTTTATTAACGTTTTCATGTGAAATTTATTATTCGACTCCTAAAAATAAGGAAGTTATGGGTGTTTGAAATGTGTAACATAGCAAACAGCCCTTTTGAGAAAATCAAGTTTTAAAATTTTCACCATTTCAGTGAAGATTTTACCTTAGCAACAGGTATTTCTACTTCACCAATCTTTACCAAGTTTTGTAATCATGGTAAAACACATTATGCCACAATAGCACACAAACATTGGTGTGAAAATCAACTGTAATTGTCTTGTTACTTAAGTTTATATATCCCTTTTTCTGACACAAAAAGCATGCCGTTATCTGGTTAAAACGCATTTTAAATACATTTTCCGATTGAATTATAAAGTGCTGAGTGCATGTACATTTAATTTAAAGATTAAGTATTCCATTTTTGACGAAAAGTAAAAATTGACAAAATCGACCCATCACCCTTTTCTGGGCCTCTACGTTTTTTGCTGCCTGCGAGTTAGGACTTATTTCGTGAAAACGGGTCACATATTCAAATTCATTCATTTTGGGAGGGGAAAGGGCTGTTACTTGTAGATCTAGTTTTCAATCATATTCTTGCGTTTTTTCGTCTCGTTGGTTTTTCGTCTTATTGGTTTCTCGTTGGTATTTCGTCTCGTTGGTTCTCGTGTCGTTGGTTTCTCGTTGTCGTACACGTTGTCGTCATTGTCGTTCTTCTCGTTGTCATTGTTCTTCTCGTTGTCGTCGCTGTTGTTCTCGTTGACGTCGTTGTTCTCGTTGTTCTTGTTGTTCTTGTCATTGTCGTCGTTGTTGTTCTTCTCGTTGTCGTAGTTGTTCTTCTCGTTGACATCATTGTTGTTCTTCTCGTTGTCGTTGTTGTTGTTCCCTCTCGTTGTCGTTGTTGTTGCTCTTCCCGTTGTCGTTGTTGTTGCTCTTCCCGTTGTCGTTGTTGTTGCTCTTCCCGTTGTCGTCGTTGTTGCTCTTCCCGTTGTCGTCGTTGTTGCTCTTCCCGTTGTCGTTGTTGTTGCTCTTCCCGTTGTCGTTGTTGTTGCTCTTCCCGTTGTCGTTGTTGTTGCTCTTCCCGTTGTCGTCGTTGTCCTTCCCGTTGTCGTTGTTGTTGCTCTTCCCGTTGTCGTCGTTGTCCTTCCCGTTGTCGTTGTTGTTGCTCTTCCCGTTGTCCTTCCCGTTGTCGTTGTTGTTGCTCTTCCCGTTGTCGTCGTTGTCCTTCCCGTTGTCGTTGTTGTTGCTCTTCCCGTTGTCGTTGTTGTTGCTCTTCCCGTTGTCGTTGTTGTTGCTCTTCCCGTTGTCGTCGTTGTCCTTCCCGTTGTCGTTGTTGTTGCTCTTCCCGTTGTCGTTGTTGTCTCTTCCCGTTGTCGTTGTTGTTGCTCTTCCCGTTGTCGTTGTTGTTGCTCTTCCCGTTGTCGTCGTTGTTGTCCTTCCCGTTGTCGTCGTTGTCCTTCCCGTTGTCGTCGTTGTCCTTCCCGTTGTCGTCGTTTTGTTGCTCTTCTTCCCGTTGTCGTTGTTGTTGCTCTTTCCCGTTGTCGTCGTTGTTGCTCTTCCCGTTGTCGTCGTTGTTGCTCTTCCCGTTGTCGTCGTCGTTGTCCTTCCCGTTGTCGTCGTTGTCCTTCCCGTTGTCGTCGTTGTCCTTCCCGTTGTCGTCGTTGTCCTTCCGTTGTCGTCGTTGTCCTTCCCGTTGTCGTCGTTGTCCTTCCCGTTGTCGTCGTTGTCCTTCCCGTTGTCGTCGTTGCCTTCCCGTTGTCGTCGTTGTCCTTCCGTTGTCGTCGTTGTCCTTCCCGTTGTCGTCGTTATCCTTCCCGTTGTCGTCGTTACCTTCCCGTTGTCGTCGTTGTCCTTTCCCGTTGTCGTCGTTGTCCTTCCCGTTGTCGTCGTTGTCCTTCCCGTTGTCGTCGTTATCCTTCCGTTGTCGTCGTTATCCTTCCCGTTGTCGTCGTTCCCTCTCGTTGTCGTCGTTGTTCTTCTCGTTGTCGTTGTTGTTGTTCTCGTTGTCGATGCTCTCGTTCTTGTTTTCGTTGCTATTGTTCTCGCTGTTGTTGTTGTTCTCGTTGTCATTGTTGTTGTCGTTTTCGTTGTTGTTGTTCTTGTGTTATCGTTGTTCTTGTTATTATCGTTGTTCTCGTTCTCGTCGTTGTTCTCGATGTTGTTTTGGTTGTTCTTCTCGTTGTCGTTGTTGTTCTCGTCGTTGTTCTTCTCGTTGACATCATTGTTGTTCTTGTCTTCGTCGTTGTTGTTCTTCTCATTGTCGTCGTTGATGTTGTTGGTCTTGTCGTTGTTGTTCTCGTTGACGTCGTTTGTTGCTCTTGTCGTTGTCTTCGTTCTTGTTCTTGTCGTTGTCGCCGTTTGTTCTTCTTCTCCTTGTCGTTGTTCTTGTTGACGTCGTTGTTGTTCTTCTCGTTCTCGTCGTTGTTCTTGTCGTCGTTCTGTCGTTGTTGTTCTCGTCATTGTTGTTCTTGTTGTCGTCGTTGTTGTTCTTGTGTCGTCGTTGTTGTTGTTCTCGTTGTCGTCGTTGTTCTCGTTGTTGTCGTCCATGTTGTTCTCGTCGTTGTTGTTCTTGTCGTTGTCATCGTCGTTGTTGTTCTCGTTGAGGTCTTGTTTTTGTTGTCATCGTTGTTCTCGTTGTCGTCGTCGTCGTTGTTCTTCTCGTTGACGTCGTCGTCGTTCTTTTTCTCGTTGTCGTCGTCGTTGTTCTTCTTCTCGTTGTCGTCGTTGTTCTTCTTCTGTTGTCGTCGTTGTTATTTTTCTTCTCGTTGTTGTCGTTATTCTTCTTCTCGTAGTCATCATTGTTCTTCTCGTTGTTGTTGTTCTTCTCGTTGTTGTTGTTGCTCTTCTCGATGTGGTCGTTGTTCTTCTTCTCGTAGTTGTCGTTATTCTTCTTCTCATAGTCATCTTTGTTCTTCTTCTCGTTGTCGTCGTCGTTCTTCTCGTTGTCGTTGTTCATCTTCTTGATTTTTTCGTTGTTCTTCTTCTTGTCGTTATTCTTCTCGTTGTCTTCGTCGTCGTTCTTCTTCTCGGTGTCGTTGTTCTTATTCTTCTCGTTGTCGTTGTTCTTCTTGTTGTCGTCGTTGTTCTTCTCGTTGTCGTCGTTGTTGTTCTCTCGTTGTTGTTTCTTTTCGTTGTCGTGTCTCTGTTTGTTCTCGTTTGTCGTGTTCTGCTTCTCGTTGTCGTCGTTGTTGTTCTTCGCGTTGTCGTCGTTGCTGTTCTCTCTTATGTCGTCTTTGTTTTCTTGTTGTTGTTGTTCTTCTTCTCGTAGTCATCGTTGTTCTTCTTCTCGTTGTCGTTGTTCTTCTCGTTGTCGTCGTTGTTCTTGTTTTCGTCATTGTTGTTTTTCTCGTTGTCGTCGTCGTCGTTGTTTTCCTCTCGTTGTCGTCGTTATTATTGTTGTTCTTCTCGTTGGCGTCGTTATTGTTCTCGTTGTCGTCGTTCTTCTAATCGGTGTGTCGTGTTCTTCTCGTTGTTGTTGTTGTCCTTCCCGTTGTCGTTGTTGTCCTTCCTGTTGTCGTCGTTATTCTTCTCGTTAATGTTTTTCTCGTTGTCGTCGTTGTTCTCATTGTCGTCGTTGTTGTTGTTCTTCTCGTTGTCGTTCTTCTTCTCGGTGTAATCGTTGTTGTTCTTCTCGTTGTCGTCGTCGTTGTACTTTTCGTTGTCGTCGTCGTTGATGTTCTTCTTGTTGTCGTTGTTATTGTTCTCATTGTCATCGTTGTTGTTTGTTCTCATTATCGTCATTGTTGTTTTTCTCGTTGTCGTCGTTGTTGTTGTTCCTCTCGTTGTCGTCGTTATTGTTGTTGTGTTCTTCTCGTTGTCGTTGTTCTTCTCGTTGTCGTCGTTATTGTTGTGTTCTTCTCGTTGTCGTTGTTCTTCTCGTTGGCGTCGTTATTGTTGTTCTTCTCGTTGTCGTCGTTCTTCTTCTCGGTGTCGTCGTTCTTCTCGTTGTTGGTTGTCCTTCCCGTTGTCGTCGTTGTTGTTGTCCTTCCCGTTGTCGTCGTTGTTGTCGTCCTTCCCGTTGTCGTTGTTGTCCTTCCTGTTGTCGTTGTTCTTCTTCTCGTTGATGTTTTTCTCTGTTGTCGTGTTGTTCTTCTCGTTGTCGTTCTTCTTCTCGGTGTAGTCGTTGTTGTTGTTCTTCTCGTTGTCGTCGTTTGTTTTCGTTGTCGTCGTCGTTGATGTTCTTCTTGTTGTCGTCGTGTTTTGTTGTTCTCGTTGTCGTCATCGTTGTTGTTCTTATCGTCGTTGTTGTTCTTCTCGTTGTCGTCGTCTTGTTCTCTCGTTGTCGTTTCTCTTGTTCGTCGTTGTGTTGTTCTTTCGTTGTCCTCGTCGTTGTTATTGTTGTTTCTGTTGTCATCGTCGTTGTTGTTGTTCTCCTTATCGTTGTTGTTCTCGTTGTCTCTTCCCGTTGTCGTCGTTGTCCTTCCCGTTGTGTCGTCGTTGTCGTCGTTCTTCCCGTGTCGTCGTTGTCTTCCGTTGTCCTTCCCGTTGTCGTCGTTGTTGTTCCCTCTCGTTGTCGTCGTTGTTCTTCTCGTTGTCGTTGTTGTTGTTCCCTCTCGTTGTCGTTGTTGTTGCTCTTCTCGATGTCGTCGTTGTTCTTCTCGTGTTGTCGTTGTTGTTGTTCCCTCTCGTTGTCGTCGTTGTTGTTCTTCTCGTTGTCGTTGTTGTTGCTCTTCTCGATGTCGTCGTTGTCCTTCCCGTTGTCGTTGTTGTTGTTCCCTCTCGTTGTCGTCGTTGTTCTTCTCGTTGTCGTTGTTTCTTCTCGTTGTTGTTGCGTCTTCTCGATGTCGTCGTTGTGTGCTCTTCTCGATGTCATCGTCGTTGTTGTTCTTCTCGTTGTTGTTCTCGTTGTCGATGCTCTCGTTGTTGTTTTCGTTGCTATTGTTCTCGTTGTTGTTGTTGTTCTCGTTGTCATTGTTGTTGTCTCGTCGTTTCGTTGTTGCTGTTGTTGTTCTTGTTGTTATCGTTGTTCTCGTTCTCGTCGTTGTTCTCGTGATGTGTTTGGTTGTTCTTCTCGTTGTTGTTCTCGTTGTTAGTTCTCGTTGTTGTCCTTGTTGTTCTCGCTGTTGTTCATGTTGTTCTCGTTGCTATCTTTTAGTTGTTATCGTTGTTGTTGTTCTTTTCGTTGTCGTCATTGTTCTTCTTCTTCTCGTTGTCTTTATTGTTCTTCTCGTAGTCATCATTGTTCTTCTTCTCGTTGTCGTTCTTCTCGCTTGTCCGTTCGTTGTTCTTGTTTTCGTCGGTTGTTTGTTCTCGTTGTCGTCGTTGTTTGTTCTCGTTGTCATCGTTGTTGCTTCTTCTTCTCGTTGTTGTCGTCGTTGTTGTTGTCATTGTCGTCGTTGTTGCTCTTCTCGTTGTCGTCGTTGTTGTTCTTCTTGTTGTCGTCGTTGTTGCTCTTCTCGTAGTCATCGTCGTTGTTCTTCTCGTGTGTCGTCGTCGTCGTTGTTCTCGTTTTCGTCGTTCTTCTCGTTGTCGTCGTCGTCCTTGTTTTCTTCTCGTTGTTCGTCGTTTGTTCTTCTCGTTGTTGTTGTTCTCGTTGTCGTCGTTCTTCTTCTGGGTGTCGTTGTTCTCCGTTGTCGTCGTCGTTGTTCTTCTCGTTGTTGTTGTTCTCTGTTGTCGTCGTTGTTCTTCTCGTTGTTGTTCTTCTACATTGTCGTTTCTCGTCTCGTTTTTGTTGTTGTGTCCTTCCTGTTGTCTAGTTGTTCTCTCTTTGTCGTCGTTCTTCTCTGGTTTCTTGTTGCTCTCTTCTCGTGTCGTCGTTTTCTTCTCGTTTGTGTTCTTCTCGTGCGTGTTGTTCTTCTCGTTGTCGTCGTTGTTTTCTTTCTGTTGTTGTTCTCGTGTCGTCTTCTCTTGTTTGTCTTGCTCGTTGTCGTTGCTCTCGTTCGTTTGTTTCGTTGTTCTCGTTTCTGTTTCTCGTTGTCTTTTCTTGTTTTCGCTGTTGTCGTCGTTGTTCTCGTTGTTGTTTTTCCGTTGTTCTGTTTCTTTTCTGTGTTTCTGTTGTGTCTCGTTGTCTTTCTTTTTTGTTCTCGTTGTAGTCCGTTGTTCTCTCGTGTTGTTTTAATTGTTCTTTTCTCGTGTTTTTGTTTTTGTCCTTGCTGGTTCTTGTTCCTCGTCGTTCCGTGTCTCGTTGCTGCTCTTCTCGATGTCGTCGTTGTTCTTCTCGTTGTTGTCGTTCTTCTCGTCGTCGTCGTTGTTCTTCTCGTTGTCGTCGTTGTTCTTCTTCTCGTTGTTTTGTTGTCTCTCGTTGTCGTCCTTCTCGTATCGTTATTGTTCTTCTCGTTGTCGTTGCTCTCGTTTTCGTTATTGTTTTCGTTGTTCTCGTGTGTCATTGTTGTTCTCGTTGTGCTGTTGTTCTTGTTGTTATCGCTGTTGTTCTCGTCGTTGTTCTCGTTGTTGTTTTAGTTGTTCTCGTTGTTGTTCTGTTGTCCTTGTTCTCGTTGTTCGTGTTGTTGTTCTCGTTGCTGTTCTTTAGTTATTGTTCTCGTTGTTGTAGGTCTCGTGTTCGTCGTTGCTGTTGTTGTTGTTATAATTGTTCTTGTTCTCGTTGTTGTTATCGTTTTTGTTCTCGTTGCTGTCGTTGTCTTTGTCCTCGTCGTTCTCGTTGTCGCCGCTGCCATTCTTCCCGTTGTCGTTGTCGTTCTTTCGTTGTAGTTGTCGTTGCTGTTCTCGGTGTTATCGTTGTTCTTCTCGTTGTTCGTCGTTGTTCTTCTTCTCGTTGTCGTCGATGTTGTTGCTCTTCTCGTTGTTATTGTTCTCGTTGCTCTAGTTGTTATGGTTGTTATCGTTCTAGTTGTTTTTGTTCTCGTTGTTATTGTTGTAGTTGTTCTCGTTGATGTTCTCGTTGTTCTTGTTGTCGTCGTTGTTCTTGTTATTGTTTTCACTGTGTCTGTAGCTGTTATTGTTCTCGTTGTTATTGTTCTCGTTGTTATTGTTCTCATTGTTATTGTTCTCGTTGTTATTGTTGTTCTTGTTGCTGTTGTCGTTCTCGTTGTCGTCGTTGTTCTTCTCGTCGTTGTCGTTCTTGTTGTTGTTGTTCTGGTTGTTATTTTCGTTGTTGTTCTGGTTGTTCTCGTTGTTGTTCTTGTTGCTTGTAATCTCGTTCTCGTTGTTGTTGTGAGTTGTGGTTGTTCTTGTTGTTGTGGTCGTTCTCGTCGTTGTTGTGGTTGTTCTCGTTGTTGTTGTGATTGTTCTTGTTGTTCTCGTTGTGTTCTCGTTGTGTTCTCGTTGTTTTCGTTGTTGTTGTTGCTGTTTTCGTTTATTTTTTGTTCTCGTTGTTGTTTTCGTTGTTGTTCTTGTTGTTGATCTCGTTTTTTGTTGTTCTCATTGTTCTCGTTTTTTTGTTCTTGTTGTTCTCGTTGCTGTTGTTCTCGTTTATTTTTTGTTCTCGTGTTGTTGTTTTTCATTGTTGTTCTTGTTGTTGTTGATCTCGTTTTTGTTCTCGTTGTTCTCGTTTTTTGTTCTCGTTGTTGTTCTCGTTGTTGTTCTCGTTGTTTGTTCTCGTTGTTGTTGTTCTCGTTGTTGTTTTTCCCGTTGTTTTTCCCATTGTTGTTGTTCCAGTTGTTGTTCTCGTTGTCGTTGTTCTCTTTTTTGTTGTTCTCTCGCTGTTCTCGTTGATGTTGTTCTTGTTCTCATTGATGTTTTTCTCTTTGTTCTCGTTGCTGTTGTTCTCGTTGTTGTTGTTGTTCTCGTTGTTGTTTTTGAAGTTGTTCTCGTTGTTGTTCTCGTTGTTGTTGTCGTTTTTGTTGTTGTTCTCATTGTTCTTGTTCTCGATGCTGTTATTGTTGTTCTCGTTGTTGTTGTCGTTGTTCTCGTTGTTGTTCTCGTTGTTGTCGTCATTGTTGTTCTCGTTATTGTTGTTCTCTTCGTTGTTCTGGTTTTGTTGTTGTTTCTCGTTGTTATTGTTCTCATTGTTGTTGTTTCGTTGTTTTTGTTCTCGTTGTTATTGTTGTTCTCGTTTTTTCTCTTTGTTTTTGTTGCTCTTGTTTTTTTCTTAGTGGTTCTATTTTTCATTCTCTTTGTTGCTGTTCTCGTTGTTGTTGTTGTTGTTGTTGTTGACGTTCTCGTTGTTCTCGTTTTTGTTATCGTTCTTCTCGTTGTTGTTGTTCTTCTCGTTGTGATTCTCGTTGGTGTTCTCTTTGTTCTCGTTGCTTTTATTGTTGTTCGTTGTTTTTGTTGTTGTTCTCGTTGTGTTTTACTTGTTTTCGTTGTTGTTGTTCTTGTTGTTGTTGTCGTCGTTCTTGGTGTTCTATTTGTTGTTGTTCTCGTTGTTGTTGTTCTCGTTGTTGTTGCTCTCGTTGTGGTTATCGTTGTCGTTGTTGTCGTCTTTGTTGCTCTCGTCGTCGTCGTCGTCGTTGTTGTTGTCGTCGTGGTTGTTCTCGTTGTTGTTCTTACTGTTGTTCTCGTTTTCGTTGTTGTACGTTTCTGTCTATTATTGTTCTTTGTATGTTTCTTGATTTCTTTGTTTCTTTGATTGCATTTTTCCTTCGATGTAAATGTCTTCCTATTTCATTTGTTTTTTGATTGTTTCTTCTTGTTTTTCTTTCTTTGTTTTCTTCTTTCTTTCTTTGCATTTTTGGTTTCTTCTCTTTTGTGACTGTTTTGTTCCAAGTTTGCTTCTCTTCTTCTTTCTGCTTCTATCCCCCACCCCGACCCGACCCCCTTGTATTTGTTGTTCCAGCTTCGTTTTTTCCTTTTGCTTTCTTCTTTGTGTGCTCCTTTGTTTGGGTCTCTTTTCCTTTGCTTGTTCCTCTTTGTTTCTGTCTTCCTGTTTATGTTTAATCCGTTTTTTTTCTTTATTCGGTTTGTTTCTTTGTCATCTTGTTTGTATGTGCATTGCTTTCTGTTTTGGTTGGTTCTTTGTTTTGGGGTTTCTTTGTTTTGTTCCTTCGTTTGTTCCTTTCTTTGCTTCTTGACATGCATTCTTGCTGTTGTCGTTTTTGCTTTTATAGTCTTGTTTTTTTTTTCCAGTTGCTTCTTTTCTGGTTCTTGTTGAATTAAGTTTTGCTTTTGTTTTTTGCTTTTCTGCTTGACTTCTCGAGTTTTTGTTTGTTTTGAGTTTGTTCAATTTTGGTTTTCGTGTTAGTACGTTTCGTGATTATGTTTTTGGTTTTATTTTAATTTTTGTTTTGTGTTTTGATCTTTCTGTTCTGTGCATTTGTGATTTTTTTCCTAGTTGCTTTTGTTATTGTCTTATTGTTTTTGCTTGATTCAGTAGTTTTCTTATTTCGTATTCTTGTTGGTGCTCTTGGTGTTGTAGTTCTGGTAACTGTTGATGTTGTTCTTATACTCTTACTTCGTCACATTTGCTCTTGTTGCTGTGCTCGTGTTTCTTCTTGTTCTTATTGACTTATTGTTGCCGTTATTTTGTGTATTTGTCTAACTTCTTGTCTTCTTTGCCTTGTTTTTCTTATGTTGTTTTCTTTCTTTTTGTTGTTGTTCTTGTTGCTCTTGCGAATGTGGTTTTGTGTTAATGTTCGGTTTTTATCTTGCTGCTCTTGTTCTGCTTCGTGGGTTTTCTTATTCCTGACATTCTGGACGCTCCTGATGTTGTGGTTCGGCAGTTTGTTGATATTGTTTTCATGCTCTCGCCATTGTTGGTTTTGATATTTTACTCTGTAGTTTTCCTAAGTACCTGCCTCTTTGTTCTTGTTCTTTTTGTTATTGCCCGTTGTCGTTTTCGTTGTTCCTGGCTGCTTTCGTTACTTCTTTTGGCGTCGCTCTCGGAATTTCGCTGCTGCCGCCGCTGTCATCGTTACCGTCATCTTCGTCCTTGTTTTTGTTATTGTTCTTGTTGTTCTTCGGGTTGTTTTTCGTGTTGCTTTTGTTCTTGTTCTTGTTCTTGGCGTTCTTGTTCTGGATCTTCTTGTTCTTGCTATTATTGTTATTGTTCTTGATCTTGCTTTTGGCCTTGTTCTTATTGTTTTTGTTTTTCTAGTTCTTGTTTTTGTTATTTTTTCTTGCTCTTTTTCTTCTTGCTGTTGATTTTGTTCATCTTCTCGTTCTTCTTGTTCTTGTTTTTTGTTCTTGTCTTTGGTCTTGTTGTTCGTGTTCTCTTTGATTGTGTTCTTGTTGTTCATGATCTCGTATTTCTTGTTCTTTGTTTTTTTTCTTCTCGTTCTTTCTTTTCTGTGTATTCTTGTTCTTGTTGTTGTTGTTGTTGATTCATGCAACGCATGGACAGCCTACCTCTTTCCCCCATGTTTGGCGAAATGGCCACCGTGTGGCGACTTAAGCTGGGAGGTGATTGTCTGGTCAGTGGTGAAGCATTGTTGCTCTGTGTCTCATCAAATACCCCTGGGTGTACGTTGTTAACATTTTTATTGTGGCCATTTTTGACTTCTTGTTTTTTGTTCTTATTTTAAAGTTTGTTCTTTTGTGTGTGTACGCATTTTTGTGTTTTGTTTTTGCGTTTTATTCCGGTTGCTCTTGTTCTTCTCTTTCGTTCTTTTGCTTTCGCTTTGTTTTTGTTCAACCTTTTAAACTTTTCCTTTCTTGTTCATGTTGGCGGTCCTGGTTCTGTAGGTCGTCCTTTTTAATTGTTGCTCTTGTTGTTGTTTTCCCGTTTTCGTTTGTGTTTGTCTTGTATTAGTTCTTTGTATTTTCTTCTTCCTGTTCCTGTTGGTGTTGCGACACTGGCATTTGTTGAAAATGTTATAATGATAATGTACTCCATGTCAGGTTTTGTTTTTCTATCCTTGTTCTTTCTTCTTAGGCTTTGTTTTTATCCTCTTTGTTGTCGTTCCTCTTTTTCTTGTTGTCCTTGACATTTAGTTTTTTGGGGGTGGAAGGAGGCTTGCTTTTTCCGTGTTTAGGTTTGCTGTGTGTTTACGTGTATATTTCGATTATTTTCAGAGGTGGGTCAATTTTTTTTATTTGCTCTTCTTGCCTTTTGTCTTCATCTGTATTCCAGTTCTTTCGTCTGTCTTTTCCCATTTTTTCTTCCCCTGTCTTCTTGTTCCATTGACTTGTTTCTGGTTTTTCTGTTCTTGACTATCTTCTGCATTTCCGCCAAATGTTTCTTCTATTTTTGTTTCTTTGTTTCTTCTTGTTTCTTTGTTTCCCCTCTTTTTTTGTTTCGTGATTTTGTTTGTTGTGGTGTTCTTAGGTTCTTGTTTCAGTTGTTGCCATGTCTTAGTTCTCATGTTCTGTTTGTTTGTTCCTTGTTTTCTTGATCATACGTCCCTCTTTCGTTTTCCTATTCTATTTTGTTGGTAGTTTTATTAATCGTGGTCCACTTGTCTTTCTGTTGTTTTCGCGTTTAATTTTGTCGTCTTGTTTATGCCCGTTCTGCCTTTGGTCTCAATGTTTTGTTTTGCTTTTGTTTTTATTTTCCTTTTGTAGCTCTTTTGATCCTCCTCTTATTGGTATAATTGTTCTTGATGTACTTCTTATTCTGGATTTTTTCCCTTTTTCTTTTCGTTTTCATGCTGTTCTTGGCGTTTTGCTGGTGGTGTTTTTGTCGCTGTTGTTATCATTGAAGTCCTTTTTCTGTTTGTTGTCGTTCTGCTTCTCATCGTTTCTGCTCTTGCTGTTCTTCTGGTTTGCTTGTTGCCACCGTTTTTGTTTCCATTTCTGTTGTTCCTGTTCAGGCTGTTGTTTTCAACTGAGTAATGATAATCTTCATGGATTTTCTTTATATTGCGTATTGGTCGGCTTTTCTTCTTGTTTTGTGTGTTTCTCTACTTGTTTGTGTGTTTTTGTTTTAATTTTGTTTTTGTGTTGTTTTGTTTTATTGTGCAAGCTTTGTGGTGGTTCGTTTTCTTCTTGATCAGTTTTATGTCGTATCTTTTGTTGCTGTTCTTGCTGTGTTTTTTGTTGTTATTTTTCCCTCCTCTTCTTCTACTTTTCTTGTTGTCCTTGTTCTTGCCTTTCTTGTTCGTGTTCTCTTGTGTCTTTTTCATTTTCTCTTCTACATCTTTTTGTTCCTTCTAATTATTTTACATGATTTTCATGTGTTTAGTTTTATTTGTTTTTCTTGTTTGGTTTCTCCTTCTTGGTTTTCTTTTCTGGTTTCTATAACATATTTGATGGAAGACTTACTTGTTGATCTTCCTGCTGCTGCTGCTTTTTACGATGCAGAGCGTACGCTACTATCCTGGCGTGGTGTGAAGTCATTACAGGCAAACTGCAACAATGTGAGACCAAAATTGTATGTGCAAAGACTTACACAAAATACGTAAATAGACAAATAGAGAAATTGAAAAAGTCCAAATGATTTAATAGATTCAAACGTAAATGCATTTAGACATACAAGGTAGACAGTGGATATATGCTTAGACATGCGATAGTCAGATGGATGGAAGTCCAAGATTCCACGACAAAAAGAACTGCCCTTGGCAAAATCGTGTAGAAAACTCGCTTTCATAGGAAAACAAAAACACATGCACACGCCGGAAAAACAAGCAAACAATCAAAACAATCAATCATACGCACTTAACATACGAACAAGCCTATTAGTCTCTGAACGGTTGTACAGACGCGCGAATCTGGAACAGATTCAAAAGAAAATAGATACAGTGTTCCAGAAACTTCAGGAGCATTTCAGGTCACTGCACTCAAATTAGGGATTACTTCGGCTTATGTTTCAAAATAAACTCCTCTTAGTTTGAAGGATGTACCATGTTGCGCTGTACACATGTATAACTAACCTTTCACAACAGGAAAGAAAATCTCACTTGGACATTTTAGATTGCATTGGTTTCATTGTTTTTGGACGTAACGCAGTTTTTACCGCGTGAAACGGGGATGACCTTCATGGAGAAAGCACATCGCCATCGTACGGCGCCACCTCCCTTTGTTATATCTGTATGCATGCATTTTTGTTTACCTTATGGTCTTTTCTTTGGCAGAATTCTGCCAAGAAAACTACTTTGCTACCGAAAACTTTCTGCTTACAGCATCTCCGTTTCTTACAATCATTATCACTGTTTAAAGCCCAGCTGCTTGGGCAGAGCTGTGTCAGAGCTACAACCTTAGAATAACGGACACATCGTGATGAACCCGACAAAAAAAAAAAAAGGAAAAAAAAGGAAACAAAATTAAAGTACAGATAACAATGCATTAGCGCACTAATCTAAAGCTATGCCAGTGGCATTGATCATTCCCTTGAATTTATGTCCATGAGGTTTTGAAAACAAAACCTGAACACGAACGTAAAGATCACCAATGACGCTAAAACATAAAAAAAATGGTCTAAATTACCGAAAATTGCCTCTGCGTATCGTGTTTTGATACAGCCAAAAATGCAGTTAATACCTGTACCAACAGCCAATATCAATATAAAGCATAAAAGACTGCACAGAACACAAATAGATCAATAGACCAGCAGAGCAGAAAATGATTGGAAGAAATGATAGAAAGAAAAGGAACAAGGAAGAAATATAGAGAATGAAAGAAAGGAGGAAATTTCTAGCACTGAATTTTCCGAAGGTGGGAATGCCATCTGTACTAAAAGATCCTCCGGCATCTACACCCCACCCCCCTTTTTGGGTACAGCATTTTGGTTTAGTGTGTCATCTGAAAGACTAGAACTCAGACCACTGCTCATGGTGTAGTGGAGGGATGAGAAAAATTACCGTCCGATGGGAATATAACTTGGATTTCTAGGCGCGTACTCTTTCCACTAAGCCATACTCTGTTTTAAATGCAGACTTTTGGATTGTGGCTTTCGTAGCGTTTGTCGCATGAAACCAGAAGAATCAACACAGCGTTTGAAACTGTGTGATCAAGTTCACAACAGATGACCAGTTCTGTAATCCTCGGTAGTATACTTGTCAATATCACCGCCTGTTAGGCAAGAAACTGGGGTTCAAATCTCCGCCGGAGATTTTTTTCTTAAGTTAGATAGATCTCGACTATAAAAAGGTTTAGTAGTGGTAGGCCTCCGTCAGTCGACGTCGACTATGGATGATGCGCCCTAGTGTCGTGTCGAGTTGACGCCTCTGGAGCAGCGTCGGCTGCGGCTGGTAAGGCCGATGCGGGAAAGGCAGTCTCTGCGACATTGGATGCATGTATGGATGCTGGCCATGGGATTGCCTTCACAAGAACTTGCTTTCCACCTGACTCTTTTCTTCAGCTAAGGTCTGGATCTTCTTTCCCCCCAACCAGAGTTGTTTCTGGAACACACTGCTGCATCTATTGCGATCGGCTGCTGTGTCTTCCCAGCCCTTTGTGTTAGTGGCCAAAGCTTTCATATCGCGTTTGCAGATGTCTTTTGGAGGCGGCCAACAGATCTCTTGTTGGAGGCTGGTTCATCGTAAAGGACATCCTTTGGGATACGTCCATCTTTCTTCCGGCGCACATGGCCAAGCCAGAGCAGCCTGCGTTGTCTGATCAGTGTGTGCATGGTGGGGAGACCAGCGGATGCTAGGACCTGGGCATTTGTTAAGTTGTTGCTCCACACATACGTAGACAGCAACTTGATGCACGTGCGCTTATAAGTACAGGCACACGCACAGACACACACACTCACTCACATACACACACACACGCACACATGTACATGCACAGGGACACATACACAAACACACAAGCACACACGGACACACATACACACACAAACGCTTGCGCGTGCGAGCGCACACACACACACACATGCACACACACACACACACCACACACACACACACACACACACACACACACACACACACACACACACACACACACACACACACACATTCTGTTCAGTTACCTTCGTCGAATACATTCAGGGCCTTTAGATGTGTGGCTGTGTGGTTTATCAGCCACGTTGGCAAAGGCAGACATCAGTTTTCGTTCTTTGCTGTAAACCAGAAGGGTCCTGGAACTCATCAGTACCGTCTGTTCTGGGGATGTCTGGAATGGTGTCCAGCTTAGACTTTGTTCATGAAGTTTCTTCAGTCATCTGTCAATAAGGAGAAGGTATCAAATATAATTCCTATTGTCTGTGGTGATGGTAGTAGTTGGTGTGGTGGTGGTGGCTTGTGACCAACATGCTCAGAATGCTGAACAACGTTTGGAGGTTCACCCAAATCATCATGCGCCCTGCTGCATGGCGTTGGCATTCACGGCCCTCCATACGAATCTATCTTTTGTCGCTGCAAAGTACATCTCCCACCCTCTTTCTTCATCCACTCCACAAGTCTGTCCAGTATTTTCTCCCTGGGTCCACTTGGTGCTCTTTGTGCCTCTTCCTTTCATGTTGTGCCTCGGTACTCTAATTTCTCTTGCCTCATAAACTGTCCTTAAATGTTGCCCGTCCTTTCCCAATCCTATTCATTAATGTTCTTTTTGTGTTTGCCTCTTTCAAGACTGTCTCGTTTGTTTTGTTTGCCCTCCATATAAATCTTAACATTCTTCTTAGAAATTACATTTCAGCTGCCTCAGTCTTGTTGACTTTGCCTGTTGACTGTCCATGCTTCGCATTTGTATAACAAAATCGGTTCTGTATAACACTGAAGACTCTCTACCCGGTGCCAATCGACAGGGATCTGTCGTCAAGAACGTTGAATGCTTTGTTAGCCTGTCCGGCTCTGCTGGCCATCTCCAAAGTGCATCCGCCGCCTGGTGAGATGACTGGGGGACTGGATGACATGGTGGTCGGTGAAAGACAAGAAATCCCCTCATGCAGAGTGATGGCAGATGGCATAGCATGATGGGACAGGTTGAAAGGTTTAAGTGTCTGGGAACAGTATTCTCACCAGTTCCCCCAAATACAATACAAATACACAGTGGAACTGCACCAGAGCCGTGTCCTTTTCACCCCCACTTTAAGGCTCAGAATGATGGGGGATGAACAGAGAGCGACCTTATCAAGCTGTCAACCCTACACACTAGAAACCTTTTGAAGAATCAGATAAATCATCTGGCCTAACACTATCTCCAACCAGTAACCACTCGAAGAGAGCAGAATCACATTATCCAGACTGCCTTTCACTGGACATAATAATAATTAAAAAAAACAATAGTAAGACGCCAAATCTTGATTCAAGAATCAAATCAAGGCATCGCACTCCCATCGTTCACCAAAGCAATTGCCAACAACGACCAAATCTCCAGGGCGCTAACACACGCAAACTGGGATGGGGAGATGGGGTGGGGAACAGGACAGGAGTAGGGACCTTGACCCAAGCCGTCAACTTCTGTCTCACGCACGCACACACACTCACACACGCAAGCAACGCGCGCGCATGCACGCATACACACACGCACGCACGTATACATACACACACACACACACACACACACGCACACACACACGATGCTAAGTTAGAGTACACCCAAGCCTGTTCGACAAATGACCATTTACTCAAGCTGTCTTCTCTGTCACTTTTTTTCCACCGAGACCCCAGAAAGGCAAGAAGACTGATTGGGTCTCAAGGGAAGGGACTTGAGCAATGAACCTTTATCTCCAATACCGACAGTTTTTTGCCATGTCAGCCGGGCGAATGTCCTGCTCTTCACGATTTTCAACTGCCGTGGATTCTTTAGGGTGTGCAGGCCAGAAGGTACACGAGTCCGACTCGTTTTTCTCCCCCTTCCGAAGGTCTAGACGTCCAGTTCGATTTTCCGGTCAAACTAAGGAGAAAAGTCAATGCCTCTTACGGCAAACGTATCCTGGAGCCGTGAATGTTGTTATTGGCTGGCGAACGTCTTAACCATTCTGCCACTTTTTCCACGAAGGAGAACGCGAAAGAGGAAGACCAAGGTTATCATGGCACGAACAGAACAAGATCTCGAGGCCCTGAAGGACATAAACAGGCCTATTCAGAACAGAGGAGGGGAGGATCTTCAGTGTTCTTAATGCCAATGATGTCTTATAGGCCGTGGGTCACTCCGTCATCAGATGGAGAACAGATTGGCACTGCCATCACAATGCTGGTCCCTAGAAAAGTTGAGATCCTCACCACCTCACTACCCCTCTCGCAACCCTCCCCCTTCCTCTATCCATCCCATCCCACCCACCCCCAGTTTTCAATTTTGGTCTAGTTACTTACTGGGTCATCATGAAGATCGGACGAGATGGACCAGACGATGGGGAAAGGTGTAAATGACGTCTTGTGATGTCATGGTGTGTTGACACGGGTCCTGGGTATGCGGGGCTTTTTGTCCACTGAAGCACAATGAAGGAGGATCGCAATCTGTCACCTTTCTGTGGACATAGGAATTTTTATTAGAATGTATAACATACTACTTGTGGTTCACAATATTCTGGTCATATTTTGTTGTGCTTGGGATTGGAAAGGCACACCGTCCTGGATAAAAACGGTAACAAACATGGTTCACAATGTATTGATTGGTCTTGTGCTTGTTGTGCCTGGAATTGAAAAGGCGCACCGTTCTGGATAAAAAAATGTAATAATCATGTTTCAGGATATTCTGATCATGTTTCCTTGCACTTAGGATTAAAAAGGCGCACTGTTCCAGGTACTGATATACCTGATGGAATGAACTCCGAACTGGACTGGATTGTGGTGTTTCCCGTGTGACAAACGGGCCGGTCCTTCCGGGGAAAGGAAATCGCCGAAGTGCATCGTCACATTTTTATAGTGTATTTTTTTGTTTATTCATTAACCATATTTTTCTACAGAATTCTAACAGACGCAATTCTTTTAGTACAGTATGATCTTCAACGTGCGCTAGATGTATACTGTATACGGGACTTAAGTTTATTATCTCATCTTAAAGACTAGCAATCAGACCACCACTCATTATATAATCATTTTATTTAATATAAAGCCCAGCCGGCTCCGTACAGCCATATCAGGGCCACAACCGTTTCAAAAGATATACAATACTTGAACAATTAAGTACACATATCAGTGCATTCGCGCACACAATCTAAGTAGAGGCCCCTGGCACTGACCACTCCGTCCAATTTAAGGCACAATGGGTTTAAAAATCATACATGAATACAAATTTAAACATAAATAAGGACTAAAACAATGTATAATCGGGCCTAAATTACTCAAACTGCTTCCGCGTATATCATTTCCCTACAGCCGAAAATGCACCTAAGGCTAATAGTTATCAATCCGAAGATGAGTACGTAAGACTTTATCAAACACATACAGGTGAATGGACCAGCAGGGCAGAAAATGATAAAAAGAAATGACAGAAAGCAAAGGAACAAGGCAGAAACAGTGACAGAAAAGAGGACATTTCTAGCACAGAATTTTCAGGTGGGGATATTATTTATACTGAAAGAATCCACGGCATCCGTACGGGGGTGATCAGCGTTATAAAGTTTGGAGTTTCAAGATGAATTCATTGCACTCGGGTAATTCCATATACGCTCCACCATAATCTGGCAGCAATTACCCGATCCTATTCCTTGAACCTGCTCAAACCCCCTACGTGATGGTTAGTTCTTTAAATGGGGAGGAGAGAGGTAGGCCTAGTTGAGAAACACTACTTAGCACCATAAGTGTTACTGAAACACTAAGATGAGCAACGAACAGGCCAGTTTTTAAGTTGTCCACAGAGATTAAACTCAAGACACTAGATATCGAGTCCACGGATCTATCAACAGAGCCAACAGCCTGTGTAAGAATCAAACACAAAGGTTATAACGTACTACGAAAGAAGATAACTTACTTTCAGGTTCAGGTTCATATTGCTTATAGCCCAGCTGACTACTAGAGCCATATCAGGGCTAACACCACGTTAAAAACGACGCCCAGGTAAATTAAAAAAAGACTACAATTATAAAATTATGTTCAACATTATCTTTGCAAGTCTAGACTATGTTTAAAGAAAGATAAATTACTTACCCTATCCAAAGTTCACAGAGCTGATGTATTAGCTGATTTGATTTCCACTTTGGGCCTTTTCAACGCCCATAGACACGCTAAGTGGTCCAGTTAATAAATAAAATGAATGAATAAACAAGTAAGTAAATTACAGCACTGGTTTCTTTTCACTGCTGGCAATTGTCATGGCAGAGCTGAAATGCGATTGAAGTTTGAAAGTCCAACAGCTCAGAATTTCAAACTCATGGGTTGTATGAATTCACGTGACGGACCAGCAATTCCGCTTGCAGATCGTGCAGCCGTAGCACAGTAGTGTGTGTGTGTGTGTGTGTGTGTGTGTGTGTGTGTGTGTGTGTGTGTGTGTGTGGTGTGTGTGTGTGTGTGTGTGTGTGTGTGTGTGTGAGTGTGAGTGTATGTGTGTGTGTGTGTGTGTCTATGCCTATGAGTGAGTGTGTGGGTGAATGAGTGAATGTGTGCGTATGTATGAGTGTGCGTGTGTATGTGTGCGTATATATGTGTGTGCATAAGTGCGTACGTGCGTGCGTTTTCTTATGTGCGTGTATGTGTGTCTGCCTGTGTGTGAACGTGTGTGTATATACGTATGTACAATGTATGTGTATGTGTGTACGCGAGTGTTTGTGTGTGCTTGTGTGTGTGTGTGTGCATGTGTGTGTGTTCGTGTGTGCATGCGAGTGTGCATGTGTACGGGTGTGTGTGTGTGTGTGTGTGTGTGTGTGTACGTATACGTGTATACGTGTGTGCGTGCGTGTGTATACGTACTCAGTATATGTGTGTATATGAGGGTGAGTGAGTGTGCGTGTAAACTACTACATATAAACAAGCATATTATATGTGCGTGTGTGTGACGTTATGTCTGTGCGTACGTGCGTGTGCATGTGTACATACATGTATGTACATGTATATATATATGTGTGTGTCTGTCTGTGTGTGTGTGTGTGTGTGTGTGTATGTTGTATGTACGTGTATGTATGTGCGTGTGTGTATGTATGTGTGCTTACGCGCGTGCAATTTCCCCACAAATGCTGCAGAACACAACTGATAAGAAGGGATTTAGCAGCAGAAGCCACAGAGAGAAAAACAGATTGCGCTGCTTATCGAATCTGCTCGGAGTCGGCAACGAAGCCACTTGAGGGTGATGGCCAAATGAGAGACATGTTAGCAAAAACAAATCAAAACCATACTAACAATCTTCC